>VXBP01002197.1:52142-218646 GCA_013400115.1 Rhinopomastus cyanomelas | reverse complement strand
GGGATTTCCCCTAGCAATTGCTTGAAAAGGCCAAAGTTGGCCCTCCTGAAGTCTAGGGTTGTGATTCTGCTAGCTATTCTGTTCCTACCACACGAGACTCTGAACTCCACCATCTCATGGTCACTGCATGACATTGAAAAGAGCCTGGTTTCATACTCCTGATAACCACCCCGTCACATATTTATAGACATTAATGAGGTCACCTCTCAGACTTGTTTTCTCCAAGCTGGAGATCCAACTCTCTCAGCCTTTCCTCATAAGGCAGGTGTTCTACTTCCTTCATCATCCTCATTGCTCTACGCTGGTCTCTCTCCAGCAGCTCCACATCCCTCTTGAACTGAGGGGCCCACAAATGGACACAATANGAGGAGCCCAGAACTGGACACAATACTCCTGGTGTGGTCTCACCAGGGCAGAGTAGAGGGGGAGAAGAACCTCTCTTCATCTGCTAACCACCCCCTTTCTTATCCACCCCAGGATGCTGTTGGCCCTCTTGGCCACAAGGGCACACTGCTGGCTCATGGTCATCCTGCTGTCCACCAGGACCCCCGGTCCCTTTCTCCTACACAGGTCTCCAACAGGTCAGTCTGCAACCTATACTGGTACCTCGGGTTGTTCTTGTTCAGATGCAAGACTCTACACTTATCCATGTTATNTTCCTACCACACGAGACTCTGAACTCCACCATCTCATGGTCACTGCATGACATTGAAAAGAGCCTGGTTTCATACTCCTGATAACCACCCCGTCACATATTTATAGACATTAATGAGGTCACCTCTCAGACTTGTTTTCTCCAAGCTGGAGATCCAACTCTCTCAGCCTTTCCTCATAAGGCAGGTGTTCTACTTCCTTCATCATCCTCATTGCTCTACGCTGGTCTCTCTCCAGCAGCTCCACATCCCTCTTGAACTGAGGGGCCCACAAATGGACACAATATTCCAGACGTAGAGTCACCAATGCAGAGTAGAGGGGGAGAAGAACCTCTCTTCATCTGCTAACCACCCCCTTTCTTATCCACCCCAGGATGCTGTTGGCCCTCTTGGCCACAAGGGCACACTGCTGGCTCATGGTCATCCTGCTGTCCACCAGGACCCCCGGTCCCTTTCTCCTACACAGGTCTCCAACAGGTCAGTCTGCAACCTATACTGGTACCTCGGGTTGTTCTTGTTCAGATGCAAGACTCTACACTTATCCATGTTATATTTAATTAAATTTTTCTCAGCCCAGCTCTCCAGCCTGTCCAGGTCTTTCTGAATGGCATGACATATAAACTTTATCTTTTTAAAGAAAAGCAATTATAACTATGTTTACTGGAGAAGAACAGCCCTAAACTGCTACAGCAATTTTACCACATACAAAAGCCGACTCATGGCAGCACAAATCGTCAGTGCCAACATGCAAGAACAGCTTTTACTTGCATTGGCTTATTGAAGTTTTTCAGAGAGAAGATTATCTCTGCATCTTAGGCAAGGTGTATCTAACAATTTTAAACTTTGCACCCTACTGTTCCTCTTGTTTTGATCATTAATTTGGAAACTACAGAGAAGTCAGGCTATAATCAAATTTCCATGAAAGAGAGAGTCAACTCCCTAGAGCTTTGGAAGATTCAAGCATTACAGGGGGTATCTCCTTCCCACTTTATGCAGAAACTTGAATTCAACACTGTGTTATAACATTTTGCCTGCACTCTTTTTTTACTGCACACAGTATCATGTAAAGTCTACCTGTTACACAGTTCAGTCAAGTTTCTTGTTCATGTATGCACATATATCTATTTTCTTCCTTAAGTATTTCATTACTAGCGCTGGACAGCAAAGCACCGACTCTACAAACTTTCAGTTAACAGTGAGAACTACATCCGTACTTCCGTAAAACAGGACCAAAACAACGATGCCTCTATGTAAAGCAGTGTGCTGAATGTCATACGTACATAAATCTAATTCAGTCAGTCTACTCAGCCACCCATTTTCATGGTATACAAATCTATACAGTAGGCAAATTTCAAAAAAAAGGTAGGCATAGTAACTCATACCTTTGCTTCATGTTTCACAACTACTTCAACAACATCATTATGAGCCTTTTCTGATGCCACATGCAGAGGAGTCAAGAAGCTTAAAAAAAAACACAACAAAGTAACTCAAATAAGTATGTATTTTGCAAAAGTTTCTAAACAAATGGGAGTATTAATTTGAAGCCACTCACTCTTTTGTTTTTTCATTGATGTTGGCTCCTTTCCTCAGCAGCAATTCACATACTTGTTTTCTCTTAGGATACGGAGATGCCGCAGCACAGTGCTGAGAACATTTAAAATTGTAGTGTTAACACCTAGCTAGCAATATATGGGCTTTACTGCTTGCTGATCAGCTGTCAGTTAAGAACTGGTTGTACAGTCAACAGAAAAACCCAACAAGCAGAAGCTTATTAATTCAGGAGATTCCACATGGGATTTTGGATGGACTCTGGTAATTTCCAGAGCATTCTCTGCAATAATAGCTGGAAAACGTCAAGCTTTATAAAGCAAGCTAACATATGTAGCTTTCTGTTGCATATAACTATTTTATGAAAAAGCAGTCATTTGGACAACGTAAATTGAACAGGCAATTTACATTACTCTTAATACTAACATTTAGAACAAACCATTCTTGTTATTTAACTAGACATTGGATATTCAGGTTTGATACACTGTTTGATACTAAAATTTTTAGTGTTAAGCTATTAAAGCTAAATATGTCAGCCACAATGTATGCAAAATGATTAATAAGTCCAGAGATACTACCAATGCTGTCTCATGTGTTTGAGGATGCTTGAAGTTCACTGTCTCCAGAGAAAGATGTTTCTTTATACGAGCTACATCTGATTCTCTTGCAGCCTGCAGCAATGAGTGACCTTTGAATTCATCTTGAAAAAAGAGATATATGTGAGAAGGTTACACTCCTTAACAAGATTTTTTCAATTAGATACTATTATTCATTTTATTCAACAGACTATGGTGAAGCCATTTCCAACTCAGACTTAAGCTTTTACACCCCTTTGACAGAACTTGTTAGCTTAGTGAGTTATCTATAGGAATGTGCTTTGTTTCTAAACCAAAGCCAGAGACATCCAAGCTTGCTGAAAAGACATCACTACTCTAGGTTCCACTCTTCCCATATGTATCAACTGAACCATATATAAATCTCTACTTAACGACCTGTCTTTGAAAAATCATTTCCAGATGCTAACATTAAGTCCACTACTAACTTCTGTATGCATCCCACAAAGTTATTGGTTGACGACTCAAGGACAGAACTGAAGGCATTCTTTTCAACTCCTTAAGTTTGCTAAAAACAAAAATCAATGTCTTTCATCAATTTCTTTGGAAGTTGTGGCATACTCAAATGCATTCAGCTTTCTAAACAGTCAGCTTCTGTTTTCAAGCAAAATGCAGTGGAATAAAAATAATTATTTTCAACAGTCTAGATGCAATGACAGCAGCAAGTATGGAAAATTGAAGTGTACTGGCAAAGTTATGAAGGAAAGTGTATATTCTCAGCAGAAAATCTAAAAAAAAACCCCATCACATCCACATAACTGTAAAACTGATAATAAAACTATTTTAAATTCCTAAATTTAGAAAACCTCAAAGAGTCAAATGTACAGTCTAACACTGCACAACTGCTTGGAAAGTAAATACGATTTCTAGCTGGTCTACCTAGAAAACCTAAATACACATGATAATCTGTATCTGTAGAACTGATCTCACTTTATACTCACATGCTAATCGTTCTTTTAACTGAGGTGTTGGAGCCAAATCAATGGTGCTTTTGTTGTGACAGTTCAACAGTGTTGGGTCAGCACCATAACTTAACAAAAGCGAACACACTTCCACCCTGTTCTTCGAAGCTGCTTCATGCAGAGGAGTGAACTGCCACAGATCCATTGCATTCACACATGCTCCATGCTTGAAAGGTAAAGGGTAAAAAAGAGTCAATATCAAAACTTGATCATTAGAAAAAGATTCTGTCATTAGTTTCAATGGCATAGACTGTTAGAATAAAAATAAATGCAAATAAAAATAGAAACTGTATCAAAGACATTCTCCAGACACTCACTTTCAATGTAAAGCAACATTTCAGTACATTGCTGTTTGTAATCCTCTAGTATCATTCAAACAAGCCAAAGGCTGTGGAGCATGAAACAAAGGATGCTACTCCTAGCCTAAGACATCATAGCTAAGGAATGCTGCCAGCTGGTGGAGAACCAGGTGCCATGGAGACAAAATAACTGAGAAGGCCAGAAAATGGGGTCTTGTCCAATAACAAAAAGACATGTATGCAGATGCATGAACGAGGTAATAAAAGGAGCTTGCTTCCTCTGTTGGAAGAAGCTGCCAAGGAAATACTGTGTCATGCGTATCCATCACAACAACGCATGACAATTGGTGCCCCGTGTGAAGAAACTGGCCATGGTTGCAGAGCGGCGATCACGGGGGCTGATACCGCAATTCCAGAGCGGTGAAGTCCAGACGAACTAAACCACACCTGGTACAGAAGGTGAGCCGTTGGGGAAAAAAATGGGTGAGCAAGTATCAGCAGAAATCAATCCTGACTGTATTAATGCGTATACTGGAAAAAAAGGCAGTTAAATACGAGGAACGTGCACTACGAACATTATTGATTTGGTGTAAAAGGAATGGCGCTGGTGCTATGGGGCCTGCGGGCAGCCACACTACGAGCCAGGGCCCCACAGGGAACAAGCCTAGCAGAGAGGAGAAAGCTGTGTTAAAACTGACAGTGTCTTTCAAAAACAGCGTAACGTTACTATTGACTCTCGTGTTCTACATTGCATACTGCAATGGATTTCTACTGCTATCACAAATGTGAACGCAGTGAAGCTTTGGAATGCTGTAACCACCAGGGTCAGGCAAGCAGCACAGCTACTGACACTTTGGCACTTGATACCAGAAACATTGAAACAACTGAAAGCACATGGAGAAGGGAAAGCAGTAGTGGAAAGGGCCACTGCCCCTGCAATACCCACAGGACAAGGGAAGGGCCATGAACAGAGGGAGAGCAAGGAAGAGGAAAAGGAAGAAGCTGGGAGCAAGCTAAGTCAACAGGAGCTGATAATGAAAGCCCTTCTGCCTCCTGAAACACCACCCTCCTTATTCAGCGGTAGTAACCCTTTCCAAACTGCAATGCATGTACTGTTGCCCCAGGATGACAATCGTGAGGGTGAACCTGGGTCTGACACACTTTCCCTGGTGCTCTCTGCCCTTGCTTAGAGCCTTTGAATAGGCCTAAGAGGTGGCTAAGTCATCTGGTGATAGACTTAATAGAGAAAAGGGTGGGTGAGGGTTGTAAAAGCAGAGGCTACCCAGAGGATGTGCTAACATTACAGCCAGCAAGAGTGACAATTACAGCTCCTGATTATGCAAAATTGTGGAAATGGATAAAGGAGCAGGAATTAGAAGGAGATATGGGGGCAGCTGAGGCCAATGGGGGGGAAGTTACTGCATTCCCAGTTGTCTGAGGTCAAGCACAGGCTCTGGATGAGCATCAGTCTTTTAACTGGTCGGTTTTAAAGGAATTGCAAGCTAATGTACACAGCAGGGGCTGGGGTCCCTCTATGCACAATCATTGCTGTATACCCTCTGTATGGAAGAGTCAGCTGCTTCTGATGTTCAACATATTGCACAGGCTTGCTGTACCTCTATACAAACGCTGATGTTTGAAACTGAATGGAGGAGACTGGCCAGTGATATGGCATTGGCAAACCTAGAGGTGTCTCAGGAGGATCCAGATTTGGCTATCGCAGCTAATTGGGGACCCCCTGCTAAATGTGCCCCAATTACAAGCCCATTTGCATCCTCTTGTGCTGTCTTGTCATATCATTATATGACACTGAGAAGAGCCTGGTTCCATACTCCTGATAACCACCCCGTCACATATTTATAAACATTAATGAGGTCACCCTCAGTCTCCATGTCTCCAAGCTACAGATCTAGCTCTCTCAGCCTTTCCTCATACGGGAAGTGTTCTACTTCCTTCATCATCCTCATTGCTCTATGCTGGACTCCCTCCAGCAGCTCCATGTCCTTCTTGAACTGAGGAGCCCACAACTGGACACAATATTCCAGATATAGTCTCACTAGTGCAGAGTAGAGGGCGAGAAGAACCTCCATCCATCTGCTAACAACCCCAGGATGCTGTTGGCCATCTTGGCCGCAAGAGCACATTGCTGGCTCATAGTCATGCCTCTGTCCACCAGGACCCCCAGGTCCTTTTCTCCTACACTGCTATCCAACAAGTCAGTCCTCAACCCATACTGGTACCTGGGGTTGTTCTTGCCCAGATGCAAGACTCTACACTTACCCTTATTACAGTTCACGCAATTTCTCCCTGCCCAGCTCTCCAGCCTGTCCTGCCCCTTGATCCACATCTACAAACTCTCAACTCTCTCCTTATCTGCCCCTGGACAGAACTCAATACATTGCAGTTACTCTCTCACATAAAGTGCAACTCCACCCTGCCTTGCTGACCTGTCCCACTTGAAAAGGACACAGCTGTCCATGACCACATTCCAGTCATGCGAGCTGTCCCATCATGTCTCTGTACCTGTCACTGGATCACAATCACCTGAGTTGACACAGATTTCCAACTCCTCCTGCTTATTCCCCATGCTGTGTGCATTGGCGTATAGGCATTTATTAAGCTGAAAAGAATTTTTGCTTGTATTCTGATCAGAAAACCACATACGGAACTTGAGACAGAGGAAAACTGCAGAACTGGCTGCTGTTCAGGGGCAGCTCATTCCCCCCTCACCCCTTTCTTACTGCCCACTGCTGAGAAGCAGCGGCTTGGGACTCATTTCCCCCCACCACCTCCCCTCCAGAATTAGAGGTGACTTACTCTTTCCCTGCCACCAGGACTTATTGTATATTGTTGCATTTACTATAAGTTTACTTTCAAGTGGACAATGGAGTATTTGTGTGCCCTGTTGAAATGGTTGTTGCTATTGCAAAAATCAAAAAAGGGAAAGCTAAACACCTAGCTCTGAAGGAATGTTTAGCTAAAGCAGTGTATGTTCTTAATTTTTTAAATTTCGTTACAGAGGAGCCTTCTCATCATGGTTCTTCTCAAGTGCTAGTACGAGATCTTGAGTCAAGACAATGGGAATTTTTCCCTCTTATTACCTGGGGACGAGGCTGTGCTTGTGTCTCCACAGAGAGAGGTCCACAGTGGATCCCTGCTTGTTGTGATCGGGAGAAGCCCTTCATCAGTGGAAGCTTTTCTGATGCCTCCCATGGAACTGGAAAGCAAGGATCTCTATTTGCCAAATTTGTCATTGGGATTGAAACCATTTTGAGTTTATTATTGCTTTTAAGGGTAACAATGGTTTTGGTTTTAATTTCATTACTTATGTACCCTATGTTTTGAATGTGTTTCTGCCTCCTTTGCCTATGTGGAATGTTTGGCTAACCCTTGCTCAAGCCTTAGATCAATCTACATTGTGCCTATCTCTGGCTTGTCCTGAAGATCCTTTTCACACTTATTTGGTAGGAATTCCTATTGATGATCTTGGCCTTACTGGAACTCACGCCACAAAAAAATTCAAAAGTGAGTCTATCATCTTGCAATAGCAGTACTTCTATCAGAAGATGTTTTAATCAATCGGATCTTTGGGATAACTGGTTGCCACAATCTCCAACAGAACCTAAGGAGATTTGCCTTTTAGGTTCCATTGCTATGCATGGCTGTGTAAATTTTGATTACAAAAGATATCATCCAGATGTGAATTATGTGCAGGATGTAACTCCTATACATTTTAACACCTCAAAGAGGTGCAATTGGACCAAATTCCAACCTTGTTCTGCAGATTTGATGCCGTGTACATTGCCAAAAGGAATTTTTCTGATTTGTGGAGACTGTTCGTGGCCAGGTATACCTTCATGACTTGTGAGAGGTCCTTGCTCTCTTGGTCGATTAACACTGGTAACACCAAACATTACGATGACTTTAAACCATACCTATGCTAGTCATTTTCATAGGGAAAAAAAAAAATTCATGCTTTTGCCCTGGATTGTAATGATCAGGCAGTCTTTTGGTTTCTTTCAAGTATAACTGTATCTTTTGTTTTAGTTCTGCAAGTCGCTGCAGCTGGAAGCCTCAGTACTTTATGGCATATTAGCCTAGCAATCTAATGCTACTTCTAATGCAATCTCTAAAGCTCTCACTGATCTTTTAACTGATGTTAGGATGTAAGACGTGCAATGCTGCAAAACAGAGTTGCTATTGATTTTTAGCTTCTAGCTCACAAACATGGATATGAAGATTTTGACAGAATGTGTCACATGAATTTGCCAAATCATTCTAAATTAATCCATAAACGCATACAAAAATTGATGCAAACTACACAGAAAATACAAGAAGATGTGGGATTTTTTTGGAGATAAACTAGTAGTTAAACACGTGGGACAAAAAAGGTTGGTTAATGGGACTGGTAAAATTGGATTGCTAATATTGGGTACATTGTTTGTGGCACTGTTGTTGTGCTGTGTTTGTTCTCCTATCTGCAAGGGCCCTCCAGAAGGACGGTAAACACTGCCTTCATTGTAGCAAAACAAAAATGGGGGAGATACGGGTATTAAGTGGGTTGCAGACAGCTCTGAATATAAAATCTACAGCTGTGCCTTTGAAGTGGATGCAAACCTTTGAGAGAAGGATGCAAACTTTTGAGAGAAGAGAGCCTGACAAAACTTTGTATTTTTATTAATCATTCACTAAACCACTAACAACTACTAACCAATAATAACAAAGAAATTTGCTGGTGTAGGCAAGAGACCCTATAAAAAGGAGTTTGCTGAAAATTGAAGATGATGGAAAATGGTTAAATAAATTGCTAAATGGTTGAAGTTTAATGGAATGGATAAAATCCAGAATTAAAGTGGGATTTGCTTGTGAGGACATTATGCACCATTATATGTATATTGTGTTTTATGCAATGTGTCCAGCATTTCAGTGACAGGTCTGTGAAAGTTGCATTTCTTATTAATACAAAAGGGGCAATTGTGGTAGCAGGCTAGTCTATTCCAGCTTTCTCCAGCACCTCTAAAAGGAAAGTAGTTCTGCTACAGAGCAAATCAGAGAAAAATCCCAATTCATAGACTCCTCCTCTCAACAAGCTCCTGTTTCTTGTTGAACTAGAAAATCAACAGGGAACAGCTGACCTAAGATAACATGTCCTGTGAATACCCCCCCAAGATAAGAATGACACAGTATCTAGAAGGAAACAGGCACTCAAAGTTGATTTAAACTCAATGCACTTAAGTACAGGTTTCTTCAAGTAATACTGTTGCATGATTAGTATCTGTGCAATTCTCCTCCACTAATCGTCTGCCTGTAAGCAAGCCTGATAGGTCACGCTCTTTCCCATCAGTCCTATGGAAAGTTGTAGTATTTTGCAAAGAATTAACACAAAACTCACTGGAGCAGAAATCTAACAGAAATCTATCCTAAAACAGAAATCTATCCTAAAACAGAAATCTATCCTAAAACAGAAATCTATCCTAAAACAGAAATCTATCCTAAAACAGAAATCTATCCTAAAAAACAAGACATGCAGGAGTAAATGGGCAAGTGTCAGTTTTTGTTAGTATCACAACTGTAAAGACTCATTTTACAGCTGGACTCTGGAGTAAAAAACAAACTACTGACTACTTACACTCACTATAATAGATGCTTATTTCAGTCATTTTTTACTTAATTTTTGCTGAACAGATATAAATATACATTAACAACACCACCTATTAAGCACCCAAATATCTAATGCTATATAAAAGTTCCAACAATGACGATGATTTACTACAGTAGCTCGGAATGGGCACAGTTCATAATTCCCTTGATGAACAATACTCAGAGATTTTTGTAGGCCACATCTTTAAGCGTCTAGTTTATTGTGCACTGTAATCTTCAATATCAAACCAATCCAGATAAACCAGTTCTGAGAGTTCACCTACGCTTGGAAAACCGACATGTTTCTTTCTTGGGGTGAAGGCTACAACTCAAGGATATAACTGTGTTATAAAGATATTCCCTTAAGAGCCTGATTACTCTTTAAAACATGATATTTACCAATTTTTTTCCATAAACTTACGTTTGTCTTGTGAAATACTTTTCTATTGTCAAATTCATAATATTGTTCATTTTTTCGCACTTAGATCTGTGATTTCTTTGTGTGAGAGCGGGAAGGTTGAGATAAGCAGTAATTACTTGGTGGTGCAAAAACATTCAACTTCGGACTAGAGAGAGTTAAAAACAGAAAGCACATTTATACTGAAAAAGACTCCGTGCAAGCAGAAAATTCTGCAGCTCCAGCTTAATAATCACTCACTAATGTGTAGAGCAAAAGCTAACATTCTTTAAGTTTTGTTAATCAAAGCACAAAAAAAAAGCAACTTGCATTAGTAAATATTAAATTAGTAAATAGTAAATTGTTCTTATTTAGTAATATGCAATTTAACCCCTTCAAAGACCAACCTTTACTAGAAGTTCTGTTACTTCATAATGACCATAGGAACAGGCATTGTGAAGCGGCACTAAATCTCTGTATAGGACAGAAAGGGGAGACCATTATCTTAGTACACATACTTCAATTCCAAATGCATCTACAACAATGGTATTCAGAAGCACAAAACCATAGAACCATTAAGGTTAGATCTCCAAGATCATCAAGTCCAACCATCATGCTCGCTAAACCATGTTTCCTAGTATCACATCTGTATGTTTTTTGCACACCACATTCTTTGTAAAAAGAAGTTCAGAAACTTAAAAGTAGGTAGATTTAATCGATCATGGAAATATTTGCTGATTTCACAGCAGTGTATGAAGACACTTTGTTAAACAAGAGGTAATAACTTGGCAGCATGTTCTACGGTTGGCTCGATTTTTTTAATCTTTAAGCATTAACATTTTGCATTTTTGTCATAACAGAAAGGTTTAAGATGGCACAAGAGTCTCAAGTTAGAAATTCTTTATTCTTAAAACTGTGTTACTATTCTTTACTTCAGTTCAATTTTTAACAAAATCTGCTAAAAATCCGTTCACCTTCAACAAAGGAAAAATGAACCTACCCTTTATCCTTAGCATGTACATCAGCCCCATGCTGCAGTAAAAGCTGTACTATTTTTACACGGTTATACCCAGCTGCTAAATGTAAAGGAGTAGACTGAAATGACAGAATGTTAAAGTAATTATTAACATAAAATTAAAGTTGATTTTATATTTATGTTTTTCAAAATCCATTATCAGTACAAATTACTGAAGTCCTTAAAACATTTGCAGCATTAAAAAAAACCAGTGCTTGAATCAGACAGCTGAGAACTATGACCACTGCTCACTGACTCTTGCAGTCCTTATAAACACAAATCCTGACTTTACTCCATCACTAATGTATTCGGACAACAAAGGCCCTCTTACAGGATTTCTGAGTCACACAGATCATTTCTGTTTTTTAGTTTACCTAACTGTAGGTACTTTGTTAGGACAAACTATAATCCTTGTGAAAGGGTTCTGATGGCCATTAGAAACAGTAACTGCTAAGTTATAAAAAGGTGTCACAATAAAGACATTAAGCTTAGAAATTTTCAATAGAGATTACTATCCACACATTGAGTACAGGAACTTATTGGGGTTTGGGAGAAACGTAATCTTCCCTTCTAAAACTCTCACCCTCCACTGAACAGTTGGATAACTGCTCTATCAACTTTTCCAGCAAACCCACTGAAGCATAACCATCAGCAGCACCAAGAGCAGAGCTACCAGTTAGTGAAGAGAACTCTTAACCTCTTAATTTACAAACTTATCAACAGAACCTGTCAGCAGTTCCTAGAGAATGCGAAAACATTCGCAAAGGTATTCTGGAGATCTCTGTATCTCACCACAAAGCTTTCAACAGTGAAACTTATTTGAACAAAACTTAAGTGAATGAGTACAGATACTAGTGAGAACAACAAGGTAACTACAATTTGACACCAAATAATCTGAACCTTCAGTAGGCTAGGGCTCAAGCTCAGACTATCAGGATTTTTTAAAATGGGAGATTTTGAAAATTTATTATATAGCTCGTCACCAATACTTATATTGATTAACAACTTGTTCCCAAAACAGCAGCAATAACTTGCCTCAGGAATATGGCAAATAAGTGGCCTCTATTTATCTCTTTGTGATAGTAACAAGAATCTATCAAAAGGCCTCCCCTTCTTTATCACTGTAGATATGAAGGTCAAGCAGGAGGAATTCAAATTCAACAGCTATTGTTTATTGATCCTAGATGAAAATACCACATAATCCTTTTAAGTTTAAAAAGCAAACAGATCGGCTAGTTGCTAGACAAGTATTATCTTATTTTCCCACATACACTAAAGAAAACAAATGGTATGTTTAACATTCCTAAAATCTGGTTTATTAGTAACTGAAATATGTAAGAATGAACTAATTTTTAATGAGCATTTCAACACAAATACCTTTCTTCCGTCACTTGCATGACAATTAACATTTAATGGTGTAAGAAGAGACATCATCTTTTCCTCATTTCCACTCCTGAAAAACAAAATATGAAATGGGTAGAAGTATTTTTTTGGCTTTTAGTAGCTTATTATGCTTTTGTATTTTTTCTTGCTAGATCTGTCCTTAAGTAATACATTCACTTCTGCATTGTCAGCAATAAAGAGAAAGCAAAAATGCATATATAAATATTTCTGTAGCTTTACTCAAAGATAACAGCCAAAGCTGTTAGAATGGAATGTCAGCTCAAAAGTCTATATATACATATTCTTTACATACATTTCTGAAAATAGAATTACATTTCAGGTATCTTCCAAACATACCTAGCACTTTCTAAGAGTTCATCTTTCTTGTATTCACCTGCAAGACAAAAGGGAGTTTAATAAATGTCTATATATATAAGTTCCCTACTTCTCCTCTTTCATAATTATAGAGAACGTAAGTGCTAAAACTTTGACAGTCCATTACTGAATTGGCACAATGAACTATCCACAAGATATCCCATGACTGAAATAATAAACGCCGTATGGGGATTTCTATTTGAAATTTTAGAGAGAGGTTAAAGTACTATAAGAAAGTCAAAAAACAAAATACTGTATTACATTCACTCAACTGCTATTAGTCACCACATAATCTAAAGACTTATCACTTACCAGTCAACACCGCTTTTGCAGATGGGTCTGCTAAATCTAAAGCTGTTCTTCCATCTGTGTTCCGGATGGTTGGTTCAGCACCATGCTGCAGCAGTACTACAAAATGCCAAAGTTTTTCATAAGAAAACAATTCTCGAAGATGAAGTTTGTAAGACATACCATGACCGTAAGACAACTAAGAAACATCCAGGTATTGTTCCTAACTTCTCCTCTCAAATTTTTAACACCAGAATTCCTTAATGCCATCTGCAAACGAGTGAAACATGTATAGACACATTTTATGAGAAAAAAGAAGAGCAGAAATGGAACAATCACAGATGGGCAGGAGGTAGTCTCAGGTGAAAGACTGCGACTAACAGACTGCAAACGCCAGTAACTGCCTCCCATCAGGTCCAGAGCATGCTGCCTCAAATCCCTAAATGACTATGCCCTAAACTGTACACAGCAGCAGCAGGACACACGTCTTGCACTTGTGTTGGGGTCAAATGGGCAATGTTACATACACAACTATCCAGATGTGCTCCTTAACGAATGAGCAAACTACACAATCAAAAAATTAGTTTCTTCACCACATATGCAACTTTCTACCTCTTCCTAGCTCTTAAGAACTGTGTCGGAAAAGCCAGTGGACAATGTAATCAAAGTTTAGGTCCTATGATTAACTAATTTAACATGGCTGACATATACAGAGACAGAATGAATCCAATACTAAAACCAGCTCTGTTCTTTCTATTGCACTGTGAGCAGCTGCAGAAGGCAGCACAAGTCTAGGTTGAAGCAGAAGAGAACCTAGCTCCATTATGTACTCTAATGCTCTTTTCCATTATGTCAATGGGAACCTTTACACTAAGGCAATCATGAAAAATGGATCCAAAAACTTGTTTCTTATAAAACTGGAATACAACTTCAAGTTTATGATTTTTAGTTTTAATTCTTATACTAGCAACAGAGTAACTTCACAGAGTAAAAATGATCTTTGAAAGGTTCTTGGTTTCTCACAATAAAAAGGCATGAGTCAATCACAGGAAGCGTGTGAGAAAATTACCTATGCAGACATCTGTCTTGCCCTTAATAGCAGCTTCATGAAGCGGAGTGTAATTCCAATTATCCCGAGCATTAGGATCTGCACCATGCCGCAAGAGAAGATTGACAACTTCAGCATGACCAAATGAACAAGCATTGTGAAGAGGAATAAGACCTCCATCATCTCGTGCATGGACATTGGCACCACTCTGAAGTAAATATTCAACAACATCCTTCCGACCAAAGCCTGGAAGAGATAAAGTAAAGAAAGATGTCAGAGTGGGCTAAGAAAATTCCCCATTCCACAACAAATGTAAAGAACAGTAAGCACTCCAAACAGTAATCACAACTGGCATTCTTACTAAAGGGGCATGCACACACTAAGGTTATTTTTTTAGTCCCTAAAAATAAGATTAAGATCAGTAAAAAATATTACAGACTACTAGAAAAAAGAATATACTGACAGGACTCCCATGAGCAAACAGCTTATTGAAAACAAAAGCAGATTAAAACTGGTTTTCAGTGATTTTATATGGCTATGAAACTGAAAAATATGATACTTGGCCAATCCACAAACAGATTGTGAATGGGCCAGTAAATGAGCCCTGGGAGCAGTGAGGATGAGAATGGCTACAGGCCAGCCAATGTATGCATAGTTCATATTCTAAACATTTGTAAACAGGGTATACAGCATTAAACTTATCAGACATGAAGATGTTGGTTTTTTCTTTTTTTTTTTCTTTTTAAAAAAAAACTAAGTAAACAGCACCGGTCTCATGTTAAAACTATTACCGACATAAGTTTATGTGAAGCCATTCTCTACTTGAGTAATTTATTATGAGTGCGCACAACCATAATTTAAACATATTCACATCTATTTTCAGTGATGCCTAAATATTTATAAATAGCTGATCATGACTAAAGCACCAAAATGCTCTTACTCGTTCTGAAGCACACTTTTGCAAACCTGTCTTTCAAGTTAGTAGACAGAGAAAAAATGCCCACTTGTACATTTGGAGCTAGAAACACAAAAAAAAGTAATTGCTCTTACAAGGCAATTCTACATCCACTGCTGTTTAATTTCTGCTGTATGATGCATGTTTATATAACAACACATAAAATCAGGCCATAAAACTTTGCTTTTCTCTAGTATCTTCAAAAGGCCACAATGACACAGGACTTCTGCTTGTAACCATTATGCACATCTAGTCACGTTCAAATGCAACTGTCTACACAAATTGCCCGAAGGTTTCATGAAGGCCTCAGGAATTATTAGGGCAGAGAAGAGCCATATTTTGCTCTGTATCAAACTTGTGTCTGTACTCAATGCAGCTAGACTGTGTACACAGTAAACTATATGCAGCATATTTATCATTTTCAAGTATTTAGCTTTCATAACTAGATATGATAGTTATTTTTATTCAATGTGTCCTCATAAATATACTCAGATGAGACCTTTCAGATGAGACCTGCTGGAGTCCTGCAAACACACTTCTTGGTATCTTCTTTCAGCTACCTAAGAATGGTTTCTAGAACCGCTTTAATTATGTTAGAAAATACTCTAATCAAATTCTCTAAACATTACATGCCTGGTAGCTAAACATCACACAGTCTTGAACAGAAGTGTTACCGCTTGAAGTAACATTTGAACCTAACCCAGCACAAGAAGGCATTCCTGACCCTTACTCCTTTGATGTGTAGCCATGCCTTTGAATGTAAAATGGTAACATGAGCAGGAATCAACACCTTAACTAAAAATCAGCTGCAGCAAGTCTCATTACAGCTGTAGAGCACTCTCCCTGGACGCCCTCTATCTCGTATGCAAGTTCAGTGAGACAATGAGCAATTTATAGCTTCTTTACATGCAAACCCAGCATCCATTCAGAAAGTACCCCAAGAACAGCAACACCCCAAAACTACCTATGATTATTTAATGCCGGGACAGATTCATTTTTGTTACTTGTCTTCAGCTCTGAAGTACACAGCAGGGATTTCTTGTTTCCCCGTGGAAGCTATCTGTACAAGAGGTCACCATATATGGTAAGAGAAGCATTTTCTCATGTATGTGTGGCTAAACGGCAGAATTGTCTTTCTTGCCTCTCCTTAATTCACTTAAGATTAGAAAAAGAGGGCACCCTTTGCTGTCACAGTGAAGGGAGTCACAACCTACTGTAACATCTCCTCTTTAGCAAAAATCCACAAAAACAAATTAAATGCTTTTTTCTAACGAAAAAAAGACCATGATTTTTAAAGGGTGGAGTAATATTTTGCTTTTTAGCTTCTACCAGAAAAAGAACTAAATGTTATCACAGCTTGTGAACAAGGTACTGTCTCATCATCATGAACATTTTATTTCTTATGGCAAAACAGAAAGGTTACTCAGGGTCTTAGCTAACACTCTTCTGCCATACAACACACAAATAACTCACTATACTTGTTCCCCAAAAAGTTACAAACTTTTAGCTGACAAACCCAAAACATTAATCACAATAGAGACTTGTAACTGTATATAGTTTTTTTTAAAGTATTTTTATTTAATGTCACTGCTGCATCCTAATTCATATTTACCTAATTTTGATAGGATGAAAAGCTACCAGAAACAACTGAGCTCTGATTCTTATCCCCTGCCCCGGGGAATTAATTTTTTCAAGGAATTTTATTTTGCAGGAAGTACATTTTGATTCCTACCAAGTACCTAAAAGCTTGTGATAAAGTTTGACATATATTGCATCGAAAATGATTGACCTCAAGTTTATGCAGGTTACAGCAAGAGAGGACTGAGTCTATTATGTTGCCAAGGGTGGCCAGCTCTTGGCTTATTCTTCAGAACAACTTACCTACCACAATCCCAACAGTGTACTACAAAATCCAAAGCTCAACGGTCACCAAGATCCCAATACATATCACCTCTAATGACAACACATGCCCAGAGAGGGTTCCTTACAGTATTTTTGAAAGTATATTTTAATAAACAGAATCCAAGTTCAAACCCCAGAATGCCACAAAAAAAAAAAAGGGTAAAACAAAACCTAGCTTCATATTCCTGCTTCACCTCCTCCAGAAAACACATCTTGAATCTGAATGAAACTATTCAGAAAATTGTTGCGATGCATTTTCTAAGAATAGAAAGTCATTCAGGCTAAACAAAGCAAGAATACAGCAGACTCTTTCTGCTTTTACTTCCTAAAATGTAATTGTTTTAGTGATGGAAGACAAAAGCAGCTAGTATTACTCCAACTATGAATGACGGAAAAACAAAACAAAAACAAGAACCCCAATATCAGGAGTTACTTATGTTCATTTTTCACACCAAGTCTGTTCGAGGTAGGCTGACAACAGAAGAGTTCTACATGAAGCAGCAGAGGAGCATTAAATCAAGAAAATACACAAGTACTTTATATCATGTTAATCCGATGCTTTCATCATCTCCTACAGTTTTATGAGCAGAGCAGTTTCTCTGTATCAAGTCTGAAGTAGATGTGAAAATGGCAATGGCTTCTCTCATTTACACATCAAGCTGTTCAATATTGGAAGTCTAACAACTACATTAACTTATTGCTATGTATTTTTTAAAGAAAAAAGCCTTCCACAGATCAGAAGTTCTATTTCTTAGTCAATACAGATCACAGTTGGGGATGGGACTAGATGATCTTTCGAAGTCCCTTCCAATCCCTAATGATTATATGATTCTAACTGAGTCCAGCTCAGAGAGATAAACCAGATCACTACATTGCTTTCCTCTGCAAAGACATTTTGTCTCCTAAGCTGTCTTGTTGATGACATTTTTTAAACCTATGAAATGCACCTATCCTGAAGATGCTTGAATCCTCAAAGCCTGTTAAGTCTACTCAATATGAGAAAAGGACACCTTAAGCAGAAACCTTTTCCAAAGCAATTAAGTCAAGAAACAAGCATCTTTATTACTATCCACACTGTTTCACTGAAATGAAGCTGCCGTCTTCTGCATCCTGCCAGTCTTGGGTCCTCCATCTACCACTGTAATCAAAACAAAACGAACAACAAGACGTAGACAGTAAGTCACAGTCAGAACTTTGTCTGAAAAGGTGGGGTACAAATTTCTGGCCTGTTGCCAGTGGAAGCCGTTGTGTTCATGTCAGCTGTTTGCATTTCTAATCTTCGAAATAACAAAGTCAATGTCTTAAAGGTAAGTATGCTAAAAGCTGAGAAACAGAGTTTCTGACAGGCGCCCTTTGCAGATGAAATTGTAAAAAAGAGTAGGCCTACTGAAATCCATAGAAACGATACCTGGGACATCAATCACCTGTCAGAGCTCACATGCCACAACACGAACAGCTTAAATCCCAGTCCAGATGTCCTCAACACCAGCTGAGGTTTATCTTTACAGAAAAAAGCAAACCCACAAAACTAAGCCAGAAACAAGCCACCACCTGTACGCTCTGCAAACACCACCGTCTGGGTGACAACCACGGTCACGGCCACTGCGAAACCCCTCCCCGCTATACCCAGGCACACGCCCCGCGCTGGAGCCTTGCTGCACCCAGCACTGCTCCACAGCGCGGCCAGGCCCTGCTCTCAGGTCCCGCGCCCAGCGTGGCCCGGCAGCAGGCCTGGGGCCCAGCGTGGCTAACCCCGGACTGTCTCCTCCCTACGGCGGCGATAGTGGCGGCCTCGGGTCAGTACCTGCGGCAAAGTGCAGCGGGCTGGACTTCCTGCCCGCCGTATCCCGGCTATTCACGTTCTCAGGCCGCACCAGCCGCTTGACCCGCTCCACGTCCCCGTTCCTGCAGGCCTCGAAGAGCTCCCGGGCCGGCTCCACCGCTGCGCCACAGCCCGGCGCCTCAGACAGGGCGGCTGCCCCGCCCGCGCATCGCCGCCCCGCCATGCCGGGCCGGGCGGGCCGGGCCGGGCCGGGCCAGACCCGCTGA
The DNA here is from genome assembly GCA_013400115.1 of Rhinopomastus cyanomelas. Taxonomy (NCBI): domain Eukaryota; kingdom Metazoa; phylum Chordata; class Aves; order Bucerotiformes; family Rhinopomastidae; genus Rhinopomastus; species Rhinopomastus cyanomelas. The sequence goes on along the minus strand of VXBP01002197.1, from coordinate 199,518 downwards.
AGGCGGCCAGGCAGCCGCCGCTGCGCCGCTCTCAGCCCGCGGCCTTCCGCAGCAGCGGCAGCAGCGGTGCACACCCGCCGCTGGGCGGGGCGCTGGACTCTGCGCAGCGCGGCGGAGGGATCCGGGCGGGGCAACCGCAGCGCTGCCAGCCTGGCTGCGCAGGCGCGGGCCTCCCTCGCTTGCGCGCGCGGCTCGCGAGGCTCTGGGAGTCGTAGTACGACGGTGAGCGGGTGTGCTGTTGGCCGCCGGTGGCCGCGACAGCTGCGCTTCGGGGGGCGGCGCAAAGCTGTGGTGGAACCGTGGGGCTCTCGGTCAACCGTCCACTTAATGAAACCCTTTCTGGTATCTTTCTTGTATTGAGGTGCCCACAGCTGAATGCAAGAGTGGACTCACCAATGCCGAATACATGGGGACAGTTCCCTACTCCTGATGACTACCGTATATCTGATGCAGACCAGCATGCCATTGGCCTTCTTGGCCATCCGAGCGCGTTGCTGGCTCGTGTTTAGGTGATGATCTGTGAATACTCCAAGTCTCTTTCTATTGAGCAGCTTTCTAGCCAAGGCTCTAATATTGCAACTGGGTTGCTGTAACCCAACTGCAGGACCTGGCACTAGGCTATGTTGAGGCTCATACAATTGTCCTCAACCCCTCGATCCAGCCTGTCCAGATCTCTCTAGCCTCAAACAGATCAGCACACCCACCCATCTGGGTGTCATCTGCAAATTTACTGCATTCAATCCACTTGGATGCCAGAATGATTTTTTTTCTTCCCTGTAAAATATGCAAGAGCACACCTTGGTGCTAATCGTAATGTAATCAAAATCTTTACTTAACCATTGAATATGAAGTGCATAATAACTATGAGATGGTTATTATACAATATAAATGAGTGTATTTCTTCATCTTGGAAAACAGGAGATAAAAAATACTGTGGGTTGGCTTTGTCTGTTGAAGACTATGGTAGGGGACAGAGGGCATCTCTTCCCTCTCGTAAGCCTTGGAAGCTTAATCTCAGAAGGAACTAGAGGATTAGCTTGGTGATTTTGGAATTGTTTTTTCCACTCATGCCATAAAACACAGTAATTTTCATTCAGTTAAAAATCCTGTCCTTGATCCATGCTAGTTCCTGACCTGTGCCCAGGAATATTTTTGGGGAAAATACTAACTGTCCCAGGCTGAAACAACATTACAATAACAGGTCAAGGTCCAATGACTGTGTCTAGGTCCTGGCACTCTCTACTTTACTAAATTAGGCATAGCTGCAGTAGAAGTGGGACAGAAGAGTGTAGTAGCACAGGGACAGAAACTTCGTGCTTTGACAAACACTTGATGAATTGACTGTGTTTTCTGTCATCCCACTGGCTTTTCTCCCTGTCACCACTTAAACTGCAGCTGTGCCTGGCAGGCAGGGAAAAGTCAGGCTGTAACTAGAGTCCCTTTATCAGCTTTATCACACATATGTAATTCATGCACTGCTTTGCATGCGGCCATAACGTTCCCAGACTATCTGTCATCAACTGTAGCTTGTAGGACCACAGCCATCTCAGACCTTCCCAGCTTCTCCAAAGTAAGCATGGTGAAAACATCCCTTGCTATGTGCAGCTTCCACAGACAGAAGACAAGAGCTGCAGTGATGCTTTTATTAGCCCCATTAGCATATTTGGGGAAAAATGCATTAGCTTCTGATTTCATAAATCCTTCTTCAGGCCTGCAGCAGAAGGAGCTAATGTGTTAACTTGTCTATTTCCACTTCAAAACTGAAAAAGGTACTGTGTTTCTAAAAGTCTGTGGAAGTGTAAATACCTGTGTAAATACAAACACATCCTGCTCCCAGGTGTTTTAGAGAAGTGTAAAACTAGAAGAATCATCAAGTGCTGATGGAAAAAACCCCAAACTAACTGAATTAGACAAAAGGCAGGATTTTAAAGGGTATGATATTTGAATATTTGAGAGGTGGGTGTCAGGACGATGGCACTGGGCTGTTCTCGGTGTCATGTAGTGATAGGACAAGGGGCAATGGTTGTAAGCTGGAACACAGGAGGTTCCACATCAACCTGAGAAGGAACTTCTTCACAGTGAGGGTGACGGAGCACTGGAACAGGCTGCCCAGGGGGGTTGTGGAGTCTCCTTCTCTGGAGATGTTCAAGACCCGACTGGACGGGTTCCTGTGTGTCTTGGTTTAGGTGATCCTGCTGTTGCAGGTGGATTGGACTAGATGATCTTTCGAGGTCCCTTCCGATCCGTAATGATTCTATGATCTAAAATAAACAAACTCCCCATTCTTTCCACATCACTACACAAAAAATAAATATTATTCTAAATTACCTGTAGCCTGACTTCCTTTTTCGGTATGGCTTCCTGATAGCTTGACTGTAAAACTAGTCACAGATTCCTGTGAATGGAAAACAATTTAAAAAAATATTGCACTGGAAAAGCAGGATTCAATTAGCCTTGAATGCAGTCAATCAAAGACTCTCAGCATATTTTAGGATTGGTGTATTGATATTTGATTTTGATTGATATTTGAGATTGATGTCTCATTGATATTTGAGATTCAAATAAGGTAAAATAAACTTTTTATTTACATGCTTATTGCTTTTATGAGACAATAATGAGTAAAACCCAGTGCTTTCTTTCATTCTCCTGTACAATAGTATGATTAGGAAAAAAAAAAACCATAGCTAAAATATATGCCAAATCCCACCCCATGCTGAGTGGCATGATCTAGATGTTAGATGTTAGGATTACTGGGTTTATTTGGATTTAGGTTGGACTGGATGATCTGTGTACAAATACATGAGGGGTGAGTGTCGGGAGGATGGAGCTGGGTTGTTCTCAGTGTCATGTAGTGATAGGACGAGGGGCAATGGTTGTAAGCTGGAACATAGAAGGTTCCACATCAACCTGAGAAGGAACTTCTTCACAGTGAGGGTGACGGAGCGCTGGAACAGGCTGCCCAGGGGGGTTGTGGAGTCTCCTTCTCTGGAGATGTTTAAGACCCGCCTGGATGTGTTCCTGTGTGACTTGGTCTAGTTGATCCTGCTGTTGTGGGGGGATTGGACCAGATGATCTTTCGAGGTCCCTTCCAATCCATAATGATTCTATGATTCTCTGATTTTCCAACCTTATCATTACTGTGATACTGTGATACCGTGATATGTGCTTGGGATTTTTCTAGAGGAAGCCAGGGTTTATAACCCGCCTTTCTTAGCACCATTCAAGAGTCTCAGCCATTAATAGCCCAGGACCATTTGTCTGAGGAATCTTTTTTAGTGTAATTCGTGATTTACCGAGAGCCTCTACCTTTGCAGTGCTTTTATATGAGGTGTGTGACCTCGCCGAATGGGAGCCTGCAGGCATTTTCGAAGCCTGCTTCAACAGTTTATTTAGAAACAGGCTGGGGTTGTCGCTAGAGGGCAGAAAAGAAAAGAAGAAAGAAGAAAGACGAGAAGGGACTGTTGGATATGGACAGGCTACCTTAGAAATAAACCCTTTTCGACTTCAGTGATTTAAGTTTGCTGATGGACAGAAACATCGTCAGTGCCAACTGACAATGCGCTCCATTGAATTAGTGTTTTCAGCTGTCAGCCCTTCATTTCATTCTTGACTCGTTCCAACTGGTCCCTGCAGTGGTTTGCTTTGTTCTGGGAGCAAAGTAAACCGCTAGAATTAGTAGGACATTTCAAGTATTCAGAAATTTAGCTTATTCCAAAAGAAGAATAATTTAAAGTTTATTCCATTTGAGATTTGTTTAAATAAAACCCCAAAGCAACAATAATTGATGTTGTACATAGGGAAATAAAGAAAAGAGCTAATTTTGGAGAGAAACAGAAATGGGGTTGTTTGTATACTGACAAAGTTTTAAAAACTATAAATAGAACATTTTCAGTACCATTTTTTTCTAAATGAAAAGAGAGGCTGATCCATTTAAGAAATGAGGCCTCACTGCAACAGCAAAGCAGTACAAGTTGTGCAACAGTGAGTATCCACACAACAGCATCTTTGGGGGAACTTGCTTTCTCCCTTTCCTTTCTCATGCCATCTGTCAAGTACTTTGGCTGCTCATCTTAAAGAAGCAGGAGCTAGTTCCCTTCCTTTGCCAGTCACTCTTCTGTAGTTAGTGGCATATTATATGTGCCAGCTTTGTTTTACCAGCAGATGGGAATAAAGTGAAATAAATACAAAATGCTGTTCTGAAATAATAAAGAAATTAAGAAAATATATAGAAAAGACACTTGTAGAAAGCAAAACATTTAGAGACTGACAATTGCAGAGAGGAGCAAACACAGAGCCAAGTGGTCCCTCTAGATGCATCTACATGCTGTGAGATGTTGACAAGCTATAATGGCAGGGGATTTAGTTATCAAAATATTGTAGCCGTGCATGTGGCAGCCAAGAGATCTCTTCAGCAGCTTGGGCACCAGCTGTGTAGATGGCAGTTCACACGATACATTCGAGAAGATTCAGTTTAGTGGCTGGGAGAAGTTGTGATTCTGAGTCCAGAAGTACAGATAAGTGTATGAAGGTTCCTGGAAACTAGATTACATAGGAGAAAATACCTTAGTCCAGGACCCTTGTGGTTTCTTTAAAATTATTCCAGTTTTGCTCTCTCAGACTTAGGCAGGAAACATGTCTAGAGGGCTGTTTTTCTGTAGTGCCTGAAGATCTCTGTGAGGACAGAGACCTTTTTTATAAGCATAGACTCCACATATGCAAAGCAGAATTACATGGGCTGCCAGCATGGAAATATGGCAGAGATCTGGGAAATGGTTATTAGTTGTTAGGAACAAAATGCAAGCAGCAGAGGAGCAGTAGGGCCAAAGGTTGGCACTGACTGGGGATGCCTGATAAACAGATTAATTTGTATCTCAAATAGGTACAATAATACGAAGAAGGTAAACAAATAAAGGCAAACCATTGGACAACCATTCAGCTTCTCTGAAGCTGACTGAAAAAATTAAAAAAAGCAAGGTACTTAGGTTGTAAAGCACCTAACACTGCCTGAGATAAGAAAGAATTATTATTTTAGAAATATAATCTTTAAGATGGGAGAGCATTTCAGAGGAGCAAGAACTAGTGAGAGACTCTCCATGCATTTAAATTGCAGTTCAAGCGATGCAATTTTAACAAATTTCACTATTAGTTTCCTGTCCCAATTGAGAAAAAAAAAAGACAGTAAAAAGACATGTAAGACATTTAACAGAAGCATCCAGGTCCTCTTCGTAATTAATAAAGCAGGCAGGTTTCTAACCGATAGAGTTTTCATTGCCTTGAGAAACACTTTCTCTCTTTCCATTGATAGTATAAGAAGCCTGTACTTTTAATTTGGCTACTAAAATTGTTTACCTATAATATGTAATGTAAATACTACTATAGTGAGCTACAGACAGTGTACTACTTCAGCTACATGTAGGTAGATTAGCAAGCAGTTATTTCAGGAGAGACCTTTGAGATGCCATTTTTCAACGATTGAAATGGTAGCTTCTTGGAACAGTTAATCCCACAGCTTGGAGGAAAAAGAAAGGATAGGCTATTCTGGACTTAAGCCTAAGCAACACAATTGCTTGGTTCAAGAAGTCATTCCAGTTACTCCATGAAGTCATAATGAGCAAATCCAATGAATTTCAGTATTTCTAATGACTACTGAAAAGTAGCCCAAGGCACTGATTCAGAAAAGGAATTCTGATGAGAACTAATGTCATTACAGTGGTGTTAAAATCAGATATGAAAGCATTAAAGACTTAAGACATGCCAAGAAGAATACTTTATGCAAATTTTCACCTGAGTGACAGAAAGTAGGAAACAAGTTGGTAAGGCTATTGGAATCACACTCACAAATTGTCAGTAAAACTAGTTTGAAAATAATGTCTTTTTTTAAAAGAGCACTAGGAGAAGCAAACACAGTTTTGTTGAAGTCCAACTAGGCATGAGTTCTCACAGAGTTAAATCAAAACGTGACCGCTAGAAAGTTCTCTGGGTTCTTTTCCAGCATCTCACAATTCACTGTAACCAGTAATAATATTTCAAGAACGGTAGAGTACATTTCACATAGAATATCATTGGAGAAAAAAAGGTTTGTGATTCATTGAAATAGTTCTTGTGTTCCTGCAAGCAAGGCTTAAATGTGGGCAGCCACTACATTTAAGAGACTAATCATCACTCATGGGATAATTTCTATTTCATTTATTTGTTCCTTGAGCAAACTGAAGACAGAATCAGACCTCTCCGATCAAAGCAAAGCAATAAAACAGCTGGTTACACCTTAAATTCAGTGTAGAATTTGGCCTAACAAAACTTAGAAAACCATGGGTGGTCAATTAGTTCTAAAATAACTGTATGTTTAAATTCTCTTAAGAGCAAACTAAATTGCAAAATGGAATTAAAAGTCATTAATTTAGCTCTGCCGCATGGGACTCTATTTTTATATGTTGCCTGGCTAAGTGTGCAAGACAAGCATTGTAATGATTTTGCTGATGCTATACAAAGGGTTTATTGGATTATACTCTAGAGTGTATTACTGTAGAGATTCACTGAGTACTTACCAGAAGGATGGGTACTGAAACACAGTAATTCCTCATCTACAGCATGGTTTTCCTGTATTATTTCTACATAGGCTACAAGAAAAGAACCATCCTTGTTTTGCATTCATTCATTGACAGATTAATGTTGTGGTTATGGAATTATAGGATTGTTAGTTAAATTAGAAATGAGCTTTAAGGTCATCAAGCCCAACCATTAACCTAACCGTATCACACCCCCAGCTAAACCACGTACTTGAGCACCATAGCAGTAGGAGAAGGGGAGCCGAGGATCCTGGTGGACAGCAGGATGACCATGAGCCAGCAATGTGCCCTTGTGGCCAAGAAGGCCAATGGCATCCTCGGGTGGATTAGAAAGGGGGTGGTTAGTAGATCAAGAGAGGTTCTCCTCTCCCTTTACTCTGCCCTGGTGAGACTTCATCTGGAGTATTGTGTCTAGTTCTGGGCCCCTGAGTTCAAGAAGGACACAAAACTGCTTGAGAGAGTCCAACACAGAGCCACAAAGATGATGAAGGGAGTGGAACATCTCCCTTATGAAGAAACGCTGAGGGAGCTGGGTCTCTTTAGCTTGGAAAAAAGGAGACTGAAGGGTGACCTCACTAATGTTTATAAATATGTGAAGGGTGGGTGTCAGGAGCCAGGCTCTTCTCAATGTCATCTAGTGATAGGACGAGGGGCAATGGTTGTAAGCTGGAACACAGAAGGTTCCACATCAACCTGAGAAGGAACTTTTTCGCAGTGATGGTGACAGAGCACTGGAACAGGCTGCTCAGGGTGGTTGTGGAGTCTCCTTCTCTGGAGATGTTTAAAACCTGCCTGGACATATTCCTGAGTGACTTGATCCTGCTCTTGCGGGTGCATTGGGCTAGATGATCTTTTGAGGTCCTTTCTAATGTCTAATGTTCTGTGATTCTGTGATGTCTGTGCTGCCATTTTATATTTTCATATGCATTTTCTTTTACATGCAGATTCACAGAATTATGAGACAGACTACTGAATTATTTCCATTTCATCTGCTTACTAAAAATAGCTATTAAAATATTTCATGTAAAAATGTCTTGGGCATCTGTGCCACCCACACAAAACACGTGTGTAAAGCAATTCTTCATTTGATTTCATAATTGAAATAAGAGTTATTTTATTGGTAGGCTCTGGTTATTGCTGATATTATGCATTAAAAAAAAGGAAAATATTAGCAACTTAAGTGATTTTGCTTTCTATCACAGCTGATGGATGTAAACAAATAGCAATGTACCATTTATGTACCTAAAACCACTTTTCTTTTGTATTTTTGTATTTTGTCCCTCTAGAGTAGGAAAACTTTAATAAAATTTTTCAAATAGTTTATTGTAGGATAATTGCTGTAATCCAATTTTTTCTATAAGCAACAGACATATTTTTTTGCATAGTCTATAGAAAGCCGTAGACCAGAGACTTATGTCATCCTTAATCAATGGAAAACATTTTTCCTTTCATTTCAGTTTTTTCTTGTATCAAGCTTGCCTTGATCATTGAAATGTTGCCTTACGGCCACTTTCAAGATCGTGGCTACACAGTGATATAATCCAGCTGCCTAAAAATAGTAAATAGTAGTGCTTGTGTTTCACCTGAGACTGTGATTATTTTGCATAGCATGTACCCGCTGTGTACTTGACCAGTACAGCCAGTGCCTGCCACCTGATAAATTCCTCTTCAGAGGTCAACATTTTCGAGTGTATATGGCAATCTTATATCATGGAGGTTTTTTTAGCTATCTATATTTAGGAAAATATATTTAAAAGTGATCTCTTTTTGAAGTGACTAAATAAATTTCTATACAATTGAAAAAGACATTCTTTTCATTTTATAGAGTTACGTATATGCAAACTATTGCTGTTGAGATGGAGTTATATAGGAGTTCTCTCCAACATCCTGTTCCTGGGGGTTAAAACTAAATATATCTCAGGTTCAATGAATCCAAAGTTGATCCGGGAGAATCAGTGGTTGTCTTTCCTTTCTTTTTCAGTTCTTTGCCTCATCTCATCAGGCCTTTTGGTCTTCAAGTTGGGATCTCAAAAACTTAGCTGAAAGAGTCTTTTATCTCACTTCAGCAGTATGTGCTCATTGGGAGCCTATATTACTTTCCAGATCTATCTCATAACTTGGTGTAGAGGTACTGGGCATGATTAAGATCTTAAAACCTTAGAGACACTTGAAATGCTGTCACTGCACACAACATACATGCGCACAGGCTTAAAGCCCCATAGGGCATGTAACCCATGTACTGACTTGGAAGCATAGGCTAAGAGTCAGTGCCAGCTGGTCCCTGACAGATCTGAGACTCTGGTACATGAGCCCACCAGGGCAAGATAGATGGGAGATGGACAGGCAGTATGGTGATGCTATGTGGACTCTCTCAAAGCAGCATGTATACAGCTCTTTTGTCTTTTTTTATGGAGGCATTTTGCTTGTAGACATGGCAGAAGAGCTCACTGTTGATATGGTAGAAGAGTTAAGCAGACATGCTACCCAAGCAGTTATATCGGCAGAGTGGAGTAGTTGTAACCTTGCTATTACCATCAGAAACACATGAACTCCAAGCTATGCCCCACACAGGCCAAGATCATAGTGTTCATTACTCAAGTTAGAGATCTGTATGTATGGATAGAAGTCAGCTTGGGACAACACTGAAACACATCCTTTGTGAAAGAGAAGACCAAGGAATCAGATGTGACCTTCAGTTACTGAGCTACTTCTTTTCTTAAACATACTTATTTACAAAGAAACAAGGAATCCAACATTGTCTGTGTTTGTATTTTGAAATTGCCCAGTTACTGATCTTTTACATTTCTAAGTTATGCTTTGTCCAAATATTTTAGACAGATGATTGTTGGCAGTTATTTTTTCTTTGGCAGTGGACAGTGTCCTTTTTTAAACTGCCACTTCTGCTCCAACTGATCCCAGCACAAATGTGAAGTAACTTTATACTTCCCAGTCAGTTTCCAAACTTAGATTTTGTCAGAGCTTGATATAGCACCCCTGTATCTATATTAGGAGGAGCTGTGTAAAGCAGCTAGGTACGTGGTTATTGTGACTACTGGCAAATTCGGCTGCTTTTTTAACTTCTGCTGCCAAGCACTTGGAACAAATTTTATGCCATTTGGAAATCCTGCCTTCAGCCCAACATTCAGGGAAAACAAAGCTGAGTGAGAAGATACCAACACAAACATGGTGTGCATTATATGGCAAAAAGGTTCAAACCAGAAATTCAAAATCAGTGAAAGAAATGGTTTGTCAGGCTGAAATGGTGCTACTGTTTTGATAACAGCTGCCTTCAAAATATGGCTACAAAATTAGCTCGTAATATTGCACACAGGCTACTTTGTACTTCAATCTTTTGCAAAGTACTGGAGCACTTAAAATCAATGGCTGAGTATATTACCTTAAATGTTAACCTCAAACAACCAAAAATAGTGAATAAATTTTAAAAGTCTCAGCATTTCAGGGAGGTGTGTGAATATTTTCACAAGTATATGACAATTACCTGCACTTTATGGCTGCTTAATAGGTGAATTTATGTTGGTTCTCTTGGAGATAAAAGTATGTTTGTAAAAAGACTATGAAAAACACCTTTTCCAGGGACTGATCACATAGAGGGCAAAGACCTTCCATAATTTCCTGGTATCTTGACGGGTGTTCATTTTACATTCTGCCTTTCAGTTCAGATCTCCAAATAGCTTACTAACTAGAAACTTTTCCATCTGGCATTGAAAAGCTTTTAAATCATCAGTTGCTTAACAAGAAAATGTATGACAGAGACAGGGGAAGCAGCTTAGTTTAGGCAGGTTGTCTTGTGCTGTTTGAACATCAGCTTGATATGTGCATTGCCGTTCCAGACCTAATTCAGAAGGAATTCAAAGTAAAGTCACAGTGACCTGCAGAGACTTAACTGTATGTTCTTTTCCTTTCGTACGTGCTTTTCATCACCTTGTATCACTCTCTCATATTTATCTATATGAAATACTCTTTAAAAGAATTGCATCTGAATTTGACTGAGACCTTTTCCTTTCAAAGCAATGTTCATGCTTGCGCATTTGAGCTGCTGAATTTGAGCTTGTTCACAGCAGACACACAAACCTTGTGTTTGCATCTGACCTGTCGGCATATGGTAGGTATATGGCAGGTACAGTATTAAGCTACGTGTCAGCTGTAAATGAGAACATGACTGTTCTTAGTCATTTTGGGGGGCTAAGAAGTTAATCTGAAGTCCTGCTTTGGCTTCAGCATATCTCTTTGACATGGCCCAAAATGAATGAGAAAGACTCACTGAAGTTTTGGCTGACACGTGTTAGCCACAGATGAGAGGAGGCAAAGATGGATCTGATCCCTTCTCCTCATATCCTCAAGGCAACAACATCAGGTTGATGTTCCTTCTTATGTTCCCTTCAGGCATATGCCTCAGTTCAGTGATGAGTTTTCCACTGTGGAGTGTTTGTTGTGCAGGTATGTGAGCCTAGCCTCAAGGCTGGCAAACACAGCAGCTGGACAAGCTTGTGACTGGCACAGCTCCCCTAACTGCAGGGACAAAACAAGAGCAGCAGAGGGAAGAATGGAATGGCAGGGAAATGTGCTTCTTAAAATGTCACTCCCCATTTTAGTTCTCACCTTTTCCTAATGTTTTTATTGCTTCATTGGAGGCACAAGGCAAAGAGAACAGAGCAAAGGAAGGTCAAGGGCCAATATCTCCACCAAATTAGAACCTTTTTCCTTAGCACTGTTCAGTGACACTGGACAATTTTTCTAAATAAAAACCACAAGGAATTTATGCCAGAGTTTGAATAAAGTAAAATGTACTTACGAAGCGCTCAGCTGCAACAAAAATCCAGCATTTATGAAGGCTTCAGACTACCCTTCTAAAACCAGGACAACAATGTAGCCTCATAATAATAGTAAAAAAATTAGTTCTTCCTTGTTACATTTGTATTACAACATATATGTTGGGATAAAATCATGAACATGAACTGGCAGTCCTCGCGTCTTGGTTCCCCTTCGACAAAAGTGCAGGATACCATAACAAAGCACAAAGACTGAATAAAGCCTATGAGATATGGAGCCTCTAATTCAGCTTAGTTCCTAGCCTGGCCTCCATTTTTTCCATCACCATTTCCTCCTGCTCTCTACATCGTACTTCAAGTTACACCAGCTTTACTAGATAATTACAGATATTCCTATTCAAAAGTGTTTCCCGACAGGAAATCAGTGCCTCATTTTCAGAAAAAAACAACAAGCTAAGTATTTTCTGAGACTTTTTACTCATATATTTCTTGCCCACTCTCTTGTTTCAGATGTTCTGTGATGTCTCTTTTTGATAGAATGAGAAGACCATTCTGTGATCAGAAAAGATAGTTCTGTGATTCTGTGATCATTCAGCTGTGACATGGATACCATATTAATCTACAGGAAAAATAGCAGATGTGCCATGCTGGTCTGCTGGAACTTCTTCCATAAACAATACAGATTCAAAACATCAATCTTAGGCAAAAACTTAAACAATCTTAGCTCTTTTATGGTGTTTCCTTTCAACTTTGCAACAGATTGATGTGATTGTTGTCATTAAAGTGATTGAATTATACTGACACTGAAATCCAGAAACTCACGTAATCACAGAATCTCTTTGGTTGGAAAAGACCTTTAAGATTACCAAGTCCAACTGTTATCCCAACACTACCAGGTCACCGCTAACCTACGTCCCTAAGCACTACAGCCTTCAGGAACGGTGGCTCCACCAGTGCCCTGGACAACCTGTTCTAATGTCCAATGACCCTTTCAGTGAAGAAATTCTTCCAAAGGAATCTCATGCTCCATTAAACTCATGCAAAGTATCGTGGCTGTGGTGTGATGCACACAAAGTAGAATTTTCTCAAAACTTGGAGCACATTGCATTGAGTGGCTTTCTAAGCACCTAATTGCCCCATTAAGAAAGATTGGTAGTAGGAGTTTCAAGTGGGAGTCTCCACCCTTGTTATTACTTGCATTGTAAGGGTTACAAACTGAGTGCGTAACGTTGCTCAGGGAGAGATCTTTAGGAGTATAATTACTCCTTCACATTCATATTGATAAAAAAGGAAATGATCCTGAGAACAGAGGACCTCAAAGACCCACAAAAGCAAGACGAATATATCTATTGATTTATCTGAGACCCTGTCATTATAATTATATTTACATGGTAGCAAGTAATTACTCTCTTCCCGCTAGTTTGAAGTGCTTACACCAGAGTTGGTCTCATCTTTTTCAGAAAATCTGCAGCTCTGTTAGGCACAGTTGTTTTCAATCAGCACTGTGTACAACTTTAATAGGTTTATACAGTTTATAGAAAATAGAGATTAATGCCATATTTTGATTAAAATGGTGCAAGTAAGGTTTTGCTAATTTCAACAAACTGATGTTAATAAAAAGATGTCTGAGTCCAGGACACAATAACCTTTCCCTGAAAAAGGATTGTTTTGCCCTCGTTATCATATATTGCCATCATAAAAAAAAAAAAGGCACAAGCATGAGCCTGGAACACAATTTCCAAAAGCTAGATACTAGGTTTTCAAAGTCCTACATGCCAATTGAAAACAGAGAGGAAAAGTTAATAGTACAGTACCTGTAAAGCTTGTAACAAGAGATACTAGAAGTAGGACATAAACGGAGAGACTTTGCATACCGATGAGTCTAAGGCTGATTTAGACCTTTTGATTTAGAATGAGATTAGTGACAGAAAGCACAGGCATGCTCCAGTGCACTTTTTATAGAGCTTTGACAATAGCCTAGGATACGTTTAGACTTGTGAGGCTTTCGGATGTTGCATATGAATCAGCAATCTTGTTTTTTGGATGAACAGATAATGAATCACTACTTCTCTTCCTCTATCTGTGCTTATGTTGTGTTACATAAAAAGGCCAGGTACACTATTTTATTTTCTGGTATTCTAGCTGCAGGGCATTCATAACCTGATTTCGAAGCTAACAGTCCTGATAATAAGGTGTCATTTCTAAAAGAGACATTCCATTGACCAACACCCCATCCTACTTTCAACATTGCTGTGCTATGACTAGCAGAAAGGTTTCTCCTTAAATACCTTCTTTGTGGGATATGCCAATAGAGACTATATAAATGATGACTATGGCTTATATCTGGAGAAGCCAAATGTATAGTGCCTGATGGCAGTAATGAGATGGATGCATCATTTCTGTGCTACCATTTTTAAACAGAGCTAGTGTGCTCTCTTACTTACTGTCGTCATGACTACGCTGAGCAAAAAGCTACAGATGGAGCAACTTTCCTTTCCCTTGGGGGCTAGAGAGTTTAAAACAGAATTCTAGATTGGATTGTAACAGATTTATTGAGCTATATTTTATAAATATTTTACTTCCCCCAGTTCCCTCCTTTGCTCCCAAAGGACAGAATTACAACTTCCTCTCCCATAACGGCCAGTTGATAAGGACAGATACTTGCTGGCTTAGGCAATAGCCTGCTCCTGCCCTGTCAACAGACTGCCTTTACTGGTATCTGTCTCTTTCAGCCTCTCCTGTTAGAGCTAAACAGCTTTGCATCATAAATATACAAACATATGAAAAAAACCCAGAAACATCAGCATGGTTTTTCCTAGCCCAGTAGAAAGACTAGAATGCCACGCATTTTTTGTGCCCTATTTAATTCTATGGTAAGGGGTCCCTGGTAGAACTCTCTGCTAAAGGCAAAGATAAAAGTTAGGGGTTTTTTTTAAAATGGTTGTTTTTCCAAGCACTCTAATGAACATGTATTCCTCTAAACATTTCAGTTTTGTAATAAAAATAAATTTTCTAACTACTCCTGCTTAAGAGTAGCTTTTAATTTTTACCAGTCCAGAAATAAAAACAGAACTGCTTTTCCTCTCCAACACTCATAGCGCTTCCTCCTTCAGAAAAAATGTCCTTAAATAATGCTGTATACCCTTAAATCATAAAATCAGAGAATCACTCAGGTTGAAAAAGACCCTTGAGATCATCAAGTCCCACCAATAACCCTACTCCAGCAAGTTCACCACTAAACCACTCTAAGCAACATATCTAAATGACCTTTAAACACATCTAAGGAAGATGACTAAAACACCTCCCTAGGCAAACTGTTCCAACGTCTGGTTACTCTTTTAGTGAAAAATTATTTCCTAATGTCCAGCCTGACCCTCCCCTGGTGCAGCTTGTGGCCCTTCTCAATTGTTCTAACTAATTACCTGTGGGAAGAGACCAGCACCCAACTGTTCAGGTAGTTGTAAAGGGTGATAAGGTCTCCTCTTAGCCTTCTGTGCCTCAGACTAAACAGCCCCTGCTCCCTCAGCCGCTCCTCATAAAATTTGTCTAGGCTCTTCATCAGCTTCATTGCTCTTCTCTGCGTGCTGCAGCATTTCAATACCTTTCTTCAACTGAGGTGCCCAACACTGAACTTGGTACTAGAATTGCAACCTGATCAGTGCCAGGTACAGGGAGACAGTCACTTCCCTGTCGCTGCCGGCCACACTATTTCTGATACAAGTCAGGATGCCATTTGCCTTCTTGGCCACCTGGGTACACTGCTGGCTCACATTCAGATGATTGTCGACCAGCACCTCAGGCCCCTTTCTGCCAGCAAGCTTTCCAGCCACACTTGGCCAAGCCTATAGCATTGCACCGGGTTGTTGTGGCCCAAGTGCAGGATCTGGCACGTGTCCTTGTTTAAGCACATATCATCGACCCATCGATCCATTCTGTCTAAGCCTCTCTGCAGAGCAGATCGACATTTCCACCTAACTTGGTGTCACCTGCAAATTTACTAATGGTGCACCCTATTTCCTTTCATTTGGAAATGATTTTGGACACTGCCAGGTTTGGAACAAGGACTGATAAGAAGAGAATCCTCCAATCTGTAAATAAAATGTAACTTACTGTATGGCAGTGACATAACTGCTGTTTCCCAAACAAACCAGACAGCCCTGAACAGTTTGCATAAATGTCTGCAGACCCACTTCCCTGTGCTAATTTCCAAGCCCTGTTCTTCCCTTGTGATACACAAGGCAGAAAGAATCTTGTAAGAAAACCTAAAATATGGTATTTGATCATGTATCTTGGGTGACATACAGACTTTTGAAGGACTACTAAAACTTCTGGGTGACCATACTGCAGAGGTTAGCTGGGCCACAGTCAGGTACAGCAATGTTCATTCAGGGTGAAAATTTTCATTCAACAGAAGACACGGGAATGGTATTCTTGCTGAGAAGTTATGTGGCTCCTGCAAAGCTCTAAGGAATTGTTCACACGTGGATACAAAAATGATATTCTTGCTTGAAAGATTGCAAAGAACGAGAGTGCTTCCCACACGGCTAACAGAAGTGACTACTCTACCAACATTTGCTTGGTCACACAGATTTACACATAAACTGCACAAAGCAGCATTTCACTTAGTATGTTCCTTGGCAAAGACTGCTGATCAGCACAGGTAATTCCTTCACCTGGGCCTAGGAAAAAGAGTAAACACTGATTCTCTACACACAGCAACATGATTTATATTTATGAGATGTTTGGCCACAAAATCTCCAGGGGCTGCAAACTGTTTGTGTGTGCGGTTAAATAAAACCACAAAAAATGAGAAAAGAAATGTAGTTTCAAAATACATTGAAATACTGCATTTCTTTCAAATGTCTGCATTCATAAGCCAGGTTTACACTCATGTATAAAATATATGTCCATATTTTGTTTTCTGCACGCTTGTGGACCTTCACTGGAAGTCCAGATTGTTCTAGGAATGAATGCCTACATTCACATTTTTCCTTCTTCCCTTTTATACTCTAAGTAGCAGCAATTTATGTGACGTTGTTTCATTTCGTTTGATGCTTACTACCTACAACCAAAGCAATTATGCTTTTAAAAGGCTGCATTATGTGTAAAAGCTGTTTGAGAGACTCTTAAATCATCAATAACATATTTTTGCAGGACAAGTTTTCTCGGTATATATTCATAACTATTGGGAATGTTCAAAGCTCACTAAAGAGCTCTGAGAAGCAAGTACAGATCATAACCTTCTATCAAGTTTAAGTAAGATGACAGAAGCCTCCATTCATTTTGGGCTTCACTAGCCTTGTTATGCAGCTGGATCATTATTAAGTTCTTCACAGTCACAGAATCTTCTGCCTAACTGTAAGATAATAAATGTTTATGAAGATGGGTCTTAGTAGCGGAGAGCAATTATTGAATAGAAGAGCTCAGTTCAAAGAAAAAAGAAAAAAAGCTGTTGTAAACCTTGTCTGAGAGAACTATCTCTTCATCTCAGAGGCCACATCAGTCTGTTAGCACAGACAGTCTGCTTCATTCATAGTTGTTGAGTGATGTTGCAGGAACCAAGTATTTGCCAGCTAAAAGAGGGTGAATATTTTCTATTTACTAGTAGACCCAGTATTCCTTTGTTCTAGCAACTAATTTTAGTCTCAAGCCTAAAATCAAAGAAGAAACTTCCCTGCTAAACTGCGTACTATAAAACTGCACTGAGCTAGCATCGCTCTTGCACCCAGCAAACAGCAGCAATTTCTCAAGAGTGGGTTGTGCTGCTATACAAATGAAATGGAGTTTGTAATTTTTTCTCTCTGGACATTCTTCCTATAAATGTGATCACGACTAAACTTTGTTCTGAGGAAATGCTTGCTTACCTTTGCTTCAAAAGGCTTCAATTAAATGCCAAAGACTGTCCAACTCTCTATATCCTTGATTGCCACAGATCTTATCTCCTGGAGCTATGGGGAAGGACAGCAGAGAAACACAGTGACTTTCAAGTAACAAATTCAGAGTAAACCACAAAAAAACTTGTTTAATTTTTCAATTTCAGAACTCAGACTGAAAAAAAGCAGCTCTTTCATTCTGCTAAAGAACCATAAAACAACCAGAGCTAACAAACAAATGACCATAGCAGCCTGTTCCTTCCCGATAGCTGACAGAAAAGCACAGTTACTCATTATCTTCTCTCAGCACTGAAAAGCCTTGTTAGTTCAGACAGGTGAAGAACAACCAGACCTGGAGGGCTGTCTGCATATGAAAGCACCCACTGTGGAGCTAATACCATAAATTTGTCTTTGAACAGAACAGTGTGAACCCAGCTGCCTGCTTGTGACTGAGCAAGCTCAGGGAATCCATTGCAAAGCAAGTGTGTGCTTTACATGGTCTGCAGATCATCTAGGCTGCAAACATTTTGTAAAAACATACTTTTAAAGTTTGCTGAAACTCTGGTGATGATACTAAAACTGTATTTACTATCTCTAGCCTGTTGCAATTAGCTTCTTCCATTTAAAGTGCAATTTTTTCAGAAAAAGGCAATCAATCAGTCTGGGTGGCAAATTTGGGTTTCCTCATCACAAAAGCAGTTGGAGGTACAATCCCCTATGATGGACCTGATTTCATAACTGAACTTTTCCCGGAATCAATTTCTGCCATTGCTTTTACATGCACATTCATCAGAAGAGCTGGTGTGCCATCAAGTACTGTCAAATGCACATTAAGACAATGATCTTCTTTCTCCAGTGGTCCCATTTTAGCAGCCCTATTTTAAAGGTAAGACAGACAGACAAATCTACATTTTAAGCTGTCGATGACAGGAGAGCTGCCGAACCAAAATAACTGGAAACCTGAGTCCTCTATAAAAAGTGCAGCTAGAGAACCATCACTGACAGTGCAAACTGGTGTGTTACCTTGGATAACCCCATCAGTTTGCCTCAGTGCAGAGGCATCTCTTCAGATGAGGAAAGAGTTACCCTGGCTCTGTACAACGCTCACTGCTTGTATTGGCAACTGGAAACAGGAACATTAGTCTGTGGCCATGAACATGCTCCAGGTTACCAAGTAGGCACGAAGTTGCTGTATCCAGTCTATATTTACTGACTTGGGCAATGATCTGCCCATGAAAGACTATGTATCTCATTACTGCTGTTTTTTTGCTAAGCCTATTACCCTAAGTAATCTTTTATAATGTTTTTCAAAGTCAGACAAAACAGATATTTTAACACAATGGGAACAAAATGTGGCAAACTATGCAATGAGCACAGCAGCAGAAATATGTGTGATCAAGCCCTGAGGTGACTGCTTTCGTACAGGCTTCAAGTGTGGAATACAAGCAGGTATTGTTTAATGCCTGTACATAGTGGTGTGATAGGGCAGTCTAGGCTTCTGCAGCAGCCCAGCTTAGCCGGGCTTGGGGGAAGCTGCAGGGACAAAGATTCAAGTAGCACAGGCTCTCATAAAACCTGTTCAGTTATTCACTCATTTTTGTAACAAGGAAATAGAAGAGATTTGATAAGTGCCAGCCATGTGCCAAATCTTCCCTCATGCCTATAGGGGTTGTTGGGCCCTGCTTACCACTGCTAGGCAGGCGGCTGGACCTGGAGGAGTTTGTAGCATTTCCTAAAGAGAAATAAACCTTGGTCATCTAGCAAAGGCTAGAGCAGAGGTGCAGTTTTCTAGCATTTTCTCTGGGCAAAAACTGAGAAAATATCATCTACCTTTGAAAGGGAAGATGCCAAGAGATAAGAAAGAGGAAGGAAAGGAAGAGGATGTGAGTAGCAGGGAGTGAATGGAGAAGTGGAGGACCAGGGAAGGTCATCCTGAATAACTGGCATCAGGGAACAGAGTTGTTCTTTGAAAACCTTAACTTAGTGTCATGTGCTGGCACGGAAGGCAGAAACTTCAGTCACCAAGGGTTCGAGCTAAGAAGTGGAAATCTTACTGTCCTATGAATACTTTCATTATATGTACAGAGGTAGCATACTGATCCATGTGCCATGTGTCAGTCAGCAGAAGCCTTCCTTCTCTGGCTCTTTCCTAACTATTTTTTTTCCTCTGCTTCTTGAAGCTTGAAGCAAAAATGGAGGTGTTCTTGTTACCACCTGCCATGCTCACTCACTGTCTCCTAATAAAGTCTCATGCACAGCAGTGAAACCTGATTTTTTTGCTTTTGGGGTTTTTTTGCTTACAAACCAAGAATAGAAAAAGAATTGGTCTGAACCCAAGGATCCTGTATCATCTGTTCAAAACTGTAAGCCCTTTCTGCTGTTCATTGGTGCATGGTTTCATCTATCGGTAAAAACAACAAACTCAGAAAATCACAGATCACCGACACATCTTATAGGGGTGATATAACACATCTTCTTGAGTGACTGCAACTCATATGTTGCCCTTGGGGAAAAGCAGATGGGTCAGCAAGAAGGTGACAGTGAATCCATGGAAGACCCACTGAGCCAGTTAGCAGCAGCCAGGGCATAGTCTTTGAGTGGTAGCAACTCAGGGATGGACCTTCTCTGGGTGACAGCCTGCACGGGACAGCATGGTGCTGCCACTAGTCTGTCCATGCCTCTAGCATGTGCAAGGGCTTGTCACTCTTATGGATCGTGCATGTGCAGCCTTCTGGGAGGCAGGATGCCAGCAGTCACAGAGCATGTGGGGGCTGCTTGTAAGAGATCTGCAATACCTGCCACATGCTCAGTGCACAGGCTGCCTTTTGTGGAGGCGAAAAGCCATGAGAACCATTCAAATTAAATGTCCAAAAGTACTTTTTCACTGAGTACAAGGACTGTTACACTGCAGGATGACACATTTCTGCCCCGACATCATTATCTTATAATGCATGGCTCCTGCTCCTTTTCAGCAAAGCTGACAATTCTGTGATTTCAACTAGTTATTACTTTTGTTCCACTAAGAAACATCCTTTAGCAGCGACTTGAAGCAGCCCTATTCCAACACGTGGAACAACTTTCACCTGACACAGAAATCCCATGTGGTGAACTGTTTGCTTTCCACTGGCTTGAAAAAGGCAGGTGTTTGAGCAAGCTGCTGCAAACGCCTGCCCGCATTACGGTGCTCTGTTCACGCCTCGTGTCCTGCCTTCTCAAAAGTGGACTGGAGGGTAGGGCACCTGAGTCCTGACACAGAGGCATCCTTTTGGCCAGCCCTTTGAAACACTTGCAGTAAGACACGAGAACCCTGAAAACAGGAAAAGTGCCCTTGGCCATAAACAAGCAATACACTAGGGCACTGAGCCTTTGGAGAAAAAAAAAAAAGGGAAAAAGAAAAAAGACGGAAAAAATTTAAAAAATGAGGAGAAAGAGGGAAACGAGAGGAAAATGAAGGGGAAAGAGGGGAAAGGATAAAAGAAGTCAGTTCTTAAAACGGAAAAAAAAGCAGAAAAAGAAAAGGAAAACAACAAGGTAATAAAAGTGAAACAAAATTACCAAAGGTACCCGTGGGTGTCCCTGAGCGGGGTTGGTTGGGGAGCACACAGCGCTCCGCAGCCAAGCCCGAACCCCGCCCCGCTGTGGGGCCACCGCCCGCCGGGCCGCCCCTTGGCCGCCGCCGCGGGACCGGCCCCATAAAGGCGGCGGCGGCGGCGGGGTAGGGCGACCCCGAAAGCCGCAGCGGTAGCAGGCGCTGGTTCCAGTCCCGCAGCAGGTAAGCGCGTTCCCGCAGCCGGTTTTGCGGCGGCCGCGGGGCATCAGCGCTACGGGGAGCAGAGCTTCGGAACTTGCTCCGCTCCCCTGCGGGCCCGCCTGCCCAGCGCCCCTGTGCCTGCGCAGCCCTTGTGCCGCTGACGCTGCCGACCCTCGCCCCAGCTACTCTGGTCACTCGGTTTTACCTTATCGCATCTGCCTTTTCCAGCTCGTGTTCGTGGTTGGCCTGGGGTTTTTTTTGGCTCCCCCTCCCTCCCTTTTTTCCTCCCCCTCTGCATTGTGTGCTGCCACAACACAGGGGCAGCGGCTCCAGGCGCTGGTGATGAAAGGTGCAGGGTATTTCTGAAGCCCGAGTTCTTTTCCTATTAAAGCAAAGCAAAACTTGATTGATTTGATGCTGGGCCTCTCCTCATTCTACTTATTATGGCAAATACTGCCACAATAAAAAACGCAAGAACAAGAATTAAGAGGCCAGTGCAGCTTCTGCTTTTTTTGGCAGGGCTCTGGAATGCCAGCAAGAGCTCTGGGAAGGAGAAATCCATTAATTTTGGTGACAAGGCTAATGCTCTGGCTTCCTGTGACTCAACAGAAATCTGCATTTCCAGCAGACTGCACCCATCTCAGAAGGGACATGCTGCAGCTGAAGCCCCTTTTTACAGACAGTCAGGCTAACTGGCTCTAAATGGGCCATCACAGTAATTGTGATTTTTCCTAATCTGAGCGGGATGGTTGTGAATAAGTCTTCACAAATAAATCTGTAGCATTCTTACTGAATACTTGCAGTAAGTTTTTGGTGTTGACAGTGAGGATTATAAAAAGATGGGTTTAAGCACAGTGAGGTGAAAAATTGTGCCCTCTCCTTTTTTCTTCGGCTGTTGATTCAGCAGTTGGCTGTACAAGAGAGTTACTGGTACCTAGTCCTGGTATGATGGCTGATATAATGATAATATTTCCAAAGGGACTTTAGCATTTTTATTCATCTGAACTAAACAAGACTGTTTGCCTAACAAATACAGAGTTATGGCTGTTCAGAGCCACAGCGCGGTGGTTCTGCAGCTAGGTACATGACCTCACATTGGATGTTTCAATGGGATAATTTACTTCCTTATTATACTGCTGCCTGTGCTCAGAGATGAAGCATCTGATCCAGCCTGCTGGAATTCTAAGACCTGACTTGCTGTCTAAAAGGGAAGCTAAAGTGAATGAGCACTTCTGTTATAACTGCATCTGTTTTAATTGTTACTTGAATATTGTTCTGTGTGTTTCAAGGAAATAGGTTTAATCATCTGTCAATAAAATCTACTTTTCGAAGGTTTGGAAAAAGCATTTTCAATTGAAAGAGTTCAGAACTAGCAAACACTGACTGAGTAGTCTCACTCTAGTTCTGTAGCCTGAACCACCACTTTTAATTTAGGCTGCATTATTTAAAGCCATTCAAAGATGAGGCCATGAATAATGAAGACAGTGGGTGAAGCAATACACGTTCTTAAGAAATTTCTTACCTGTTTTTCTGCTTAATTTAGAATGATCCAGATCTTGGACCCAAGATCCATGCCAAGCTCCATCATGCCTGTGGACATGGCCATGAGAATTTGCTTAGCCCATTCTCCACCGCTGAGAAGTTTTCTCAGCCCTCTTGAGGACTGTCAAAGAAAAAACTTTGTGAACAGATTAAAACCTCTCAGACCGTGCCTTCACGTAAAACGTGACTCTGAATCTCAGACGAGCGACTGGAATAACTCAGCAGCCCGAGCCAAGAAGCGAGTTGTGTTTGCTGACTCAAAAGGGCTGTCCCTGACAGCAATACACACCTTCTCTGAGTTCCAGGAGCACCCTGGCTGGGATCTTCAGTTTGACCTCTTAAACCTTGAAAATGTAACATCTAACTTAAAGCTACACGAGGAGAAAAATTTTATTCTAGATTTCCCCCAGCCCTCAGCTGACTACCTGGACTTCAGGAACCGCCTGCAGAAGAACTTGGTCTGCCTGGAGAACTGTACTCTGCAAGAGAAGGTGCTGTCAGGCACTGTGAAAGTGAAAAATGTGAGCTTTGAAAAAAAGATTCGGGTTCGAATTACCTTTGATACGTGGAAGACCTACACAGATGTCGAGTGTGTGTACATGAACAATGTTTACAGTGATTCTGAAAATGATACCTTCTCTTTCACCATTGACTTCCCTCATGCCATTTCCTCTGAAGAGAAGATAGAGTTTTGCATTTCTTACCAAAGTGGAGAACATACCTTCTGGGACAATAATGAGGGTCAGAATTACAAAATTCTCCACGCAGAATGGAAGCCTGATGGTGTTCAGATACCATCTGCCAAGAAAGACTGTGTAGATCATCAGTCTCCAGGGAGAGGACAAGACAGAGAGCCTGATCAGCTAGGCAGTCCCCGGTTGTCCAGTGGCCTCTTTCCCCAGTGGCAGAGCTGGGGTCAGATTGAAAATTCATCACCATATTGGTGATCAATACTAGCAGGGAAGCGCTTTTCCATTTGGCAGCAGAACAATGTTAGATTTCAGGTTCACGTATGTGATAAAATTACCTGGCAGGTTTTGTTGGCTGTTTGAACAATCCAGATTCACTAGTCTGCAGGACTTGTTAAACTTTTTCAACCACATTATGCTACTGAAGTCCTTAGTGAAAACTCATTTTTGGAAAGAAAAGCTAAAACCCATGCATATGCCACCTACTGTAAAAATAGCATGTCCATATCAAGTATATGCTGCTTTCTTTCTGCTGTAGACTCTTGTGAGTCACTTGGAGAGAGACTTGCGAGGAAGTACAGAGGGTGATTGTACCTTAGCAAGCTGTTGTAACTGCATGTGTGAGGAAGGATGCGTGCGTGCACAGGGATGTAGAGTCACAATTCATTTTGCACCTATTGGGAGATGAGGTGATGCTGTCAGGATGAAGGCTGGCTGTGAACCTTTGTGCTCATAGCAGAGGCAGGTACGAATGGAAGGCTTTGATTTGTGGCTTCAATGCAGGTTAAGAAACTTGGAGAGTGTAACGGAAAAGTAGAAGAAGTAGAAGAGGTAGTGCTGTATAATTTGGAGCATCCAGCACCCCAATTTCTTCTCCTGAAAGCTGGTCTTGTAAATCCCAGAGAAAGTTCTATGTGATAAAAAGGGGAATACAGAAGATGATGCAGAGTAGTGGAAGTGGCTGCTGCTATGGGAAGACATCCCTGTCCTCCTTGGCCTGATTGAATAATAAATGTCTTGCATCTGAAAACAAATCTCACCTTGACTACTCATCATCCTACTTGCTCAGCAGGGAGATGGTGACCTTTTAAAAAAAGTGCCTTTTAAAAAGCCACACTATATGCCAAAAATATGGTTTAGTGACAAAACAGATTAAGTGATGTGTAAACTCCTAGTCTGTAGCAACATTATTTAACTCATCACCTGATCTAATCTTGCAGCATCTGATGGTGACTATCCTGCACCCTACTACAAAGTTAGTGATGGCTTTTCACAAGTGTGTAACAGGCAAGGTCCTTCATATTGAAGAGAGTGAATTAGCTGCACTTTGTGAAAGCTGATTCCTTTTTAAGAGCAGGCTTGCCACTAGTTTTTTTCTAGGCTGAATATAGGCTTGCGCATAAATAGAAAACTGCTCTGTTTCTTTTTACCTCATTTTCTGAAGTGTTTTTTTTAGACTTCAGTAAACTAATATATATTTTATATCTGTATGCTTGTAATTTAGCTTTCTGAGCTGTCAGACTGTAAAGGTGATGTGTGTTTCATGCAAGACTTGTGTGAGAAATTTTCCAATACATACTCAGCAGGTATGAATACTGGCACACCTTAAAGCTGTACTGAAATGGTTTTACATTGAAATATAAATCACATTTTGGTCTGTTATTAAGTATAACACCCTCAATCTGAAGCGACTCCACTAATTGCACTTTTTCCTTACGTAACTCTTGCTGTTATGTCTAAACTAGCCATTTTAAGAATAAATTGTGTTTTGATATGCTTGTTTCTTACTGTGTCAGCTCAATCCCTTTTCTAAATGTCTTTAAACTTTAAAGAAATTAACATTCTTGTGGAACATTACTAAAGCTGTCTGTGGTACCTCAGCTGAGCCGATGGCATTTTACCCTGAGGAAATCCCAGCTCCTCGCTAAATGAGACGTACTCAAAAATATTTGCCTTTAAAAAACCTCATCCTGTACCACACCAAATTTAGCTGAAATATTTTGGGTTGACAGATTCTGTCAGGGTTCTTACTGTGCCATAGGGAAGTTTGTCTGGCAGGAATCTGTCTTAGTCTGATGGCCAGACTCACCTGCTGAGCTATAGCATATGTCACACTTGCGTGGGTGCAGTGAAACAGCAGCACTTAATGTCTTCTGGGATCTTCAGTTTACTTTCACCTGGTACTTAGCTTGTTAGCACTGCCTCCTGTAGCTATACCACTGTTAGGAATGCTGGGAGGTTGGATTTTCTCCTCTCATAGCCAGGAACCCAGCTGGACTGCCATCAGTATCAAACAAGTATGTGCAAAATAAAGTGTGTGTCTTTGAGGTAGACATTCATCTTTGATGCTGCAGTGTAGATCTCCCCTTACAGTTGCTTGGAATGTTACCCTTACAAGGGTCATAGTCCCCATGGGGCAGAGGGCTTTTTTTTCCTTTTCCTGGGTGGCAGTTTAGACCAGCACAGTAAGAACAGGCTAGCCAGCACCAGTTGTCCACCAAGTACTTAATATGGGATTTTAAGAATCTTTAACAAGATGCAGTTCAGTGCACTGCATACAAAATCGTTTCCCAGCAAGAAATCTATTTTTAATTACAAAAAAGCAATTCCCAATAAAATGGTGTGGTGCTAAAAGCATGTTTCTGGTTTGGGAGTGGATTTAGAGTTTCCACACTGCAACCTCTGCACTAGATGCAGAGCTCTGCTCTCCTCAATGCTCAAACTCTGCCACATGCTACACTGGGTTTTGTTGTGCAAGAGCTCTTTCTTGGACCACCAGCAACCTGCTCCAGAAAGAAAGCGAACTGCAGAATTCGGGCAAACACTCTTACCTGAGAGAGTTCAGAGGGACAGGTAACTTAAGGGGCTCAAAGGCTCCTCTGCCTTAGTGTGGGACTCACCTCTTCGGCTTTAAGCCAGCTTCTTTGCAAAGATGCCTTGAAAGACCTTACCTGCCTCATGGAGAGGCAAGGCAATGCTGCAGTGTGGCTTAGCAGCTCCACAGCTCTCTCAGTTGAAAGAGGGAAGGATTTCTGCTTTTATCTGCTCCCTACCAAATCAATACAGATTCGCTCCTTCCTCCTATAAATCAGAGATAGTGTTTAACACTAAAGCATGTATCCATCAAACAGGTAACAAGCTCCTAGAGAGAGGTACTTGGAAAGTGAAGGTGTATTAACTAAATAACAACTAGTCTTGCAAAACTCTTTGTCAGGCAGAAAAGAAGGTTGCTATTGGAAAGCTGTCTTAGCCCATAGGATTCGAACTTGTATCTTAGATGCTGCTCTTTCAGACATATCCTATTGAAAAACTGAAGGTATAAAGCAGGTGAGTCCTCGAATCAGAGTTTGCAAACCTGTGGCATTATCTCATTCTCTAAGGAAGTCACATTTCCTGCCACTAAGATGACAGAGTGAGTGACTGGCTTCACTCCTGTAGCTGGGGGAGGGAGAGAAACTTTTCAACTTTTAAAATCCAAACATTAAACTTTTTTTTGCAGAAAACACAGACACATTAAACCCAGCTTTTAAAGCATAACAATGCAAAATTACATTGACATTTGCTGGTGTTTCATATTGACAAAGATCTGCCACCTTAGAAGAACAGCACATGAACATTTCCTGAGGACATAATTAGAATTTTCACAGACGATTAGTGAATGCTTTTTTCCATAATTATACATATACTTCTCTAAATTAATTACCCCAATTAATAGGGTAAGTCTGGTAAATTAATGGTAATATGGTAGATGCTATGGAATTTACATATACATAAAGCAAAAACTTTCATTCCTCTCATACACTTCCGAGCTTTAGATGAAATGTAATCGAGTGAGATGGTTCTGTGAGGCTGAAATAAAAGGCTGCACTAAATCCTCTCAAGAGGCATCTCCTCGTGTTTCAAGAATCACAGCTATTTCTGACTGACATTTGCTTAGCCTGTATTTACAGCTCTCCAGTGATGTAATATCCATGAGCTTTCCAATTATTTCTTCCTCTTCTTACTACAAAAGAGGCTCCTGAGGTCTTAGCCTAGTTAAAATTGAGCTCCTAATTACGTAATTTACTCTGCATAGACAGGAAGACAAATTTATTGCTTTCTTTCAGCAGTAGCCTGCAAGTGCTTTAGAGCAAAGAATGGTTTCCTCCCCACCACCCCATGTCTCTTCTCTAGGCTACATAATACATCACGACATGGAAAATCAGTATTCCAGCTTCTCATCCTTGTTTGGAAAGGAACCTGTTAGACCTTTGGATTTTCCATAAGTCAGAAATATCACTCTTGGCTAGTTCTGGTAACAGCCTCGTGGTGTGGCCCTCTTCTTCACCAGTGAAAACTTATCACAGCTCAGGACCTATCCTGCATTGCTCACTAGACTTCATCAGTCTCATCCAATAAGACTTTGGGAATGTACATACCACTTCTGTAGTGCTTGACAGACTGTCTGTGAAGCTTATGACAGGGCAGATTGAAGCAGTGATGCACTTCACTAAGGATGGCATTTCCTCCTTTACAGGTGTTGATCTTTCTCCGGCTCCTCCTCCCTCTATTGCAAACTTCTTCTAATACTCCAGCTTTTGTTTATCTCCATTCTGAGACAAATGGACTAGTCAGTAGGTTGGTCAGCTTTCCCTTCTCCCATGTGAAGAACAGTGTTTTCTGCTTCAGTGCTAGAATTCCTGCCAGTTTCTTAGAATTCATGCAGAAAAAGCAGACTGACTTGTTTTTGCAGCTTTCACTGCAGGTGGCCCGGTGTTGTTCTCTGTGAGTGCATCTTTCAAGCAGTAAGGTAGAAAATAACAGGGTTAATACCAGGCAAAGCAAGAACACAGCACTGTGTGTTTGCTCAGTTGCTGAGAACTCTCCAACACACTCTGGGCAGTGCAGCGTGCTGAAGGTACAGCAGCCATGGACACACATCACATCCTTGGCTTTCTATGAGCTGAGGGGAAAAACATAAAGCTGCTCGGCACGCTGACAGCAGTGACTGCCAGTATGACTGTGGTTGTAATAGGTGGGCAGTGAGAACCCATTCAGGGGAAAGGAACATTGATCAGACACAGTGCACCAGAAACTCTAAGCCTGCAAGAAACTGGTCTACAGTTTGTTGTACTGTAAAAGTAAATGGGAAAGAATAGAACAATTATTACTTGCTTCAGAGGTGTTTTTGGGTAAATAACATCTACCATCTCTTTGTATTTCAGGTCATCGTAGTATTTTCTATGCTTTCAGACTTGTAGCACCTTGCTTTTAGGAACCACGTGAAAGTGGCTGCTGCTACGCTGTTGGCTGGGTGGCAGTGGGGCTGGTATGGCAAGTACCCTCTCTTGC
The DNA here is from genome assembly GCA_013400115.1 of Rhinopomastus cyanomelas. Lineage (NCBI taxonomy): Eukaryota > Metazoa > Chordata > Aves > Bucerotiformes > Rhinopomastidae > Rhinopomastus > Rhinopomastus cyanomelas. The sequence continues at coordinate 170,976 of VXBP01002197.1, read as the reverse complement.
AGAAACACAAAATCAAAACGCTCCACTCAGCACAACTCCTGCTCTACTTAGATTCCGCTTTACAATGAAAATTAACTGTGAAATCAATTATGTGAAATGGTAATATCAAAAGAAAACATGAAAAAATAAATTCAAGACTGTGTCCCCTTGATAATCATTTGAGAAAACAGATTTTCAACAAACAAATTCACAGTATGCAGCAAGTATCATTAACTGAAGTCAGGGAAAGCTCGGGTGACTGTGTGTGCAGCAATTTTTCTTCTGTGCAAGGCTTTGCTTTTGTCTCCTGCCTTCCCTCTCACAATCTCCATCCAGTTTCTCATGCCTGGAGCTAATTCAACATCTAATTAGGACACAGACTGGTTCTGAAGACATCATGCCACCTTACTCTAACCAAGACTTACAGCAGAATTTATAGAAGTTTACACTGCCCCCCAAACACAGAACTACAGCACAGAATAAGCAAACAATCACCCACGTTCTATTGCTCAGTTTAAAGCGAATCACATATTGCGGGCCCTTCGGGTCAAGTGTGTTACAGCAAAGCACAGACCTCTTTGACTTGGCCCTAAGCACCACAGCAAATCCACTGGTGCTGGGAAAACAGATCAGTCCCTAAACTCGGAGTGCAGCCACAGGCAATAGTGCTCTTCCCTCTACCCCTAAAATGCTTGGGCCATGCGTTAATACAGCGCAGAAACACACAGGAGCTGCAGAGCTGATGTTCAAGTGACAGTTGTATGTCAAATATAGAAAACTTTCAAACTCTCATCTAGCAAAGGTGAGTGATGAAAGAGCTTCACTTCATTGTTCCCTTGGAGGAGTCTCATTTCTCCCTTTTGCCCTCAAAGGTGCCCAGTCCAAATCAGCATGTGATCTCACAGCAGCAGCTGCACCAGCAAAGGCATCTACCTGAAATCTAGAGCTTTTCTTTTCTGTCAGGCTGTAAGATCCTCTTTTTCACACCTGGCACAATCTTCTAATAGATCTGAATTGCTGGACAATACCACTCTCAGAGGTCTGTCACCATTTGTGTTTGGGAAAGACACCAGGGCAGGATATAAGCCCAGGACACAGGAACATTCTACTAGTTGAATGAGATAGGAAAAGTTAGGACCATACTCAGATTGTCAGGACCAGTAGGAGCTGGAAATGATACTTTAGGGGGAGATGTTATTGCTAAAGGAAATCTGCAGCCTGGGTTAGTGCTGAGAGCTGCATTAGCAGCAGTGGAGAAAATGGGAGCAGCAGCTGCTGATCATATATAGCACATGGCGACTATTTGCTAAATAAGCAGATGGCATTCATTCCTCTCCAAATCCATCCTTTACCATGCTGGAGAAAAACAAAAGGGGCATTTCACAGGTCTGTGGTTCAGCATCCTAGTTGTGCTGGGGATGGTTGTGCAATTTTTTCACATTGGCTCATGCAAAAGCATAAGGCAAAGACACCACTGAAATGTCTGTGCCTGTGCTGAATGCAGTGTAGACCTCGTTAGAATAATGGGGCTGTGTGCAAGGTGTTTCTACTCATCTGGAAAAGAGAGTGTGTTGGGGCAATACACTCTGTGATGAGTAGAAGTGAAGAATATCCTCTATTTAAAACTCCATGAAAAGCTGACACTGAGTAACTCGACTCTGACATTCATTCTAGGTCCTAATTAGATAAACATAGTATTTTTATATTTTCAGTGGATTCCAAATGTCAAATGTTATGTTCTTGTTCTCACAATCAGTTACATAAATAGCTTTTCATTATATTCTATCCATTGAAAAATATACTTCTTAAGTATAAAATGTCACACAAATGCCACGAGTGTATGTTCTCCGTGAGTGGACAATTGAGTAGTGAGGTAGATTGTGAACTGGCTGCAGGACAGAAGCCAAAGAATAGTAAATGGGACAGAGTTTAGTTGGAGACTTGTATCTAGTAGGGTCCACTACTGAGACCAGTCCTATTCAATCAGAATCATAGAATCATTAAGGATTGGAAGGGACCTCGAAAGATCACCTAGTCCAATCCCCCTGCCACAGCAGGATCACCTAGACCAAGTCACACAGGAACACATCCAGGCGGGTCTTAAACATCTCCAAAGAAGGAGACTCCACAACCCCCCTGGGCAGCCTGTTCCAATGTTCCAAAACCCTCACTGTGAAGAAGTTCCTTCTCATATTTATGTGGAGCCTCCTACATTCCAGCTTACACCCATTGCCTCTCATCCTATCACTAGATGACATTGAAAAGAACCTGGCTCCATCCTCCTGACAACCACCTTTTACATATTTATAGACATTAATGAGGTCACCCCTCAGTCTCCTCTTCTACAAACTAAAGACATCCAGTTCTCTCAGCCTCTCCTCATAAGGGAGGTCTTGCTGAATGGCAGGACAGGCTGCTGGGTGTCGGCGACACCACCCAGCTTTGTGTCATCAGCAAACTTGCTGACAGTGCACTCTAATCCCTCATCCAAGTCATCAGTGAATAGATTGAATAGCACTGTTCCCAGTACAGACCCCTGGGGCACTCCACTAGATACAGACCTCCAACCAGACTCTGTCCCACTGACCACCACTCTCTGGTTTCTGTCCTGCAGCCAGTTCATGATCCACCTCACTACCCAACCATCTAGACCACACTGCCTCAGTTTGGCTGTGAGGATGCTGTGTGACACTATCAAATGCCTTCCTGAAGCCAAGATAAACCACATCCACCACTCTGCCATCATCTATCCATCTGGTTATGCCCTCTTACAAGGCTACCAGGTTGGTCAAGCATTTCCCTTGGTGAAGCCATGCTGACTGTCCCTAATGACCCTCCTGTCTTGATGTGCCTGGAGACAGCCTCTAGGACAAATTGTTCCATCACCTTTCCTGGGATGGAGGTGAGGCTGACTGGTCTACAGGTACCTGGCACCTCCTTGTTACCTTTATTTAAGATTGGAGTGACATTTGCTGTCCTCCAGTCCCCAGGCACCTCTTCTGATCCCCATGACTTAGAAAAGATGATGGAGAGTGGCCTAGCAATGACTTCCACCATCTCCCTTAGCTCTTGCAGGTGCATCCCATCTGGGCCCATGGATTTGTGTACATCCAGTTTGCTCAACTTATCCCTAACCCAGTCCTCATCAACCAAGGCAGGCTCCTCTCTTGCCTCGACTCCCTCTGGAGCCTGAGCAGTCTGGGACAGCTATCAGGACAACTCCCAGCACTATAGGCAGAGGCAAAGAAGGTGTTGAGTATCTCTACTTTCTCTGTATCCTCTGTCTCCAGGGCACCCACCTCATTCGGCAGGGGTTCTACATTGCCTCTATGTTTAGTTTTACCTGTTATGTATTTGAAGAAGCCCTTTTTGTTGCACTTGACCTCTCTTGCAAGGTTCATGAACATGGTGCTTTTATATGTTCTAACCTGAGCAGTCATTACAGACTGAGGGGTGACCTCATGAATGTTTATAAATACGGAACGAGTGGCTGTCAGGAGGGTAGAGCCAGTCTCTTCTCTGTGTCATCTAATGATAGGACAAGGGGCAATGGATGTAAGCTGGAACACAGGAGGTTCCACATCAATGTGAGAAGGAACTTTTTCACAGTGAGGGTGATGAAGCACTGGAAAAGGCTGCCCAGGGGGGTTGTGGAGTCTCCTTCTCTGGTGGTGTTTAAAACCCATATGGACATATTTCCATGTAACTTGATCTAGGTGATCTTGCTGTGGTGGGGCGATTGGGCTAGATGATCTTTCCAGGTGGGCTTTTTTTTTCATGTGTATGGTTTCTATTTTTGTGGAAGCGACCTCTTGCATTTCCTGCTGTGAGTTATAAATACGTGCAGAACAGCATGGGAGCCCCTGCAGCACTTCCTGTAAAGGTTTGCTTGTGCACCTTTATAGAGTCAAACCAGTGGTTAGTAATACCGTTTTTCAAATTGATTTAAAATTCTGACCTCCTGCAAATAAACTTTTATATTACTATGAATTTGCTGGGTTTGTGTCTCAACGACAGACTGTCTGACACTGCTGTCAAGGAAGAAGTATCCATAGGGCAATTCCTCTCCAGCTAATGCCAGTGCTGCAGGAATGACTTTGGCCCATTTTGCTCAAGCATTTTTTGTTCTCCAAAGGGCATTCCTTTTCAACACCAAAAGCCTACATGGTTTCCAAGACAGTGTGGATTTCCCACTCACACAGTGGTGCAAATTAAGTGTCTCTGTCCTTCAATAAATCTGGGACGTGTGTGACTACTTCTCAAACTGGCAAGCAGCACAAAAGTGAAAAAGGACAGAACATGGACTGCAGTGGCTGGATAATTTCCACCATCCGGTCCTCAATGCTTGCTGTAACTCCTCACTTCCCACGCTGGCTGCCAAGCAAAGCCCAGCCAGCTCCAGACACGGGGTTGAGGGGAAAAGCTGGGTCAGTGAGGGCTGGGATGCAGCTCAGCCCTGCTGAAGGAAATATTCCTCTGCAGGGCTTTTTCACAGGGCTTTAAACTAGATTTGAAGAGGGGTGGGATAGCTGATAGGTGTGCACCAGTGGGACAGAGCTCTGGTCTTAATGAAAACCAGGTGGCCTCTCGCTGTCCTAGGGTGAAAACGGAGCGCTCAGCTTGCTCCCTGAAATGACTGTACACCAGTGCACGCAGCATGGGGAATAAGCAGGAGGAGTTAGAAATCTGTGCAGTCAGGTGATTACGATCTGGTGGCAATTATGGAGACCTGGTGGGACAGCTCGCATGGCTGGAATGTGGTCAGTGATGGCTGTGTCCTTTTCAGGAGGGACAGGTCAGCAAGGCGGGGTGGAGGAGTTGCTCTCTACATGAGGGAGCAACTGGAATGCATTGAGTTCTGTCCAGGGGCTGATGAAGAGAGAGTTGAGAGTTTGTGGGTGTGGATTAAGGGGCAGACTGGCATGGGTGACACTGTTGTGGGTGTCTATTACAGGCCACCAGATCAGGAAGAAAAAGTTGATGAGGTCTTCTACAGACAGCTGACAGCAGCCTCACAGCTACAGGCCCTGGTTCTCATGGGGGATTTTAACTACACTGATATTTGCTGAATATCAGCCAGCCAGCCACCCACCCACAGTCCAGGAGGTTCCTCCAGTGCACTGGTGACAATTTCCTGATGCAAATGGTGGAGGAACCCACTAGAAGAGGAGCACTGCTGGATCTTAAACGCACCAACAAGGAGGGTCTGGTTGAAGGAGTGAAGGTCGAGGGCAGCCTTGGTTGCAGTGATCATGTGGTGGTGGAGTTCGGAGTCTCATGTGGTAGGACAAGAATATGTAGCAGAATCATAACCCTGGACTTCAGGAGGGCCAACTTTGGCCTTTTCAAGCAATTGCTAGGGGAAATCTCATGGGACAGGGTACTGGTAGGTAAAGGGGCCCAAGATAGTTGGTTAACATTCAAAGACTACTTCTTTGAAGCACAAGAAAAGAGCATCACAACAGGAAAGAAGTCGAGGAAGGGAGCCAGAAGACTTGTGTTGTTAAACAGGGAGCTGCTGGGGAAACTGAAGAGGAAGAAGAAAGTCTATAGGTCATGGAAGGAGGGGATGGCCACTTGGGATGATTATAAGGCTCTGGTGAGAGAATGCAGGGATGCAGCTAGGAAAGCCAAGGCCTCCTTTGAACTAAACCTTGCAAGAGAGGTCAAGGGCAACAAAAAAGGCTTCTTCAAATACTTTGCAGGTAAAATTAAAACTAGAGGCCAAGAGGGCTAAGGGCATCCTGAGGTAGATCAGAAAGGGGGTGTTTAGCAGATGGAGAGAGGTTCTTCTGCCCCTGTACTCTGCCCTGGTGAGACCACATCTGGAGTATTGTGTCCAGTTTTGGGCCCCTCAGTTCAAGAAGGACATAGAGCTGTTGGAGTGTGTCCAGTGTAAAGCCACAAAGATGATGAAGGAAGGGGCTGAGGGAGCTGGATGTTTTTAGTTTGTAGAAGAGGAGACTGAGGGGTGACCTCATTAATGTCTATAAATATGTGAAGGATGGTTGTCAGGAGGATGGAGCCAAGCTCTTTTCAATGTCATCTAGTGATAGGATGAGAGGCAATGGGTGTAAGCTGGAATGTAGGAGGCTCCACATAAATATGAGAAGGAACTTCTTCACAGTGAGGGTTTTGGAACATTGGAACAGGCTGCCCAGGGGGGTTGTGGAGTCTCCTTCTTTGGAGATGTTTAAGACCCGCCTGGATGTGTTCCTGTGTGACTTGGTCTAGGTGATCCTGCTGTGGCAGGGGGATTGGACTAGGTGATCTTTCGAGGTCCCTTCCAATCCCTAATGATTCTGTGATTCTATGATTCTAAGCGGACGGTTGTACTGCCCGCCTCTGCTTCCTCCTAAATATCTATCTCATTCTTGTATTTGACAGATGGACCAGTGATTGGGAGGTGAGCGCCAAGAAACTCCAGCTAATTTCACCAATTTGGAAACACAAGTGACAAATACATATATTTTTATCCCTCACTGTTTTCAGGGGAGTTTAGCTTCTTTCATTCAGCAAAGGCCAGAACTATAAAGTAAAACTTGAATTCCCTTTAGTAAGGACAGCAGTAGAAAATGGCGGTGTGAAGGTTTGGCTATCTAAACCATTTCCCCCCATTTTCATGTTTTTATGGGCTTGCTGAGTATTTGAAGTTAACAAAAACATTCTTTGTGCAAAACCTGTTTCTGTAGTAGGAGGAAGTACTTCTGGTTTCCAGCTGGATTTCTTAGCCTACTCTAAACAGACTGTGAAAAGTTGTCACCTGGATAGCCCCCTGGTTTTGCAGGTCAGGCAAAACGTGACTGCCGTGGTGCTCACGTCCCTTTTTGGTCTCCATGCAATGTTTTCTTCTCATGCAACTCCACTTTCTAAACTTGCAGCAGAACTATTCTCACCGTGTGTCCTGCCTGGAATTCATAGGCTGTATGTGCTGCTGTGAGTCAGCAGTAATTACACTTTTTCTTCAGGCGAGACAGTGGTGGCAGAGTGGAAAGTGACTCAGCAATACCCCACTCGAAGCCATCACACCTGAGACATCAGGTCCGAGCTTCACAATCACAGATGATGGTGGAATAGTTACCCGAAAGGTTTTCCGCATTAGCCTACAATATGCTACCCAGTCACACTCACTGGCTGCAAGTTAAAGCCCTATGGAAGGGCGGTGAGCAGTCCCACATTTGTCTACCCTGTCAAACGTTCCCTCAGTTCTCACAAAACAGAGCACTGCAGTTAGAAATCAGTGCACTCTGATGAGTCAGTGCTCATAGCATTTCATCCTGGCACAAACGAGGCACTAGCAATTAAACCCTGTTCTCCAGTTGTTCTGCTTCCTAATCACTCACTGCCAGTGAAGGAGCTGTAGGCAGATGGCTCATCAGGTGTTTGCAGTGATGTGCCACACTAATGTCAGTCTAACTAGAGAGTTAAAATTTACTGTCTGAATGAAACCAGATGAGATTTTATGTAATGAAGCCTCCATTGGGTTACCCTGCAGCATCATTAAAGTAAGAGCAAAACAGCACTGGATATCAGTGTCACTAAAGGAACCAGCAGTTAATTGTATGGTTAGCTAAGTTACAGTAACTAGCAATGCAAGCTAAAGTCAGATGCATTTCTCACAAAATTTAACTATTCCTAATCTATTTTTAAAGCTAAATGGCTGTGGGTGGCTATTTATGAAGCTGAAAGTTACCCATTCCTTCACAGAGCCATGCAGAGTAGACTGCTCTGCAGGACGTGCAAGTCTGGAGGCTTCTACAGCCTTACCAGCACACTGACCCTGTCTGATGGCATCTTCCCCTTTTGGTCTAACCATTCCAAACAAAGCCTGCTAATTACATGATATTTTGTACGAGACCAATCGGTAAAGGGTCATCGTAAGGCTAAGAACATCCAAGTTTGTGGCTTAAGGAATGCAATGCTTAATGTATTTTGCCTGTAAGTACTTTACAGCAACGTCCTGCTGTCTTCTCAGTACTTCACAAGGCCAAGTAGTTGATCTTTCCTTATCTTCTAAACATGTTTTGTATAATACCATGAGCAGCAGTTGCAGCTGCTAATAAGGACAGCATTTTAATGGATGTTCTAATTTTACAAAATCACATTTCATTATTTGTTTACTTAGCATAAAGAGGTTACATTCTGCAAATGTTTTCCTTTAGGCTGACAGCATTTTGAAAGTGTGCCAACATGAAAGGGTTTGAGTGGGTTTTTCATGTAAGCAGAAGAGGCCATCTGCATGCCAAGTAGGGAAAAATGCGAGCGGAATGAGAGTGCTGTGGTCACACAGGGGAGGTCACATCCAAGAGCAGACATGAAGGCTCCTAAGCCTGTAGCTGAATCTTCATCAGGCAATGACTTTTCCATTACTTCAGAATTGAGACTGCTTGTGCTCTTTCTAATGCGAAGCAAGACATTTCAAAAATATCTCTGTAAGAGCTATGTCGATATGGAAACTATTGAAGTTAGCCAGTACAAAAGTGTGTGTCAAGCCTTGCTTTTCCCTATGAATTGTTTTGCACTTTAATTAATTGTAATTTATCCAGCACTGCCAAATACCTTGATGTGATTTGGTTTCCCCCTTTTTATTCCTTTCTTAAAAGTCCAAATTTAAACCTACCTATCTCCTTTTAAGATTCCAGTTTCTATTAAATAAAAGAATAAGAAAGAGGGATATCAAGACAAAAGAGAGACTAAGATGAGGTGGAAATGGGAAATGGTTCTCATAACTCCACCGTTTCCCTCCTCTTTGCCTTTAAATAGCTGACCCACAAACGGTGAAAGACCCACAAGGTGTCCTCCAAGCAGATAGAGGTACTGAGTTTTCTGCTCAGCACTTTTCCATCCTACGAGATGGACAAAACTGCAGGCGCCACATGCAGTAAGAAGCATCCATGGTGCACAACCCTAACCAATGCCCTCACTACTATTCCAGTGTTACCACTTCACTGAGACCAAACAGAACGGCAACTCTTGAGGCCACTGGTATCTTAGTAATTTCTGTGCCAGATTGCCACTTGCTACCTTAACCTTAATGCACCCCATCCAGGTTGATTCCATTTCACATCTCAGAAATTAAAACATATATATAAATCTACTGTTTAAAGTAGTAACCTGGCTTGCCTTGCCCTAAGAATACTTAAATATTTTTCACTTGCTCTTGGGTAAAATGCACAAGTGATTCCTGAAGCCATACAGGGAACAATGTATTACTCCACTTCTCTGCAGTAGGAATGAGTTGGAAGTAGGTGCTTGGTTGCTGAGGTCTTTCACATCTGAAGCAGCTTTAAGGCAGACATAATCTGAAATGCACATACACTTAACCAAGCTGTGGAGTCATCAGGCTCTACCTTATGCTGATGCCTCTCTTAGGGAACTCTGGAACAGAACACATTTTATGCTCAGCTCAGACACAACTTCACCGAAAGTTCTGTGACACTTTTAAAGCTTGTCTTTAGAGAGCTGATGGAAGAGGCTAACACACTCAGTACGTTCTAATAGCCCTATTTACATAAGTTTATGTTGTGAGTCTTTTGCTTTATCTAGGCTATCCCACCTCACACTTATCCTGGATAACTGAGCAATGAGCATAGCACAGAGTCAGGTAATGAAGAAGAAACTACATCTTGGGCAAAGACTGTGGTCCAGGTAGCTTCCCAGGGACTTTCAGGGAAACTGAAGGGAGCTAAAAGCCAAGTTAGGTTTGCACCTTCTCGGTCTGGCCCCAGTGTGAGAACCCCTGAGCAAAGCAAGTAGCTGCTCTCACTAATTTTGGCTTTAAGCAGCAGAACCGCTGCTCTGAAGTTACAGGGAGTTGGTCCTCTAAGCACTTTGGCCACATTTTTCACTATCCAGTTTGTCCACCAGACCTTCCCTGAGTTTCTGAGTCACACAGCCTATATATGGGACTACAAGGTCAATGCAGATGGGCAGACTGTTTGGCACCACGGTTATATAAGGCTTCACAAACAGGGGAGGGGAAGTGGGGAGTGTGGATCTTCTGCCAGGCCCCTTTGTAACACAAAGGCTCTCAAGTTCCCAAGCTCTGCAGGGTCAGATTGTGTAATTAAAAGAACAGTTATGAAGAGTATGAGAATTAACCACATTTTAAATCTTCTTGTGGGGTCAGAAGACAGACATGTTTCTAAGCCTAACTCTTTGGGAAATGAGCTCTCACAGTCTACCCTTCATACTCTAGGTGCTTCATATCATATCATATCATATCATATCATATCATATCAATCATGTCACCTCACCTCTCTCAGAAATGCTAAATGAGCTTTTACCAAAAAGAAAAAGGCAATTTAAGAGCCAAGGAGAAATGCCAGAAGTGGCAGTGGCAGGCATTCTTCCCTACCCGCAGCCCACCAGCTCTGCACTGTCCTGGGCTTGATTTCCCCAAGGAGAATTCTACTTACCCATGTCAGAGCTTGACCCAAAGGCTCATATTCCTGCTGCCAGAAGGCTCTCTTTTCCTCTCTTTTATGCTCAATAGAACAGCTTGATTTCAAACTGCAAACCACAGAGAAGCCAGGATCCTCTCTCTCTCTCTCTCAAAAAGAAAAGGGAAAAGCAAGCCTGATTTCTACACAGAGCCACCAGGCTCTCCATGTTTCTTGGGTTAATACAGGTTACAGGCCCTCAAACAGAGAACAGCTGACATTAACGCAACCTTTCCTCACAGTAGCAAGCACAGCTGCATCTAAGCCACCCATCCCATGCACTCATCTTGCCAATGGGAGTTAGGATTGCACAGCTGACACACACTGACTGTCAGTTATGAGGACTTGATGTGGGATGTAGGGCCACAAAAATGATCAGAGGGCTGGAACACCTCTCCTATGAGGAAAGGCTGAAGGGGTTGGGGATTTTCAGCCTGGAGAAGGCTCCCCGGAGACCATATTGTGGCCTTTCAGTACTTAAAGGAGTCTATATCAAAGATGGGGGCAAACTTCGTAGCAGGGCCTGTTGTGATAGGGCAAGGAGTGATAATTTTAAACTAAAAGAGAGTAGCTTGAGACTAGACAAAAGGAAGACATTTTTTACACTGAACATGGTGCAGCAGTTGAACAGAGTGTCCAGAGAGCAACTCTAAGCTCAGTGCACTCAAGTCCAGCCCCTACCTGTCCCATGCTTTGAACCCCAGATCCACTTTTTTGTAGTTCTGGGAGAGTTTCTTCCTTTTAATAAGGGAGTGAATTGGTGTGAAGGCCAAGTTCTAGACTTTAGGAAACACTTGGTCTCTGTAGAGAAAATTAAGGAAAGGCCAGTGAGGCAAGCAGCACTCAGGGCAGTACTTTTGTAGGGCATGCGCTGGCCTCGTCACTTCTCGAGAAACGTCTTTCTGGGTAGTTCTTTGAAGAGAGGCTTGAATTTATCCAGATATGTTTAATAAAAGCAGATATGTTTAGAAAATTTGCAGTCAAAACCATTCAATGACTGATTTATTCTCAGAGCAGCCACAGAGCAGCAACAAATAAGGAATAAAGTTAAAAAGTAATAAGAGAGGTCTAGCAGACGGGCAAAGCACCAAAACAAACATTCTGATAAAAGCAGATTCAGCAAATGACCAAACCCAACACGCCCAGGAGTGTGGCTTCGTTTGGGTTAACTAAGCAAATTTGCTAAGAACGTGGTTAAACTACTATGATACTAAGGCAGAGGACACGACAAGGACAATCTTGGTATCAGAATATTAGCACCTCAGAGAGAAAACATGGACATTATTGTAGCTTGGTTACGGTTTCCCCCAACATGCAAGCTTAAAAATTCTAGGAGAGTTCCCCTTTCCCATAATCTGTGTCACTACAACTAGATGCAGCAGTGGTGTTTGCACACCTAGAACCCTCAGCTGCTGTTCCTCACATCATATCTTCACATTTGTTATGAGGTTGATTTTATTTCAGGAATCAGGGCTCAACTTTGGGGAATCCAACCTCATTATAACTGGGAAATCCAGTGCCATTTTTGCTTAGGGACTTGGATGCCAATTCTGAAACTCAGCTGCTCCCTTATTTCCTATACCCCAGCTTTGAACCTGCTCATACATGAGGGAACTCATAGAATCATTAGGGACTGGAAGGGACCTTGAAAGATCATCTAGTCCATTCCCCCTGCCACAGCAGGATCACCTAGACCAAGTCACACAGGAACATATCGAGGTGGGATTGAAAAATCTCCAAAGTAGGAGACTCCATAACCCCCCGGGCAGCCTGTTCCAGTGCTCCGTCACAATATTCCAGATGTGTTCTCACCAGGGCAGAGTAGAGAGGAAGAACCTCTCTGCCTCTGCTAACCACCCCCTTTCTGATCCACCCAGGATGCTGTTGACCTTTTTGGCCACAAGAGCACATTTCTGGCTCATGGTCATTCTGATGTCCACTAAGACCCCAGGTCCCTTTCTCCTACACTGCTCTCCAACAGGTCAGTTCCCAGCTTATACTGGTACCTGGGGTTGTTCTTGCCCAGATGCAAGACTCTACACCTACCCTTGTTATAGTTCATTACATTTCTCTCTGCTCAGCTCTCCAGCCTGTCCAGGTCTGGCTGAATGGCAGCACAGTCTGCTGGGGTGTCGGCGACACCACCCAGCTTTGTGTCGTCAGCAAACTTGCTGACAGTGCACCCTAATCCCTCATCCAAATAGGTAACCCCTTCTTTTTATTAAAAAAAGACAGTCTACTCTGTGACGATAAATAATGATTTTAAGTGGACAGCACATTCCATTGCAATCTGCAAGGGGAATGAAAGCATTTTCAGCAGCAAGTTTTTCTTGTACATACAGCCAATGTACAGAACTAACATTTAATTTTGTCTTTTTGGGTTAGGAACTTCTGAAAATAGTCTCCAACTGCAACTATAACCCGTGGATGGCAGATATATTTCCAGAGATAATAATCTGTTCTGGGCAGAAAATAAGAGTTTTGTGGCCTGAGACCAAAATCAAACTTTTAAAACACTTCTACAGAAATAATTTCTAGGACAATGGTTTCTCAACAACTCTAAGTCAGTCCAAATGCAACGTGCCACCAAAAAATTCCCACTGCCTTCCTCTTTTGCCTGTATGTTTCCTCTCTTCTCTTGGGTCTGTGTGACCAGAAAGTGACAGGAACAGGACACTCTTCCAGCTGCAAAGCAGACTTACTCTTTGCTGTGTTCAATTTCCATCAGTCCAGGTTGGAATGATCACAGACCAACAGGTTCAGCTACAGAAGTGCCTTGGAACAACGCGTGATTCAATGACCCACATTCCTTAACTACTGTAAATAAGCAATTTGCAGCAGCTCAGGAGGATGTGAGTTCCAGTGTGATAACCACGCAACCATGTGTGGTGCCTGTGATCTACTGCCCTGTGCTGCTGGTAGGCTCTTGTTCTTGGGCAGAAAACCTTCACGTGATTTGGATCAGGGCTGAAGGGACCTGACTATAAGCTTCCAGCATTAATGTTTGGGACTGAGCAAACTTGCCAGCGTTAGAACCCAGGCTAAATACACAGTTATAAAAAACCCCACAAATATAGCAGGCAATGCTTATGACTAGCTTAACTCAGAAATGAAGGCTGCTTGCTGTACGAATGGGGGGCTTCAGTCAAGGGAGTCTGCATAGCAGTTTTCTCAAATATATGGTGGTTGGCTATGACTGCCTCAGTCTATAAAATTAATATGTTCCAAATTAAGAGGGATTTATATAAACAGAGCATAGTCACTAAGGTGCTGTTAATGGTCTGTCTGGTATAAATATTTATAATAGCTCTAAAATTAGTGGTTTTTCTAAAGTGTGCTTTGTTTAATATAGCTCATGACAGATGTTATGGTAAATATGCAGTTTTGTTTTTCAAGAGACAAATCCCCTGCAAACACTGCTATGACGGTGGCTAGTCAACAGAGGGTTGTTCTCGTTTAATACTAAGCCTGCTTCTTGTGTGCTGTCTATTCACATTCAATCACAACTGGAAAGACTTGATCTTAGATACAGTAAGTACTCCAAAGTGCTTTGGTGTGGCCTATCTAAGGAGCTGGTGTTGCGGCATAATCGTGTCTGAAAATAAACTAAATAATGCACTTACGTACAAACAGTTCTCCCTCATGAAAATCTTTAGGCTGAATGATCATCCCCATCTATCTGTTTTAAAAAATAAAAATATAGTTATTAATCATTCTGGCATGTGATGGATACAACTGGGCCATCCTGAGTCCTCTTACGAGGAGCACTTGCAGAGTGGGTGCTTTTGCAGCTGCAGTTGCGGGGATTTTCCCTGGGCATTATCAGTTCTGGTATCAGCATCACAGAGTAAAATAAAGTAGATACTCCTTTCCCCCAAGATTAAAAAAGGTTCCATACAGTATGTCCATAGCATTTACTCCTGCAAAAATCCTTCTGATACAGGCTCTTTCCTTCCAGCTGTAGGTACTGTACTTAGATTCAAGTCTTTCATAGAATCTTAAAATCATTAGGGATTGGAAGAGACATCGAAAGATCATCTAGTCTAATCCCCTGCCACAGCAGGATCACCTAGACCAAGTCACACAGGAACACATCCAGGCGGGTCTTAAACATCTCCAGTGAAGGAGACTCCACAACCACCCTGGGCAGCCTGTTCCAATGTTCCGTTACCCTCACTGTGAAGAGGTTCGTTTTATATTTATATGGAGCCTCCTATGTTCCAGCTGACACCCATTGCCCCTCATCCTATCACTAGATGACATTGAGAAGAGCCTGGCTCCATCCTCCTGAAACCCACCCTTCAAATATTTCTAGACATTAATGAGGTCACCCATCAGTCTCCTCCAAGCTCAAGAGACCCAGCTCCCTCAGCCTCTCCTCATAAGTTTGGTGCTCCACTTCCTTCATCATCCTCGTTACTCTATGCTGGACACCATCCAACAGCTCTACATCCTTCTTCTGAGGGGCCCAGAACTGGACACAATACTCCAGATGTGGTCTCACCAGGGCAGAGTAGAGAGGAAGAAGAACCTCTCTGCCTCTGCTAACCACTCCCCTTTCTGATCTATCCCAGAAAGCTGTTTGCCTTCTTGGCTACAAGAGCACAATGCTGTCTCATAGTCACCCTTACGTCCACTAAGACCCCCAGGTTCCTTTCTCCTACACTGCTCTCCAACAGGTCAGTCCACAACCCATACTGGTACCTGGGGTTGTTCTTGCCCAGATGCAAGACTCTACACTTACCCTTGTTATACTTCACTAAATTTCTCTCTGCCCACCTCTCCAGCCTGTCCAGGTCTGGCTGAATGGCAGCACAGTCTGCTGGGGTGTTAGCGACACCACCCCCAGCTCTGTGTCATCAGCAAACTTGCTGACACTGCACCCTAATCCCTCATTCAAGTCATCAATGAATAGATTGAACAGGACTGGTCCCAGTACAGATCCCTTGGGGCACTCCACTAGATACAGGCCTCTAAGTAGACTCTGTCCCATTGACCACCACTCTCTGGCTTCTATCCTGCAGATGGTGAGTGGCTCTTAGCAATGACTTCCGTCATCCCCCTTAGTATGTGCAGCTGCTTCCCATCAGCGCCCATGGGTTTATGCGCCNCCACTTCCTTCATCATCCTCGTTACTCTATGCTGGACACCATCCAACAGCTCTACATCCTTCTTCTGAGGGGCCCAGAACTGGACACAATACTCCAGATGTGGTCTCACCAGGGCAGAGTAGAGAGGAAGAAGAACCTCTCTGCCTCTGCTAACCACTCCCCTTTCTGATCTATCCCAGAAAGCTGTTTGCCTTCTTGGCTACAAGAGCACAATGCTGTCTCATAGTCACCCTTACGTCCACTAAGACCCCCAGGTTCCTTTCTCCTACACTGCTCTCCAACAGGTCAGTCCACAACCCATACTGGTACCTGGGGTTGTTCTTGCCCAGATGCAAGACTCTACACTTACCCTTGTTATACTTCACTAAATTTCTCTCTGCCCACCTCTCCAGCCTGTCCAGGTCTGGCTGAATGGCAGCACAGTCTGCTGGGGTGTTAGCGACACCACCCCCAGCTCTGTGTCATCAGCAAACTTGCTGACACTGCACCCTAATCCCTCATTCAAGTCATCAATGAATAGATTGAACAGGACTGGTCCCAGTACAGATCCCTTGGGGCACTCCACTAGATACAGGCCTCTAAGTAGACTCTGTCCCATTGACCACCACTCTCTGGCTTCTATCCTGCAGATGGTGAGTGGCTCTTAGCAATGACTTCCGTCATCCCCCTTAGTATGTGCAGCTGCTTCCCATCAGCGCCCATGGGTTTATGCGCCTCCAGTTGGCTCAACTTATCCCTAACCCAGTCCTCATCAACCAAGGCAGGCTCCTCTCTTGCCTCAACTTCTTCTGGAGCCTGAGCAGTCTGGGGCTTGATATCAGGGCAGCCCCGAGAAGTATAGAGAGAGGCAAAGAAGGTGTTGAGTATCTCTGCTTTCTCTGTATCCTCTGTCTCCAGGGCACCCACCTCATTCAGCAGGGGGCCTACATTGACTCTAGTTTTAGTTTTACCTGCAACGTATTTGAAGAGGCCCTTTTTGTTGTCCTTGGGTTCATAAACATGTAACGCCAAAGGAACAGTAGCAGCTCTTTCAACAGGGACAGGAGCGGCACAGCTCTTCTCTGAACGGTTTTGAAATAAGGAGTTCATTGTGTGTCTCCCTTTGCTTTGACGTGATGCTGCATCGTTCTGAGTTCTCTCTTTGGATAGCCATCTGCACTGTTTAGCAAGCTGTAGGCTTGCTGAAATGTTTGTCTGTCCATAATCACTGCTCAGATTACAACACATAAAGCACCATAGTTTGGATTTCTTTCTACTCTGTTTTTAAAGGCCTTGGCAAAAACACACTCCAAATACTGCAAGAACAATAGCTTACTTGCCCGCATGTACAAATCTAACTGCACACCTAAATATTTGTCAGAACCCAGAATTTGTGCATTTGTGGCACTTGAAGGCTGCATATTTCAGCTCTTGCATGGTAAAATTATGTTGAAGCAGTACAATGCACCTACACGCACATTTGCAGGCTCATAGGTTTTCAACTATTTGAAACACAGGCTCTTCTTTATTCTCTATTTATTGACTGTACATTAATCGTAGAATCATTTAGGTTGGAAAAGACGTTTAAGATCATCAAGTCCAACCATTAACCTAACTATAAAGCCTACCACTAAACCATGTGCCTAAGCTCCATGTCCACATGACCTTTAAACACAGCTTGGGATGTCGATTCAACCACCCGTTCCAATGCCTGATGACCCTTTCAGTAAAGAAGTTTTTCCTAATGTCTAATCTACACTTTCCCTGTGCAACGTGGGGCTATTTCCTCTTAATAAAACACCCTGTAACTGTCTGAAGTTGTATACAGCTCCCAACAAGCTACAGTGGCTGGGATGCTTCCAGGTGATATAAATATTTCTGCTGCAGAAGCCTGCAGCTGTTACCTCAAATGTGCCAAGATGCAGCTGCTACCACCGACTGTATGGTTCTGGGTTAGGGTTTCGGTTTGCTGCAATAGAGAACGGACCTTGCTCTAAAGCTCAGACGTGGCAAGACTGCTAAAATTAGTTGTGCACATTTTTTTCTTGTATTTCAGCCTGGTGGATATTTTTTCCTTAAAATAGATTACTATTGGCATTTTCATTCTTAACTTCATCACGCTATCAATCAAAAAGTAGCTGTAGATTGTATCTTTGCTTGCAATTTTACCATTTTACATACCAATGGTTTTCGCCAGTCTTCGTACTTTTCTCATTATTGCTGAATAGATTTTGTTCCGTGCTTGGACTAACTGAGCAATGTTTGCTAAACTGTGTGTAATGGACTATGAAGTTAGCTGTGAGCTTTGTTGGAGTCATGAGGAAAGTTTAATTACAATTCAGACATTGTAGATTGAATTGGCCATAAATAAAAAACCTCACAGCTTTCCAGTCTGACTTCAGCAACTGACCCTCTCTCCCTAAAGCCAAATGAATCACTTATGCTCCAGATAATTGAGATTCACCTTGGGCTACTTTCTGCTGAGAGCAATTACTGGATTGTACAGAGAAAGTTGCTGAGCATATAGATGCTTGGCTATTAAATGAATTTGTGCTCCCATAACCTTTTATTTCCTTTGCAGCTTTTCTGCATCTAGTCCAAATTTTTAATCTATGTGTGCTGCTGCAATACCATGCTGGACAGAGCGTGGCCAGAAAGAACATTGCATTCTGCTCCTTTCCTCTGGCAAGTGCTGTGTGTACACAGCTAATTCAGTCTGCCCTTTGCTAATCTGCCATTTTTTTTCATGCTGTCTTTGTCCTTCCTTGCCTTCCTTTTAAAAAATTCTTTCTCCCTTGAATAACAGCAGTACAATTTTCAAGTGTTTCTGATTATACTTATCCTCATCTATTTTCCCTCTGACCTGCCCAGGGGGGTTGTGGAGTCTCCTTGTCTGGAGATGTTTAAAGCCCACCTCAGTATGTTCCTGTGCAACTTGGTCTAGGTGATCCTGCTCTGGCAGGGAGGACCGGACCAGATGATCTTTCAAGGTCCCTTCCAATCCCTAACGTTCTGTGATTCTGTGAGCTCTTGCAGCACTTCCTTTCCCATAAATTTCTTTTCCAAAGTTCTTGTCCCTTTGCTTGTTAGCAAACCCTCTCAAGACTGGCTGATACCACTGTGCTGCTGCTCATCTGGCTCTGCAAAGGCTGCTTCTTACTATGTGGATACTAGTCAGCTCTGGAAAGAAGGACTGCATTGTGCTATGGGTAATGTTGAACTTTGACCAAATAAGTCCAGCTCTATTTTTATTCCTTTCAGAGATAGATTTATTTTGCTGCAGCACGTACCAGATCCAAAGGAATTGAGTCCTAAGGCCATCAGAAGACATGGAGATTCCTGCAGTTTGCATAAACTGGCTCAGATTATTTTCTTAAAATGGAACAAACTTCAGTAAACCTGTTATGCACAGCAGCAGAAAATGATGCATGTGTAGAGGAAGCCCAGATAAGAATTATCTTTTACTGATTTGATTAGATGAGGATTGACTCTTGCCCAGCATCTTGAGAAATGTCTGGAACTAACAGCAACACTGGGACATTGCAAAAGAAACCATGAAAGAAAAATGCAGAAGGTACTCAGGGAGGTGGTAAGAAAAGCATAGGACTCATCCAGGCTTTGGAGATGAGCTCTTGCTCTCATACCCGGTCGTGCTCCGTTCCTACCGTTGAATCGATCCTGGATGCTGTGCACTTCCCCTTTGTCCTTCCTTCCCTTTAATTTTAGCCCCGTTACTGAACGTCATTGGGGAGGTTATCTAGGAAAATTATGTGTCAGTAGTTCTGCAAGCCCTGGGAAAATTAATTGGAGAGGAAAAAGTAGAGTATTGCACAGGAGCATGTAGGACTTCTGCCCCTGTTCAAGGCCTAAACCAGGAGAGCTGAAACATCCTTCCCCTCTATGAAACTGTTTCCTTACCTTCTGGGCTGCCACCCTTCCAATATCAGCATGCAACTCAGTAGTTTGTGTTACTACTTGCATGCCTGGGTAAAATTTAGCTCTAAGAACTGATCTGGCAAGTCATGGGAGCCAGCTGGGCAGTCTAAAGAGCGCTCCTCTGGCTAAGCCACGTGTCTAATTGAAGAACATCCCAACTGACAGTGAGAGCTCTCCTGACAGCTAACTAAATGGGCAGCACTGCAGCACTTTCTGTTGGCCTTTATAATGGCCTCCCAGAAGGTTTTAATTCCTTCATTTTCTCAAGATACAACCACCATGAGGCTTGTGCTGCTGTTTTCAGAAGAGGAAGAGTTGCTTGTTTCCTTCCCTTCAGATTCTGCTGTGAATGAAAACCATGGCAGCAGCTACACAGCACCAGCTCAAGTCCCAGTGAGCAGGCTTCCCCTCCGCCAGCATACCTTCCTTAGCGTGATGGAAACACAAGGAGAAGGAAGCCCCTGGATTTGAAGCAAGATCAGGTTTTCACTCAAGTTTGGAGAAAAGCTGGAAGTGCTATCAGTCCACTACATGAAAGAGACCCGTCTGTAAAATCTGCCTTTCGTTTACGGTTGAACCAAAATGTGGGGCGTTTTGGAACCCAGTGTCCTTTCTGTTGTTACCGCACGTAGCGTGAGACCCTATGCTGTTCGTGCAAATTCCTTTGAGCCAAGACTGCCAACGTTGCCCAGCTGTGAACTCCTGTGGACTCTGCTCTCTCTCTTTGAGAAGAATTCACTCCTACACACCTCTTCTCAAGCGATGCGATCATTTTCCCACATGCCTCTGTCAGCACGTCCACGCCACGCGGCAGTATATATAGCAGCAGAGCGTCGAGGCAAAGCGCTGGAGTCCGCTGCTGCAACAGAAAGAATGCGATCACATGGAGTGCATCTACTTACTCAGATCCGGTGTCAGAAGGATGGCTGGGATCGTCTCTGTCGGAATAAAAATAAATCGGGTTCAGGCTGAGTTCAACAACCTAAGGTTGCACCCTAGCAGCTCAGTTGTCCTGGGGGATGAGACACTTTTCAAGTACCTGCCATCAGGAAAGTAGTCAGATAAAAGCCCAGCGCATGGATGAAGGGCACAGCGCTCACACTGAAGTGACTCACACTTTTTGGTCGTGAGTTTAGTGGGCTTTTGTAAGCCATGACTACAGCACCCTTTAGCAGGACTGCCTTGAGTCACTGGCCTTTCTATTTGAGATCTCTAGATCTGTGGAACCTGAGTAAGTTTACAGAATAGAGTGTTCCTGTTCATGCTCTGCATTATGAATTGTAAAGTGCGACTGTGGGTAGACTGTCAATTAGTTTCTATCTTAATCTCTCTTGTGAATAGCAAAGCTGTATTAAGTAGTAACCATCCCTTTGCCAGATCTTGCAAGTAAAACCTACTCTTAGTGTAGAAATGCCAAATGAGAGTAGTAAGCAGATTCTTGTAAATGTTCAAATCCCTGACCGACTTGGGTCATCCAAAGAGCGACCCTTCTTCCTCTGCTGCCTTTGCATCCCCCTTATTACTTGGTGTAACTGAGCAGGAGCAAAAGCAAGCCTGCTCTTCAGGTGGTCGTGGTGAGGAGTAAAGAAGGAGCCAGACTCTGCAGTGACAGGACTGTGATAGGACAAGAAAACTGGTTCTAGGTCACCCTGCTTTGAGCAGCAGCCTTGGATGTGATGACCTCCAGGGCTCCCTGGTAACACCTATCTCTCTGTGCTTCACAGAATCACAGAACATTAGTGATTGGAAGGGACCTCAAAAGATCATCTAGTCCAATCCCCCTGCCACAGCAG
The DNA here is from genome assembly GCA_013400115.1 of Rhinopomastus cyanomelas. NCBI lineage: Eukaryota > Metazoa > Chordata > Aves > Bucerotiformes > Rhinopomastidae > Rhinopomastus > Rhinopomastus cyanomelas. The sequence continues at coordinate 149,736 of VXBP01002197.1, read as the reverse complement.
GATCCCCGAGATCAAGTCACATGAAAGAATGTCCAGGCGGGTTTTAAAGGAGATTCAACAGCCTCCCGAGACAGCTTGTTCCAGTGCTCTGTCAACCTCACTGTGAAGAAGCTCCTTCTCATATTTATGTGGAGCCTCCTGTGTTCCAGCTTCTTTACAAAGCTGACTGTGAGAGACAGCAAATATGAGAAGGACCAGAAGTTTACCCAAGTGATGAAATTCAAGAACTAAGAGCTAATACCAAATAATCTAAGGAAACTGCTAATTTGTGCAGGTGCAATTTGCTAGAGACTATGGTGGACACCCCATCAATGTCAGTTTTGAAACAAAATTGCAAACACAACCATTTTATTTAACTATGACCTAATTCAGTAAAATTTCTGTCTAAGATGTAATGTTTTTATATTAGATTATTTTTAGTAATAGCCTTGGATATTTGCACATTTTATACAAGCACATTGCTGAATTGAGCCTATGGTCCAGTGAGCTTAAGTATCTTGGTGTGTCTTTTGGCTTATAATTTTCATGACATTCTTTTGGCCTCAGAAAATTAAAAAAATACAGTGATAAGACCAGCTGATGTATTTTTTAAACTCCATAAACATATCTCTGAAGAAATAAAAACACCTTTGAAAAAGAAAATACGGTGCAAGTGATCCCTGTACAACCTGTATTTCTGCCTGGGGAGCTGGGCAGTGTTGGTCTTCACAGGGAAAAAAGTATTGTTGTGTCTTTTAGGCTGTGGTTTTAGAAAGTTTTTAAGAATTATTAGATCTCCTAAAGTACAACTTTAACCACGATACTCAACTTCAGCAATATTTATAAATTTATGGAAAAATGTGCTGGCCTCCTTCTGCCTACAGAGGATGATCAGGTGTCATGGACACAGAATTACTGAATTGTTTTGTTTGGAAGAGATCTCTAAGATCATCCAGTCTCACTATCCACCCAGCACTGCCAGGTCCCAGCTAAGACACGTCCATATAGCACCACATCTACATGCCATTTAAATACTTGGTTGGTGACTCTACCACTGCCCCAGGCAACCTGTTCTATTGTTTGATAACCCTTCTGGTGGAGAACTATATTCATGATATAGAATCCAAACCTGCCCTGATGCAACCTGGGACCATTTCCTCTTGTCCTATTGCTTGCTGCTTGGGAGAAAAGACTGAAACCCACCTTGCTACAATCTCCTTTGATGTAGCTGTAGAGAACAGTAAGGTCTTTCCTCAGACTCCTTTTCATGATGTCAAACAACCACAGTTTCCTCAGCCAGTCATTACAAGACTTGTGCTCTAGACCCTTCACCAGTTTTGTTTCCCTTCTCTGGACACACTCTGGTGACCTCAGTGTTCTTCATGGAGTGGAGGCCTGGACACAGTACTTGAGGTGCAGCCTCACCAGTGCTGAGTACAGGGGGACATCACTTCTCTACTCCTGCTGGCCACACTATTTCTAATACAAGCCAGGATGCTGTTGTCCTTGGACACCCAGCCGCACTGCTGGCTCATACTCAGCCAGATGCTGACTAACACTTGTACCTCCTTTTCCACCAGGCGGCTTTCCAGCCGCTGGCCCCCAAGCCTAATAGTGCTGCATAGAGTTGTTATGACCCGAATGCAGGAGCCAGCACTTGGCTTTGTTGAGGGTCATACAATTGGCCTTGGCCCATTGATCCAGCCTGTCCAGATCTCTCTGCATAGCTTCCCTGCTCTCAGCCTGGTGTCATCTGCAGCCATGCTGAGGATGCACTTGATCCCCTCATTCAGGTCATTGATAAAGATGCTAAAGAGAGCAGCCCTCAATACTGAGCCCTGGGGACAGTATGTTGATTGGCCATCGACCGGATTTAATTCCAGTCACCACCCGCTTCGGGCCTGGCCACCCAGCCAGTCTTTTTATCCAGCGAAGAGCACGGAACTGGAGCTTAAGCAGATCTTTTCAATGCTAAGCCAGGTTGAGTGATGAGGGCAAGAGCATCTGCATGGTGCATTTTCTAGCTCGCAGCGTCACTGTGACAGCAGTGGGCGATGCAGCACGTTGCACACGACTGGAGTGCCCGAATCTCAAGTGCCTTAATCTTCCTGTTGGAGATTCCAAATTTAGGTCTGTGCGTCCATCTTCAGCGTATGCTGCAAGCGCTCGGGTTACAGCGCCCACTTTGCTGTGTGTCCCGCTTCTACGAAAAACAGACTGTCCTCCCCGTCTCTCCCCTTGGCTCTGGCGATTTTCAGAAGTGAAGGCGGTGCAGCTCGTCGGCATCTTCCATGGGTTACCTGGGTAGCAACAACCTGGGCTTCACAGTGGCACACAGCAAACCAAGAGAGAGCTGTGGGCTCTTTTTGCAGCCTTGTGCTAGGCAGCCACACTGCACCCCTTTAGACACAAAGAGGATGGTTTTAGGATAGCTGATGTTCAGTCAGTGACAGGCCAGACAAAGCGGTGTCTTTAGAAAATTGCTGCTCAAGAGGGAAGAGTGGAAATACCAGGGAAAGAAGATTCTCAGCTTAACTGTGTTAAATATGCGCTAAATCTTTCCAAAATGAAGCAAAACTAAGTTGAGTAAACCCATCATGATTGACTTTTTCTGTTACCCCAGGAGCAAAATCTTAGACTTTAGCTGAGGTCTCTCTCACATGAAAAGAATAAAAAAGAATTTGTTCCCGCTGATACATGATGTTCTTCTAGAGATGGTGAAGGTAATAGTCATACTGTACGGGATCCCAGTCTTCTCCCTAATTGATGTAGCTAGAGACCTGCCCCCAGATGGGACTGCATGGCAGATCCATCTCCCCACAGAAGTGAACTTCTGCATTGTTAATGCTTTGGACACCACTGGACCATCAGCTGTAAGGATGTGGGCTCAGAAATGACCGTGCCTCCCACTGGCCTCAACCCTTCACTCAGCTTCCACTGACAGAAAACCAACCAAAGCAGCACACACTTGCCCATAAACAGAAGAGCATAAAGCACGTTTCTCACTGTTCCAACTGCAATCAAAGTCTCACATCCCCTTTTTCCCACGGCTAGACTCCTCAGCCTCCAAGCAGAAATACCTGCAGAAAACCTGTGGTGAGAGTGCGGATGGGCACAGTGCAGTCTCACACAGAAGCAAACTTCAAAGTACCCAGGTGAGGATAAAGTTCTAGCACTGGTGCCTTGTTTATGTGATTCACCCGCAGAGTTTGGCAAAAGAAACGCAAGCAAGCGTCACCGTGTTTTTTGAGTTGGAGTTGGTTGGCTGGCACAGGTCTGTACCAGCTTCTCAGGCTGCTTAGTGATGGATCACCTGAACAGTTAAAAGGGTGGTTTGCAATTTGCGAACATGAACTTCTCTTCCTTTTTGTTCCTCTCTTTCGTTGGCAAATAGAGGAAAATAAATGCATAAAACATTACTAACTTTAAAAGCTTCTAAAGCGCACCAGCATAATGCTTAGCTAGCAATGAAGAAAAAAGTTCTTACAATCCCTTACACAAAATAACTGTTTTTTCTTTGCAAAAAGAGCTGCATTCAAATCCCAGAGGAGCAGAACTTTTATGATATGAGCCTCCATGTCTTTCTACCGCGCACGTGTCTCAAAGTATGTATTTACCAGCCACAGGTTACCTGAGTTTACTAAATCAGAACAAAACCGTAATGCCAGTTAAAATTTAACAGTTGCCTTTCAGCCTGTGTGGCTGCAGACTTTGAAGCTGTGACCCAAATAAAGTAGGAGTTCTCTGTGGGACTAGCCCGATTCAATCATGGTTAGAGATTAACCTTTGAAGGACTGCCAATACAAACGATCCTTCTTGATAATGTCTGCCTTGAGCGTGGTGAAATATCTCCTGGACCAAATCTACTACATGTTTCTGTTTGAACACTGTTTGGGTTAAAAAAAAATTAAAAAACCCACAGAATTTTGGTGATGGGTTTACCCTAATGATGATAACTGGATGGCTGACCTACAACGAGCGTTGCACAAACTCTCTGGTTGTACTAAATAAAGAGATATTGCTTTAGCATTATGTTCATTAATAAGCGTCTGATGGGCTAATTTGGAGACTTCAGCATGAGACTGAGCAATCGATAGCAGAATCTTTTCTCATGTCGTCTGTATTTGCTGTCCAAACTTGTCTTTTAGACCTCTGCTTCAGCTCTCTTATGATTAATTTAGAGTGATGAAATTTGTTTGCAAAAGTAGTTAATTTGTTTTTGCTGGATCTGGGACGTAGAGGCACTGGTATTCTCATTCCTCCTTTTCCTCCTTTCTTCCCCAGTCCAATGGCACCATTTTTGGGGTATGCAGCTTAGCAGTACTGCAGAGCCCAGATGTAGACAGCTACAGCTAAGCAGAAGAGAATTTTAGTCCACACCCAGCTTTTAATAGTTTAAAGGTGGTTTAGATAGCGCTCTGTCAAATGGAAGCCTTAACGTGCTCTATATGTGCCTTTGCAGCTGGGAAGGAAAACACTGGGTGCGTCTTTTTGGTCCATTTCTCTTGGTGTAGTTTGTGCCAGTGCAGAGATTTGAGGAGGTTTCATCTGGAGAACCATTTCCCTTCATCTGCAGTAGTTATTTCCTACACTTCTGAAGGTTGCTTCTCCTACGTCAGGAAAAGCAGCAAGGTCCTGGCACTTGACAGTTTTGCTGTGCGCTGCTGAAGCCCTGCCTGCTCCTCCCCATCCTTGGCCTACTTTGGATAATCCTGAAGTTATTCACCATTAGTTTGCACTTTGTTTTGTCAAAACCCCAGTTCAGCTTCACCTTTCAGAAATATGAGAATCACTGGCAGTTTGTCCTTCGTGCCAGTGTTTTAAGAGGTTACTTGGCAGTGTTAGTATCAGTGTTCACCCCATCTACACACCTTGTCCACGTCACAGATTTCTCCTGCTATCCTGTTAGGGAAGTCTTAACACATTTAAGTGCAGCAGTGGCAGGGCTACAACAAGTGGGAAGCCAAAGAGTGGAAACCTGACCAGAAAGGATCTTACCAGAAAGAAGGTAAGGAAGTGGTGGCAGACAAAAAGCAACTTTGTAGTAAGAAATGAGAACATCAGTCCTGGCATCCCAGCACCTTGTTTTGACCCAGGAATAGTGTCAGTTGAGACTGGAGCTTCTGCCTGATAAGGAGAGGCTGAGAAACTTGGGTCTGTTTAGCCTGGAGAAGACTGAGAGGGGATCTAATAAATGCTTATAAATACCTAAAAGGCAGGTCTTGAGAGGATAGAACCAGGCTTTTTTCGTTGGTGACCAGCATTAGAACTGGGATCAATGGGATCAAACTGGAATGCGGGAAGCTTCACCTGAAAATCAGGAAAAGCTTTACAGTGAGAGTAACAGAACACTGAAACTGGCTGCCCAGAGAGGTTGTGAAGTTTCAGCAACTGACCAGTTGTGGGTGTGGATTTAGCACCCCTTTGGCATAAAAGCACCAGTGACACCCTATTTTAAGAAATAGCAACGGATGCACAGAAACACAAAGCTTGTTTCTCAAGCTACGAAGACGTAATTGGGAGTAGGCTGAGCTAGGTGCAGAGAATTGTGAACGAACCATATAAGGGCAAAGAAAGTCTATTGTAATCACTGGCCAAGTTAAATCTGTGTTTGTAACCAGCATGTCAACTCTGCCAACAGAAGCTGGCAGCTATGTGTGCACAGCAAGTTTTTCCAAAGGAAGGGTAAAGAAAAACTAGAGTGTGTTTATTCTGGCATCAAGAAACTCTCACTGCAACTGAAAGCTCAGCGATGTTTGTTCTAAGTCCAGAATGGTCTTCATCCTGCTCAGCATATCATCGTTCCTTTTGGAGACATACACATTCTTGAAACAAATCATTCTTTGTGGTAATGTTTTTGAGGAAGGTTAATTTCGGTGAGGTTACTAGACTACTCAGCAAGCAATAGGGGACCTTCTACAAACCTCCACTGTCTGATGTCACAGAATGACATAATGGTAGGGGTTGGAAGGAACCTCTACAGATCATCTAGTCCAACCATCTTGCTTGAGCAGAATCATCTAGAGAAAGTTGCACAAGAACATGTGCAGGCAGATTTTGATTGTCTCCAGAGGAGAATCCAAAACCTCTTGCCCAGAAAGGAGCTTTGTTTGGGAGAAGAACCTCCCTCAGCCTGCCTGTCACACTACTGACTCAGGAGACTAATGGCTTTCCTGGCCAGAAGCGCACATTGCTGGCTCACTGTTAACTTCTTGTCCACCAGAACTCCCAGATGCTTTTCCATAGAGCCACTTTCCAGCAGGCCAGATCCCAACCTGCACCGGTACATGGGGTTACTCCTCCTCAGGTGCAGGACACTGCACACTGGTGCAGGACACTGTGACACTGCACTTGCTCTTGTCAAATGGTACCAATCAAATGCCCAACTCTCCAGTCTGTCCAGGTCACACTGAATGGCAGCACAGCCTGCTGGTTTGTCCACGGCTCCTCCCAGTTCTGTATCATCAGCAAACTTACTGGGGGTACACTCTGTTCCTTCATGCAGGACACTGGTGAATACATTGAACAAGACTGGATCCAGTACTGACCCCTGGGGAGCACCACTCACTCCAGGACTCCAACTAGACTCTGCATTGCTGGTCACAACCCTCTGAGCTCTGTCAGTCAGTTCTGGATCTATCTCACTGTCTCATCTAAACAACAGTGTGTAAGTTTCCCTATGATGATGTTAAGGGAGACCACTGCTCTCCTCTGATCTGTCCATCACAGATGTCTATTAGATTGGTCAGACATTATTTCCCCTTGGTGAATTCATGCTGACCACTTCTGATAACCTGCTTTTACTTCATCTGCTCAGAGATTACATCCTTCAGTATCCAAGAGCTTTTACTGACACTTTGCTTTGCTCCCACTTTTTCCACACGGAGAAATCAAAGCCTATGGAGACTATCTGACTTACTGTAGGGTCAATAATTTCTAATCTTGTTGCAGCCTCATTTGAGAACATTGACAAGATACCAAAATTCCCAGGTGAAGACTACTGGATTTCAAACCAGAAAGACAGTGAAGCATTCCCATGTCTACAAAAGTAATGTCACACACAAACGATGTAGCTCAGGGAATAAGTGGATCTACTAGACACAAAACCAAAACAAACATATTTATCTTATAAAGAGAGATCTGCGGCTGCCTCCTTTTATGCAGGTGTCACCTGGAGGAGCTACCTGGAACTTGAAACCAGATGGCTTTTGAGAAGAGCAGCTCTAGAGCTTTAGAAAAGGCTACAGAAGAGTAGCCTTGAGATACTCCGTTCTGTGAGAGTGGAATAGCTCATGGCACACACAAATGAAGCCAGAAATACGTAGAAAGTGTTCCACGGCAATGCTAAAACGTCTGTGCAACGTTATCAAAAACTGTTATTTGTTCTTCTCGCGCACACCTGCATTCTTGATGGAGCTCTGCAGCAAACTTGAAAAGTCCAGACCAGATCAGCATCAGATTATGGTGTGGATCTTGCACGGAAAGATTGTCAGGGAAAAGATTTCCTACTGCAAACCAGCAATTTCATACCTGAATAAGAGTTCACTGTTATTACCACAGAATCACAGTGCATTAGGGATTGGAAGGGATAAATGAAGTGTTCTAGGAAACATTCTTTTCCTACCTTGCAATTGCACTTCAGTGACTGTTACCTTTCGGTCCTTAGGTGTTTGCCCAATAAACATGTCTTAAACCACTTTTTTTTTCTCCTTAGGACACCTGCATAACTGATACTGTCTGCTGGAAGTTTGCCTTGTGGCTTCTCCAGCACAGAGGAGAGCCTGCAGGGCTCCAGAGATCATTTTACTGATGCCTTTGGGACCCTGTGCTAGAGGGGGTTCACAAAAGACTCCTGTCCTGGGGAAGGCAGACATCCTAAAGGTATCAGAGCCTGAGTCTGAAGTACAGAATAATTTTGCAAACTGTGTTATCCAGCCTCATCGTGTGTGGATCAGTTTTGAATTTGACATCTGCATTAGCTGACCTTCCCCCCGAGCATGTACCCTGCCAGGAAGATGTATTTTTATTACCTTCCTGTTTGATTTTTGGAATACTAATTCTCAAGCAGGCTTAAAACACAGAACAGCAGTTACATCCCCTCTGGGTTTTGCAGAAAATTTATGGAGTTGGAACGGGGCTTTGGCAAGGATAATTTAGAGCCAGGCACACAGCTTTCAGATCAGATTGATCAAGTCTGTTATCACCACTGGCCTTAGAGGAACAGGACATGCCTTGCCAATGAAAACCTTGTGTAGTTACTGCTGTATCCAAGACCTTGGGATTTACGTGAAATGCTGCCTTTTACCATGGGCTGATTGAAATGCTGATGCTTTGCTCTTCTGCTCTGTTTGCCCTCAGCAACAGGGTATGCGCAGGTGCCTACGGTCTTCTGAGACTGCCATGGCTCGTCAGCCCTTTCCCATTTGGTGGATGTGTTTGGTGTCCTGATACTCACCCAAGTACCTTTTATTGTCTTGATACTCAGCACTCACCTGATGAGCTGGGTTCTGTATTCTGAGTCCTGTGGTCACTCTTGGTCTGACTGAACTGGTAACAATATAGGACTAGAGGAGGCACAGGAAAAGAAAAGGCTATTTTACCCCATCTGCTGTTTTCCATCTTGTTTGTCTGTTCTTGCTCAGGAAGTCTTGTTGCTGCAAGAAGAGAAAGCATGTGAGTTGACTCAGCCAAACACACTCATGGCAGGTTCAGAAGCAGTTGCTGTAGTAGCCAAGGCCTAACACAGATCTGAATTCACGGAGTAAGGAAAGCATAAACCCCGGGTTGTTTCCCTTCATACCCCACCCTTTGCAAGCTGTTGTAGCCTTTAAGAGAAGTGCCTGCAATAAGCTGTGACAGTGAGACTATTGGGCAGCACTTCCAAAAGTCTGAAGTAACTTTTTCCTCTGCCTGGAGCATCCCTGCCGATTACCACATCACACTGACACACTGCTTGCAGAGCCTGGCTACCAAAAGGGCAGGCTGGTAGCCTCGGCACAAGGGGTTGTTTCTTCAGCTGCATATCCAGCCCTGCTCACAAACAGGTTCTGGCTCTGTCCTGGAGCAGTGAAGGTGAGTAACCTCAGGCCCTTCCCCTGCAGATTGTTGCCAGAAGACTTAGAGGAATTTGGCCACACTGCCAAGGACACAAGCCACCCTGATGAGGTTCAACAAGACCAAGTGTAAGGTCCTGCATTGGGGTCGAGGCAATCCTAGGCACAAATACAGGCTGGGCAGTGACTAGCCGGAGAGTAGCCCTGAAGAGAGGGACTTGGGGGTGCTTGTGGACGAAAGGCTCAACATGAGCCAGCAGTGTGCACTTGTGGCCCACAAGGCAAACCTGATCCTGGGCTGCATCGGGGGAAGTGTGGCCAGCAGGTCGAGGGAGGTGATTCTCCCCCTCTACACCGCTCTGGTGAGACCCCACCTGGAGGACTGCGTCCAGTTCTGGAGCCCTTATTACAGGAAGGATGTGGACGTGCTGGAGCATGTGCAGAGGAGGGCCATGAGGATGATCAGAGGGCTGGAGCTGCTCTTCTGTTAGGCCAGACTGAGACAATTGGGCCTGTTCAGTCTGGAGAAGAGGAGGCTCCCAGGTGACCTTATTGTGGCCTTCCAGTATCTGAAGGGGGCCTACAAAAAGGCTGGGGAGGGACTATTTAGGATGGCGGGTAGCAACAGGACTAGGGGCAATGGAGCAAAGCTGGAGATGGGTAGATTTAGAGTGGATGTGAGGAGGAAGTTCTTCACCATGACAGTGGTGAGAGCCTGGAATAGGTTGCCCAGGGAGGAGGTGGAGGCCCCGTCCTTGGAGGTGTTTAAGGCCAGGCTGGATGGGGCTCTGGCCAGCCTGGTCTAGGGTGGGGTGTCCTTGCTCCCTTCTAACCCTGACTGACTGTAACTGACTGTAAGACTTGGTCTGGGTGATCCTGCTGTGACAGGGGGATTGGACTGGATGATCTTTCGAGGTCCCTTCCAATCCTTAATGATTCCATGAGTCTATGATTCTAAGTTGCCCGTGGGACAGGGGCTGAAAAGTGCAGCCATCTGCCAGGAGAAAACTCCTGTCCCAATGGATCAGACTGTCTGTGGGGCCATATGGGACAGAAGAGGCAGAGCACAAGAACCCATCTTCGTGTAGTGTGTGCTACAGATACCAGGATGCTCCGTACCATAGACAGCCTGATGTCTGCTGTGCACAAATCCCAATATGAAGTAGAGGCTCTACTGTGCTCCAGGAGTGCATTAGTAACACTTAAAAGGTGCTGAGTGAGAAACAAACGGGAAAGAAAACATGTGTCAGTGATTTTTAAAAGGTATAATGTCAGACAGGGTATGTTTGTGTAGATTAACTTATTTCAGGAGTTTGTAAGCATATATATATTTTACTTTCCAAGAGTGTCAACTGTCAACACTCTTCAGAATCAAACACTTCTTCTCATTAAGATGGAGATTTAATGTGGAGATAAAAGCTTGGGGCAGATTCTTGCCCAGTGTGAACTCGCACCTTTAGGATGGAGGATGGCCCTGCTTTTTTAAGTGTCTTGCTGCTAATGCTGTGAATCACAGCCTTTGGTGCTGACAAGATACGTGAGCAGAGCAAGCCCTCGACGTGAACGCCACATCAACAGCATCTCCTGCTTTGCACAAAATTCTTCAATGAGTTTAGAGGACAAATGGCAAATGTCTACTTAGGAAAAAACAACAGAAGACACGATAAGTGGACAAAAAAGCAACCATCTCAGCACAGATAAAACCAAGTGTGACTGGAGAATGATGATATTTCTTTTCCTGTTAGTATTATTTATAAAAGATTATATTGCTGGCATTAAAGGTGAAGAGCTATAACAAGCCTACGTTGAGATACCAGTGCAAACATGCACCTGCAGAAACTGCAAAGGTTACTCAGTCTGGACATGGATTCACTTAATTAATTCAGCCTAATCATTCAAAGCATTAAACATTCAAAGGCCATCAACAAGTTTGGAAGAGAGTGTTCATATGGAACTTACTGCCTGCAGGTTACTGACTGTACCAGTCACATCCTCAGGGTAACCGCACAGAAGAGAGTGATGCAGAGGTCACGTTAGGAAGTGGTCAAATTCACCTCGGGCAGAATTTCATCTGCAGTACAGGAATTATTTCAGAAATGGATTAGGCACAGCTGAGCCCAAGCATGGAACTCGAACAGCTACTTTATGGTACTATGATTTCTTACGGAATAGGATGCGTGCTGGTAAAGAAGACTAAACACATGCCACACAAATCCCCACAGGAAACAGGCATATAACTGCTCACACTGGTTTTCTTTTTTTCTGATTTGATGATTTTTCTCCTCACTACATCCAGAACTGCAGTGTTCTTGAAGGCGACTATGGTCCCTCCCCTCAGACTTGCAGTTACAAGACCATTTCAATTTGATTGTCTTGTTTTGACAAAAATCAGTTCATTAAAGAGTAAGAGATCCCTTGGAAAAGACAGACAATATTTGCTATAGCAGTATTTTGAGGCAGGGGAGAGAAAAACACTATTTACTTTCTGATATGTGAAAACAAAACTCTCCTCAAATAAACAGAGGGTATTTGTTTTTCAAGGGTATTCTAAGAAGTAACTTAATAACAAGGCAATTTAGGAATATTCAGAGGGAGTAACAGCTTATTGTGTCTGGCACACATTCTGCTTTGGGTATAAACACTCACAAAACATCCTCGACTGATAAAGGAGAAAAATGCTAGAAATTAAAGCTTCAAAACTGGCTTTTAAGAGCATGCCCCAAAACTCTCTACACAAAGTTATCATTTTCATAAATAAGGAAAGAACAGTCAAGTTGTTAAGTGTGGGGAACATGGCTTGTAAACTAGTGAGCATATAAATAGTGGCATTGAAGTCTTTGCCAATCAGGTTGTCAAAGTGAAATTCCTTCAGTCAAAACTTGAGGTCTACGTTGACAGTACTTTTGCAGGCTGGCAAATTTGGGATTCATCCAAAGCCTGCTGAAATCAGTGAGCGTCTTCACGGTCTTGAACAAGGACTTTAGCACGTTACGCTTCCTAATGCAAATGACACAGTGTTCTCAACACCTATCTCTGCCAAACTGCTCAAAGCTTTATAACCAAACAGGATTATTTTCAGTTTAGAAAGCAGGTGAAAAATTCAAAGTTCCATGGTGACACAAAATGCAGGTTTTTCAACATAGTGCCTTCAAAATTAACGAAGAAAACCCAAGCCATCTAATGAGTAAAACAGAGAACTGGAATCCAGGAAATTCAGACTGGTTTCAAGCCTGTACGTGACTTTGTGCAAAATGTCTGTCCTCCTGTGACGAAAATAATTCCAAAACACCACAGGCAAGCTCTCCTCCAGCACTTCAAGTGCAAAGCTTTTTCTGCAAACACAATCTGCTAAACACACACCAAACTGAACAACTGAACTACTTTCTTCAGTTGTCTGTAATCCAGAACTGGGCTTTGCAGGAGAAATGGCCTAGAAAGCATTCACAGGCATCTACTGACTCGCATGGCTTCAGCAAACACCCACTAATTACATTTACAAACCTCTCCATATGCTACAGAAGTTTTAGGATGCCTAAGGCTGCACTTGTTTGCACAAAATTGCTGCACACAGCGCAGGACGTAGACTGGAACACCGAAAAACTGCAGTAAGGATTGGTAATGAGATCTCTTGCTGTCAGACAAGAAAACATTTGCAAATAAACTGGCACCAGGACATAAACCCCACATGTGATGTGAAGGGCAATTGAGTCTGGGACCTAGAAGTTCCCTGCCTGCTCTACTCAGTTGCTACCCAGCTCAAAACCAGACTCTACACTAGTTCTTGGCAGAGAAAATTATCCCTATGAATGTTCAATAGCAAAAACTAAGTGAGTGTTATGTAATAACCCAGCAATTTACTGGGAAAGATCACACTGGGATATGAAGAACAGAGGCACTTGAGTTACGAGCCTTACCACTCTTTGCAGAATGCTTTCCACTCTCAGCCTTTCCTGCCCTCTGAGGTCACGCCTGCCTTGTGAGCAGGCAGGAGGGTTTGGACGTGTCTCCTGAGCGTGGCGGTTATATTGGTTTAGCCACCAAACCAAAACATTTTCAGGAAGCAAAGACTGATATCAAATCAAGAGATGCAGTGGGGGTGATTTTATTTGCCTGAGGTGAGGAATCAGAATGCCCTCGTTCATCTGAGTCAGAAATGAAGCTTTTATTGCACTTGGAGGTGTTTAATGAGAGCAGCCATGGAAGTCAAAAGCCACAGCTCATGAAGCACTCACGATGGTGGGAGAGCACAGCTCTCTCCAACCAACTCAGTCTTCTCACTTTGAGTAGGAGAGGGTCAGGCTCCCTCTGCCGTATGCAAACCACAGGAGCCTGTGAGCTAGAGGCAACATAAGTTCAAATCCTGCCCTCAGAAAAACTGAAAGCCAATTCCCCATCACTAACAATGCTCTGACCACCTGAGGGTTGGATGGAAATTTCACACTTCTCCCCACAAATTCGTCAGCTGAGTTTAGCCATTAAATTGTACCAGCAACTCCGGATGAAGCAAAACCTCAGGGAGGTTCTGAAAGCACAAGGGAGGGTCACTATAGCTTTGAGTAACTAAGTATGGAAAAGCCTTTAAATAGAGCATCCAGAAAATACAGATATATCAGATGTAATTTCTGACACATATTAGTCCGTCTCACTGCAAAAATCAAATGTCTCCGCTATAAAATGAAGTCATTAGTGAAAGAAGTGCTTACCGCTGGCTATGTGAAACACTGGAGACAGTGAGCAGTTGCAAACTAGAGCATTGCCTTCGAGTTACCCCTTGTTTTTAAATTCCCTTCAGCCAAAGGCATCCTGTGCTCTCTTTGTGGGCAGTCTGGGAACCCCACCAACAAATACACTGAAACAACTCCAAACCCCACATTCAATACACAAAATCAAATAAACCTGTTTCCATTTTACGAAAATGTTGCCCATTTGTGGGTCCATATTCTCTGTGGTTCTCTCGTCACAAACTGTCTCTTACTCCGTTTTACAAGATACAATGGACGCGTCACGTCCAGCGTGTGTTGTGTGTTACGGTCATAAGAGACATCTTCATTTATCTGCTTCAGAATGGTGATGAAGCTCTGATCTCAGCAACGCATTTCCAAATCCTTTGTACATCACTTTTAGGTTTCCTAAGCTGTGTGAAAATTCAATTTTTATTATTGACTATCAAAAAGCGCAAGAGAGTATTTGCAGCAGATCTTTTGTATTTTAATATGCTACAATCAAGAAAAATGAAGCTATGATATCAACATTGGCCCTTTCCAGAACTGTCATGACTTCAAAAGCTTAAAAGTCATCACCCAGTGGACAATGTGCTAGTAGCATCTCACCCATGCGAAAACAGAAACTCCTGCTTTCTTGGTTTTCTCCTGAAAAGACACTGGGGTTCAAATGAAGTAACTGTGAATGTATCTACGTGCATCTAATTACCCAGTAATTCTGACTGCAGTAACACAGCACATCAGGCCCTTGCATTTATGGCACTCTCAGGATGGCCGTGTGACCACATACTGAAGAGCACAAACAAGTGAAACCAAAAAGACGACACTCTTCTCCAAACACAACTCTTCTCCAAATGAAATGATTCGTACTTGACCTACTAATCAAATCAATTTGGTAACAAGCCTCCATTTCAAATTTCTTTGCTCACATCCACTTTTTAATTTCTAGCAAAAACTATTTAAATACAGAGGCAAGATATTCCTCGGCCAGCTTCAGCTGGGGCCCAGCCTTCATGGACTGGCTGACATTAACAAGAGGTAATGACTCCACAGTGAAAAACCGAGAAGCCTTTAGAGAGCTGAAGCACAGGGCTGCAGCCTCTGGGAACATGCAGCTTGTTCACTACATTCCTGGCACAGCACTGTCAGATGAAACACTGCCAAGCTTCTGCCAGCAGTCTCTGCCATGGCTCTGCTGCAGCAGTACACTGTGGCTCTAGCTGAGCAAACACCAAGATGTCCCAGTAGCTTTGGACTCAGGCTCACTTACAAGTTGTTTAGGCAGACTTGAGACAGACAGATACTGTTCATTCTTTAGCTTTCTAAACATTGTAATCTGATCCAAGACAAGTCTTGGCTTCTGCCTTGGTTCTTAGTTGCTCAACTGAAATCTGAATTCTGACAATCCAAAATCATGTGAAGTCCATCACTATCAGAAATTAGATAAGAATGAGCTATGACAAGATCAATAGGGAAAAAAGTAAATATTCCCAAGGTGATTCAAACGATATGCTATTTGCAAGAAGGGGAAACAGCAGATAAAACTACAATGATAGCTCTGAAGCTCATAACCCAATAGGGTTTTTCTCCCAGACAGGTGGTCTTCAATATGTAACCTCGGCGCCACATCTCAGAAACATGAGATACATTACAGTGAGTCTCTAAGCTTCTCCCTGCCATCACCTTGAACAATTGTTTGTAACAAGCCTTCTGTTTGTTTTGGTTTTTAAGAGGCAAAGATGCATTTACAAGTCATGCCACAGACACACGACCTCTCGTAATCCTTTCTTGGCAGCTTTATCTATGTGTTCCTCATTAATATTAGAATCACTTGGATTTATGAAAATGTGCTGCAAATAGAAGATTGACATCGCCAGGATAAGGACTGAAAAGAGAGCTAGCCAAATAACTGACAAACTAGGTAATAAAATGTCTGTTAATTACCCCTGAGTTCCTCTGTTCTGGGAAAATACAAAACAAAACTCGAAGTCTAATTAAAAATGGAGAAAAAATTTGTCACAAATACCCTAAGGGATGATTTCCTGATGTAGAGAGATTCAAAGTGAAAGCTTCCATTTTTTCACACATACATACCTCTTCTATCATGAATGACAGTAGATCTTGAACATGGTGAAACGCAGCGTCACTCTGCAAGGAATGAAGAATGCAGACTGTTGCTATAAGTAATGACAGAAGAAATCAGCCAGGGATTGGTTGTGCTGCATGGAAGTAGCAATTTCTGCTTCCCAGCACACCTACAAGTAGGTGATCATGCATTCAGTGAGCGTCTAAGGACAGCAGTCGTGCTTCTGTCATACACAACTATTAAGCTCTAAAGTCAGCAACAAATAAATCCAGAAGAAAATGAAGGGCAAGTGACAAAGTAAGAGTAGTTTTGCACCAGAAAATACAAAAGCCTCGATGCATCTGTTGGTGCCCTGGAGACAATGAAGGGAAATGTAAGCAGTTTGTTTTTACTTTTGAATAACTAATGACATGAAAACTGAGACAAGCAATTATGCCCTCAGGCTGCTATGGGTGCACTGCGATGGTGAAACGGTCACAAATGAAAACACAACGGTGGCTAGAACACAGGGACAGGAAAGTGAGAAGAAAGCTTGAATTCCAGTACTATCACTTTAAAATGAAAACATATTCCTATTGCATCTCTCGCAGTTTGGCTAAAGGTCTACACAAAAATACAGCGAACGACAATCAGAAGACACAGCTCTTGTTGAATCACAGCTCAGCTGATGCTCATGAACAGCTCTGATTATAGGATGATCTTTAATTCTTACAATCAAGTACAGGACAATAAAAATGAGTCTTCCAAAGCAATTTCATTCAGACTTCAGTTCTGTATGTGCGAGTTCTTGGTCAACATCAGACTACAGAAGAAACTTTGTGAAATGAAGAATTCATGAGTATTGAATATTTCAGTGTAAGAAATTGATTTAAAAAAATTAAATCTGTGAAAATGTGAAACACTTCACCAGTAGAAACCAGACTAGCATGGGCTAGGAGACAATCAATAGCATGAAAGCAAACATCTCCTAGCTAATTCAAACACAGCTTGGTTGTAATACCCCAAGAGATTTCACCCCCTGTCTGGCAGCTAACAGAGCCAAGTGAACAATTATTAACTTGGAGACTTTTTGATCAATTTACAATAACCTCCAGTAGCACAGGATCCTGTGGTTTTAGCCTTCCAGAATGTGCCATTTGAGATAATAGCTTCACAGAATCGCAGAATCATTAGGGATTGGAAGGGACATCGAAAGATCATCTAGTCCAATCATATCCCCCTGCCACAGCAGGATCACCTAGACCAAGTCACACAGGAACACATCCAGGCGGGTCTTGAACATCTCCAGTGAAGGAGACTCCACAACCTCCCTGGGCACCCTGTTCCAATGTTCCAAAACCCTCAATGCAAAGAAGTTCATTCTCATATTTATATGGAAGCTCCTATGTTCCAGCTGACACTCATTACCCCCTGTCCTACCACTAGCTATTGAGAAGAGCCTGGCTCCATCCTCCTGACAACTACCCTTCACATATTTATAGCCATTAATGAGGTCACCCCTCAGTCTCCTCCAAACTAAAGAGACCCAGCTCCCTCAGCCTTTCCTTATAAGGGAGGTGCTCCACTTCGTTCATCATCCTTGTTGCTCTACGCTGGACTCCCTCCAGCAGCTCCACATCCCTCTTGAATTGACAGTCCCAGAACTGGACACAATACTCCAGATGTGGTCTCACTAGTGCAGAGTAGAGCAGAAGAACCTCTCTTGGTCTGCTAACCATCCCCCTTCTTAACAGATTATGAAATTTAAAAACACCTTAGAAAAACATAAATAGATGCAGTGAGGTAGTTTCTGTGCAGAGGGAACAGAATTCTAACTTGCCACCACAGGCAGAATTCTGAAAGGAAAGACACACGGAACGTTTAGTGGTTTTTCAGTACAGCTCAATGCAGCAGGCACAAAACAGAGATGCACAAGGGAGAACATTACAGTTCAGTCAAGCTTCAGCATTGTTTAGACATGGTGATCGAATTAAGGAAAAATCAGTGCAGTTCTTAAGCCTTCTGTTAATCCCTAAAACACCCAGCTCCTTCTGAGTAATCAAGGCCGACTGTTAGAAGCCCCAAGCAGTAAGCACGCTGCCGCCACAGTCCTTGGAAATGTGTGAGAGGATGCGTAAAATCACTAGAAGTCAACCAAACCAAAGACCCACACGTTTGAGTTTAAACCTCATGATTCTCAACATGACTGGACTTTGGCTACTTTAAATCCAGCCAGACTGATTTTCCAGGACAAAGCACAGTTCCTGCCCCACGCAGTTTCACTGCTGACACAAGACAAATAGCAAAATAAATGAATATTCTAGGAGACCGAATGTACATCAAGTAATTTACTCATTGGCAAGATGGTGTGAATAACTTAACAGTTACAAATGGTTCTGTTCTGCCAACGCCTATTGGCAACAGTGGAGGCTGGATTGCTACCGTCCATAGTGTGAAACTGTGTGAGAATAGATGTGTTTCTCCCAATTATTATAAAAGCATCCCATAGTGTTAAACCATCACATAAGAAAAGTAGTTCATAACTTAAGCCTGATCATCATACAACTACTTAATCCAGGACGATTCTCATGGGAAGAAAACCTTGCATCAGAAAGTAAGTTCATTCATCACTGACCACGAAAACCAAACCATAAAAATTGATGTCAAAAAGAAAAAAAATGGTAAGTAAATCCTTGCTGTGGGAAAACAGAGAGCTGCTGTTTTCCCACTCAACAGGCCATTAACCTATATCCTGTTCTTGCACACAGAGGTACTACCTAACACCAGTGGTGCAGAAGAGCCCAGAAATGAACTTACATTAGCTGCTACTCAACTTACGTTAGTTTCTCCCACCTATCTCAAATTTAATGAGCAACTACTCTATCAGGTCCCCAGAGACAAAATACTTCTACTTTTCTTGACGTCAGAGTTCCCCCCTAAATGTAGTTTGTAGAACAAGTTATTCTGGATCATATACCCACTGTCCAGTTATGAGTACACTAGCTATATCAAACTCTAATATTCCCCACAGTACCTCTTCCTATTTTACAGAAAGTGATGGAGGCTTAAAGACTTCAATAAAATTTTAATTAACAAATTGAAAGGACTCTGGGGGCCCATTTTTTGCTCATTAATTTAAAAACAAAACCTGCCTAAGGATTAGAACATTTCTAACAAAAGTGAAACAGCTGTAGCAGTTCAAACCATCCCGTTACTATTTTCTCAGATCTTTAAAAGCGTGAAGAACTTCAAAGCCACATACAACACCACAGATCCTGAAACCCCCCCAAACAAATAGAATGGAAAATGACTTGACCAAAAAGAAATTTTCTTGGAAGGGAACTGAAGTGCTCTAGAAATTAAAAACCCATACACTGACTTTGCCAGTCTGGACAAGAAAACAGGCTCTGAGCGACCTTTAAGATTTGTAATCGTATTCAAGGAAGGGTTCTGAAAGAACATGAAACACCACAACTATGAAAAATAACAAGATATAACATTTGCTTTTGGAGCAAGCCAGCCAGTCCCACAGCCAATTGCAACTACAGAGAAGGAACCTTACCTACATTTGGCCAAAAAAGTCCAAAGCAAATATGGCATTTCAATTTTGAGCCCCAGCACCAACCATCTGAGTCCTGGTTAGAATAGGACACGGCAAACCAGCTGTTCTAACCACTTCTTAAAGATCAGTCTTGAGGCTATCGACAGTTCAGAGATCTCTTCCCTTTGAGGCTCTGGCAGAGTCTCTTTGATCCCAGTAACGCTTTGTGGATAGAGAAGCCTTTTCACAACCCAAAGCTAGACAGAGGCAACTGCTTTTCCTTCCTCTACATCACTTTGCTAGAAGCTAATTTATACTTGGCTGAGTGTGTGAATCTGAAATAATCTGTGTTACGTATTTGCAAGACAGAACGTTTTTGCTTGTTATTTGAGCTTCAGATACCTACTGTTAGTTAGGAACCTGGTCTGACACCCAATTAAGTGGTTTCAGTCCTCATCTTTGCTGCCATCTGTAGGCAACTTCCGCAGTACAAAGAGTACAAAGATGGCAATCAGGACCTCTGTCCCTGGGACAGCCTGGTGTTACTGGCCCTCCCCGATTTTAGTATCAGAATTACGCAGAAAGAGACAAAACACACATTAGCTTGGCTTTGTCTTCCCTTGTACCTCAAAGTAAAATTGCAACTGGGAAATTAGTAAAAAAAATAAGGAAAGTTGAGGAACGGTGTAATTTTACGGCATTATTACGCACGCATGGCACGCATTACCGCGCATTGGCTGCGACTGTAGAGCACACTTCTGGGTCTACAGCTGGTAGTTGGAATGCTGCTGCTTTTTCAGTGAGCCTTGCAATGATTTGGCAAGCTTACTGCATGGAAAACTTTTCAAAAGAAAAACAAGATATAAACAGACGGGTTGATCATACTTTGGAACCCATTATGATCAGTTTTGGAAATCTGAAACTGAACAAGTGAGGCAGAAGTTGAAACATCTGATTTAATGACTGCACAGTTTTAATACATAAAAATAGATACTTGGTAATGAACAGGTTTGTACAAACCAGATTTCTTTTGTATGGTACAAAACAACGACGGAGCTTAAAAAAGATTTGCTGGATTACAGGGCAAGACAAAAGAACAACAAAACATCACTGAGTAAATGTTTTAAAATTATCAGATGCTTATTTAATAAATACAGTGCAATGCTTTCATTTAACAAATACAAAAGGTACTATTTAATTTATCAACATCAGGAAATATATAAAATGTAATTGAATGACAATCTTATTTCAAAAGTGATGCAAATACAATTTGTAGAATTCTGAGGTAATATAATACAGTAAATAACAAAAATCGTCAATAAATTAAACACAAGGCAAAGTGCAATTCAGTGAAAATAAGATAAAGCTTTAATTTTAACAATAACAGATAAATAGTTATTAAAATGGCCTTAAGCCATTAACTTTTTTTGGCTAATTTGCCGTGTTTTAAGAGAAAAATGTATAGATGTTTAGTCACAAGCCAACCTTCCACTAGTTCTATTTTACAGAGAGAGGAAAGGGGGAAGGTGTCCATTTCCAGATTTCCTACCTACACCCACACTGAGCTCTTAGAAATTCGGCACTGCTTGAAGCTGTCTAGTTCATTCAGTGCAGAGTTTCATTTATTTCTTAACACATGAAATCCAGTAAACTCAAACTCATTTAAAAATCTCCATTTGGGAGAAACAATGTAAAATGCGTAAGTCTGAAGCGCTGCTCTTAACGCTCCCTGTGCTAACTTAGTTTTGTTCCAGGATGAAGTCAATGAAAATTTTATTACTGTTTTCAAGGAAAGCACGACGAATACACTGCCAAACATTCCAAATTAGCCCACTAATTACCTCTGCTTTAATAAAACAGTAAAATTGTCAGCACTTTCTTCAGGAAATTGGATAAAATTTACACTTAGCTATTGAAGAAAATCCACAACAGCTCTGACAATATGACTTAGGCAGATGAATTAGTTTACCAAGTGTAAATCAGTGAGTTGTAGGCAAATAATACAGAAAGAGAAAACAAGAATATTTTACTCTTATTGCAAATAAGTCATTGAGAATAGATATTTAAGCACACATGCCCTCGCAAAGTGAATAGGGAAAGCTGACAGATTAGATTCCAAACTTGAACAATTTGAGCCTCATTCATCTGAAAGAAAAAAATAAATCTATAGAACACACAGTAGCTCCTCATATAAAAATACTTACTGATAAAATCTTTCCAACGGACGAACAAAACACAGACTTAATTACATCTGCATTTTAAAACCTGTTTCTTTCACAGCTCCTAGTTTACTAGCAAGGCAGCATTAGTTTCATCTGGTTTGCGCAGTGAAAAGCACAAAACATTGTCTTTAGACGTTGGCCTTCAAGTCCACAAAAGGTTCAACGTACCTCTGAAACGTTGTTGTATTCACTTTGTCACAGCCTACTTCAGACTTTCAACAAAGTTGCTTAAAAAAAAACGATAGCATGATACACTACACGAGTTTTCCATGTGTTGTGGATTTAATTCTGTTCCTGAAGTATCTCCCCATAAAATGTAATCGTAAATTTCAATCAAAATTGATTGAAATTTAAAATTAATTTATTTAAAATTAACTACTTTTGTTTACAGTAACACTACAGTAGATTAGCTAGACTGCTGTCAAAGAATGAACACAGAAATTGCTTAAAAACTGTCGTTTCAACCTGAATCCCATCAAGCTGAGAAAGGTACCTTTTAACACTCTTGTACAGTTGAGTGTAAAAGCTGACTGTAGAACATCTAAAATCTCTTATTCATAAAAAATAATTTTTTAGGAGTAAATGGCACTATCAAAACCTCAGTTGTTCACAGGCAGTTATTTACATGCTTCTCAGCCTGTTTCATTGAGAAGAAAAACAAGAATATTAAAACTGCATACATAATATAAAGACTAAAATTCCTATTTGCCTCTGTGAAAATATGGCTACATGCTGTATTTTTATTATCAATGGTCACTGAAGTAATTCTGCCAGCCAGTATTGGCTAATAAGGAAATACTCTGTATGCTATCTCCCAGTGGGATACCTGTCATGTAAAGGAATGATGAGTAATGATAAAGTGCTATTAATAAAAAACAGAAACAAACCAGTACTTAGAAATTGTCTTAGCTGTTTTTTTTTAATAAATAGACAAGCTTTTATATGAAAAAAGCTACTTTCTGTGAGACAAAGCAAGCAGTAAATGTATTGCCATTCAGGAAAAAATATACACTTCATATTGAATTAAAAAAAACAAACTAAGTTGGATAAGACTGGCACAGGATCAAGAGACATAACAACAGAAAGCTGAAAGGCACAATTAGAAAAGAGTGAATGCTACATAAAAATGCTGTCCTTGAAGAATGCAATTTCACTCCAGACCAAAACCCTCTGCATTTGAAATTCCAATGATCAACTTCTGCTTCAGCTCCTTCTTGTTCTTGTAAGGAGGGAGACAAAGCTGGTTGAAGCAGGTATGGGCCACAGGTAACCTAAAATAATGAAAAAGAACAACAAATCACACTTAGCAATAATACAATAGAAGCAGAGCACCGCTAAATGCCTGCGCGCTTTCTGTTAAACATTGCGGAAATAGGAAACTCTGTGAAAGGAACACTTCTCTTCACGTCGTCGGTTCAAGTTCTGTTGAACACAAATAACATCACTGTTACTCAGCCTCGGCTGTATTTATTTGATTACAGCTTCCTCCCCACCTTTCTTTACTAAATCGGAAACATCTCCTTCCAGGTTTTGGAAAGTCCAGGTACTACATTACTTCATAAATAGAAAAAAACTCAGAAAAATGTGGGTATAACCAGAAAGCACAAGCCAAAGAAGGAAAGTGGGTCCTGTAATAGGTATAGTCAGAGAGATAAACCACAGGTACTGTAAGGATACAGAACTTGAAGTTCAGCCTGGTAAAATACATCGTTACAGACAGGACTCATTGTGGAGCACTCAGAAACTGACTGAAGCCCTGGAGAAGCAACAGTTGACAGGTTTTGGCCTTAGCCAAACAGCTGTGCTTTCAGTTGTGAGCTGCTTCCAACAGTTGACTTTGCAGATACATCACCTAGAATTGCGTGACAAAACACTGGAAACTCTGTTCCTCGCTAGAACAGATAGTTTTTGCTGAGAACTGTTCTTCAGTAGCAGAAGCATTGTTTTGCTATCAGTATGGCACGCTGGTAACGTGCGTGACTTGCACATTAAGAAGCTACAGAATCTTCTTGTCCTTTATATGCTCATGTGACACATAGGACAGCACTGAGGAAAAAGACTTGTCCTACAACTGAATGCTTGTGAGGAGAGACAAGAAAGACAATGAACTGAAGCGCAAATTCATATCTGGAGTGCATAATCCTACGTGCCGAGAACCTGCAGGCTTAGATTTCAATATGTGACTCAAAAGCTCTCTAACTGCATTTTTATTTAAGCACTTTGCCTTCTGAATGGCAGCAGTTTGGCCTTTGGTTATTAGCAAATGTTCCTGAAAGGAGGTGGAATCTCCCCCAGATCTGCAAATTTAGCCTGATTCCACCTCCCTGCCCTTTAAACAAGCATCCACAGATTTGTTAATTATGTGCTTCAGAACTTGGTAAGAGAGGAAACTGTATATTAATTTGGCAATTCTTGTGCCCGTTATATTCCTTCATCCTATTGTGTGAGCAGTGCAATGCCAACATGGCTGCGTTCATCCCCGAGCAGGCAGTCTGACTCCAGCAATTATCTTGTAAACCACAGACCTACATCATCTTAAACCAATGTAATTCAAAACACATCTTTGCTTTTTTAAGGAAAACAAATTTATACGAGAATGAAGTTAAAAGAGATTCACGATTGACTGTTGTTTCTTCATTTTACGTCAGATTCTCATGTTCCTTTAACATGTTACTGTCTGACCAAATAAAGCTGTAGAAATACCACAGTAATGAGATAAACCTCGTGTTAAAATCCTTAATTAGATAATGAAGACAGAATGCAAGCATTTTCTGCAGCTGCAGGGCTGCTATATATAATGGCAAATAGACTCAATGAATTCAGAAAAATTCATGGTGCTCTATTTTCATTAGTTGAGCTGTCATATTAGCAATGATTTAGCAAATAATTTGTTTGTATTGAAAATGTGTAAGGAACTCGTATGAAGAAGAATTCCTGGCCACAAATGTAAACACTGTCTGAAGAATCAGTTTTTTATTAGATGGTGACCTGCAAAATGTATGTGATCAACAAAATAGATACAAGAGTACTTTAAAGGAAAACTAAAGGAGTTTCTACTTTATAAACTGGTTTTGCTCTTCCTTAAGAAGACATTCAAGAGGAAATACTTTAACATGTAAGTGTTAAAATTCCACAAGACTACTTACCAATTAGTGGAGGTTTCACTCTTTGATATCTTGAAATTCAAATCAGCCATTCCTCCCACAGGTACTCTGTCACTTCCTGTAGCAAAATGCAGCAGCTTCTTTTGAAGGTCAAGAGAAAATCCCAGTACTACATCCCAAAAGTATCTACGCTCAGGGCAGAAGTGGAAGAAAAAAGACACCATTTCATGCATGACTTAAAAATATAAAGGTAATAAACCGCAGAAGTGCTGCAAGATGAAAGTTTGTCAAATCATGCCCAAGCTCACTTTCCTATAGAAATGTAGTCTATGTAAGTGTTTTATATCATAAAATGACTTTCTACAGAAATGCTCTGATATCAGTGTCCTTAGTATCAAGTAGAATTGGTAGAGGAAAAAGTACTTTTTAGACTAATGGAAAACAGAAGAGTCAGATCTCCGTTTCAATCTGATAACCTTTTGATAACCTTTTAAAGATATTCAGCAACATGTTATGCCATTAAAGATCTAACCCCTCCTACTTAGAAAAGCCTATTTAATAGTGTCTTTGTCTTATTTGGAAATAGGTTTCCAAAATGTGAACCGTTCTCAGATTGTCATTGAAGAGATTCTTGCCAATAGGTTACCATTCTATGTTTTAAACTCAGTAATTAAAACGAAGAATAGAAATTAAGCCCACCGTATAGTAAGATCTGTTTTTTGGTAGCCCTCATACTGGGTACTTCGCTGTAAAGCAGACATATCCAGCTCAGGACTGCCACAGACAAGAATTTCAACCTCTTCTGGACGAAGTAGCTGCCAGGAATTAAGGATGAAATACGCACTGTTTTTAAGATGAGTAACAATGTTATTAGATTTAGATTAAATTTGTCTTTTGGTATTGCAGAAAAACTAACAGTATCACTTGACATAAATCTGTAACTTAGATTCATACTGCTTCATATAAAAACGAATCCTTCAGTACTTTGAAGAAGCTCTTACCTACTGTACACAGTCAAAAGCAAATTACAGGATCACATTATATTTTAGCAGACTTTTTTGTTCCTCACGTTTTCATTCTTACATTTATAATGACGACTTCTTTGTAACCTGGGTCAGCAAGAAAATTAAGTTTGTATGTATTGAATTCTGAGGGAGTCTCTTGATCTCAATTTTGGCTACAACTTCCATTCTATTTACACTGAAAAGTCACAGTGTAGGTTGGTAAGTAGCAGTGGCTGACAGAATTGACTCACAGTTGTACAAACTGCTGTGAGAAGCAGATACACATAACAACAAACCACATTTAACAGCTGCTAAACTTACACCTGCAGAACCTACTCACACATTCACTGCAACGTTGTTAAATTGCAGGAAAATATGCCACTGCATTTGAATAGATTTCAGTTCTTTTTCCAAAGCCTTCCCTGCAGTTAGTCACATGTCACTTTGCTGCAAGTGTCTTACTTGGCTAATTTCACAGGAATGAAGAAAATCTTGTGAAAATTGTAATTGCCTCTTTTTTCTCTTCTTACTGCACAGGGGATGATGCAAATTACAAAAGGCTTTTCAACAGCCAAACAGAACTGAACAGACTGTTTAATCTCAATCCAACTGAGTCGTCTTCGTGCAAAAAACAGGTGTTTTCAGAGGAGTCACTCAAGAGCACACAGACAGCTGCTCTGCTGCTGACAGCTGTAGAGAATGCAGAGGATCCTTGTAAACGTTTGGGTGAGAGTCTCGAGTGTCCATGACTGCACACCAAGGAACCAAAGGCTTTTACTGTTCCATAGAAAACAGGTGAGAGAACAGTGGGTGACCTGCTTCATTTAGTCTCCTTATGTTGGACCGATCAACTTTCAGAAAAATTGTGACTTTACTAATTTCTTAACATTTTTTCAGGTAAGTCACTGTTACACACTTGACAGAAAAGTGAGGACTTATGTTTCATTTCATTCTTACCAGTAATGCGTATGAAGCACAGACGCTATGAAATCCGTAATAGAAAGCTGCAAATTGTTTGTAGATTGATTTGTTGAGAAGAAAATCAACATAGAGCTGCACATACTCTAAAAAACAAAAACATTTTATGCTGTTACGTCACAGTAATTTGGAATAATAATTTGTTGTGCTCTCTCAAATTGTACTGATTTAAGAAAAAATCAGTGCATTTCATTTCAGATACTCGTAACTGGGAAGCCTTATCAGAAAGGACCAGAGCAATTTCATTTTTGCACATTGTTAAAGAAAACCTAGGCTTAAAGAAAGGGGAAGAAGGACACAGTTAAATCTGCCAGATTTGAAGTACCTTTCCTATTCTGTTTTGTGACTGGAATTTTATCTCCATTTGGCTTTAAGTTGTAAGATTTTATAACACCAAATTCTTCCTGAAAAACCTGAAGAAAAAGAGGACTCAAGGTTAGTATTGGAAAATATATGAATGTACTCACAGATCACAAAGCTTTATCATTTTGTGCAATTCCCCTGTCTCTCTCTTCAGCACATGCTGTAATTCTGAGAATGATGGGGTTTTTAAAAGTTAAATATTGCAATTTTTGACAAATTGTGCAAGAAATCAGTATTCAAAGTATAAAAATTGACTGTTACACAGTGGCATTTCAAACTGATCTGCAGGCTCCAGAGACACAGACTTTTTCCTACAAAAGAGCAATTTAGGAGCATCAACTACAATTAAGAAGGAATTTGTTCCACCCAGGAACAAATAGTTCACCTAGGAAGTCAAGTGTAGCTGCTTTACAAAAAAACTTTCCACGGTCTGCCCGTAACGCTTTCAAAGCTGGGGAAAAAAGGTCAATATGTCCCTAATACGCAGCCATCAGCCAGCATGGAATTTCACTCACTAGCATGTTTTAGAGTAACGTGTAAATGAAAAGGGCCTCGACTGAAGTAGCAGCTAGATGTGCAGGTCAGGGAGAACTCCCCCGAGCTACTGCTCAAGTGACTTTTCCTGGACAAACCGCATGAAATAATCAGAGTAAGCTTTGACTGGCACCTGGTTCGGACAGAAAACAGACTGCTGTGCAGCCAGATGAATTCCACAGACCAGGTCACCAACTGCAAGGTGATGGTGTCAGAGCAAGCAAATAATTGGAAACGCAGCAGCAGCTGGCCACGCAACCCTGGCCGCCAGCGCTCGGATCCACCTACTGCCAGGGAACAGCAGCTTAAAGCCCCACCACAGAGCCAGCCTCTGTATGCCTCAAGGCCGCGTGAGCAGACTGAAGTAAGCTTTAATGCCCAGGTGTCATGCTAAAAAAAAAAAATAAAATCAGTAGTCACACAGTTAGAATTGTGTAATTAATGACCTGAAAGGTTGAGTAGAAATCCTCTTCAACATTGCCTTCATAGGATAGAAGTTCACTTAGTCCATGGGCCAGTTCCTACAATACGAGTAAAAAACTTTGTAAACTACAAAACTTAGGTGACGTACTTTGCAAGGACATGCCAGAATAATTAGTTTGTACAAACAGCATCCTGGAAAAAGTGTTCATTCTAAATTCATACACAAAGGAAAGCTTACTGCTTAATTAAATGTGTGTGTGAGAACACACATTTATTTTTTCATTTCACTATAAACATCTTTCTTATGGCTAGAATACTTGTATCAGACTCTGGTATTTTATCTTTGAGCAGATAAACATTCTGCTATGCTGGAAAATACGGAGAATTTCTGTTTTAAACAGAAGAAAAGATACTTTATCAGCCTATGCTGGGAAAAGGTTGTTTTACACAGTTTATAATTCAAGCAATACATGTAAATAAAATCCATTTACAATCAATCACAGAATCACAGAACATTAGGGATTGGAAGGGACCTCGAAAGATCATCTAGTCCAATCCCCCTGCCACAGCAGGATCACCTAGACCAAGTAGCACAGGAGCATTCTGAGGGTCAGAAAGGGCTCTCTGGTAACACTTACAGGCATAACCTGAAACAGGTCATCTAACGTGACATCACTGATGCCTACAAGTGTGTTATGGTCGCAGGGAACAACGGGAGGACTCAGTAATTTCTTGTAACAGCAAAGTGGGAAACGAATATCCAAGGTGATACTATTATACACAGCAAGTCCCATTAGCTGCACGTGTCAAATGTTAAGGGCAAACAGCACACACTCTTACTGGTATTTAAAGTAATTTAGAAAAATTATTATTATTCAACATACTCTAAAACGTGCTAATCAAATTGAAGAAATGTAAATTTTTTTGGACAATTTTAATTGCAAAAATTGTATAAACTAGTAAAAATGGTGAAATAGTGCAAACTGACAGAATGCTTGCGAATCTTCATCATAATACCAGAACTGTAGATACAAATTTCTAATAAAAGAATTCTAGAGAGCTCAATACAGGAATTTTTCCTTTACATAAACCTAAAAGCATAAAGACAAACTTTCAATGGCAGTATGGCTAGCAAACAAGTGTATCTTGTGAAGCAAGTTTATTTAAAATTACACAAAATACCAGAAAGACCCAGTTTATGATTCAGCTTGTCACTAGAATAGTTCAGTTGGAAGAGACCTCCAGTGATCACCTGTTCCAACAGTAAGATGGAGACATCATCTCATCTTAGAGGAATATATTATCATTAACCTATTGTCTGAGGACTTCAGCAATGAGGACAATGGAAAAATTGCAAAATAAACATTTTATCTGAATAGTATGTGGCTTCCATTCAGGAGAAAAAAAAGCCACACAATGCATACAGGCTAATTTCTGATTACTGAAACTCCGAGTACAAGCACATAAAATTCACAACTTGCACACATACGAGCTGTGTGTTTTGTATTTTCTGACTGTACAATGCACCACGTACCACCCTTTTCTTCCCATTTTCCGTCCACTTGCTCGAATGACGTATTTTTTTACATTTACAGTGGCGCACACTTGTATATGTGACGTATGAAGGAGCTTTAACCAAATGCTTTGTTCCATCCCCGTACTGCCTCGCTGCTTGTTTAGCACTGTCTAGTGGATGTGAAAGGATACAGCTCCCACCAGTCGGAATTCAGAATAGTTATCGCACTTGAAGCTGCTGAACCAATGGCAGTGTGAGTCCTTGTGGTAGGTGAACATGCCTGCAGAACAGGAACCAGAGCCTTGACACAGCCTGAGCTTCAGATAAAAAGTCCTACACCACCTCATCTTTCTACACAAACACCCTTAAAAGCCCTTCTAGGAGTGCCCATATATCCCCCTTTGATCTCTGTTCCCACTCACAGTGGGAGCCTGCAGGTACGTAGGGCAAGTACCACAAAGAGCAGCCCCAACCCCACCAGCTTCATTGGGTGCTTCTGCAACTCATTCTTCAGTGCCCAGTCATAGATATTCTGCACTGTCTCTGTGCAATCCACTTCTTCACAGTAATTCAATCACCTGTACAGTCAGAAATGTTAGTTGTCTGAACAAAAATTTTCGTGCTGCAATGTAAATATATTTCTTCTTCACTTCCTGTGTCATAGCAGATGACAATGTTCAAAAATGATGGCATAAATACCATGATACAAACACCAGAATCTTTACCTTCTTAGAATAGAAAGCTGCAAAAGGTTTATCTTATGCACATACTAGCACTAAAGGAGTATGTTTCAAATTTTCTGTCAGAAAATGATCTAAAAATTAAAATAACCCCAAAATAACTTAAAAAAGCGACACACTAGTCTAAATGACAAGTGAGATCCTACTGAAATCATGACTATCGACTAGCTGGAGTGCTATTTCTATCAGATATGGAACATTCTGTTTTAAAGAACGATAGAAAAGTAAAAACCTACATAATGAAGCCCACATAACAGCTTGAAGATGCCTAAGAAGCATTGCTCAGAGAGGCAAGGCACCCTAGCTAATGTGCACTAACATCAGCAGTGCCCAGGTAAATTGGAGAAAACATGATGGCTGGTTCTGATTTGTTGGGATTGAATGGACCAACAGTTTATTCCACAGACAAACCAATGCACTGAGGAGTTTTAAAGTTCTCTTGTATGCAGTAGCTTACCACTTAACTTCCATGTTTGAAGATGAATTTGGGGAAAAATAATGTCTAAATTAAAAAAAAAAGTCAAACTCCTTTAGATGGAAAAATAAAAATCCAACTGATATCTCATGGACATCTAGTTCTTATTTCCCCCCTCCACTCTGCTGAACAATCTAACTTTATTTTTTGAATTTCAGCTCAAAAAGCTGCTCAGCACAAAAGGCTTAGTGCCACTTCCTTTACCAAAATCAGCAGAAGCATTGCATGTAAAGCAGAGCAAGATTCACATACTGAAAGACAGCAGTGATGCTGGAACAAAACCAGTCTCAAATCCCATTTATTGATTGTCCACAATGAAATGAAGAAAACTTTATAAAACACAAAGGAGGGCAGACAACATATTTAATAGGACAGAAGTTCTATAATTTCAGACATGAAATTTGCAGGATCTGCTAACCTGGAAGGGTAATCACAGTGTTTTCCCATGTTTTTCCTTCTAAGCTTCTTTCAGGTATAATCAGCAACTAAAGCAGTAAAAACAGAATACACAGTCCCTTTCCAAGGGACAAGAACATTTCTGAACTCCCCTACACTTGGCTGATAGTCCTATGAATAAAGGAATTTACACTTTAAAGCAAGACACAGGAAACTATTACCATATTCCAATTGCAACAAAACAACATATTCAGACCAAAGAAAGAAATGTGTTCTTCAACCCACATGTAAGAATTCACACATAGGCTGGTGTGAATTCCAGAGAATTCCCAAGTGCCAGTGTTTCAATGGCTTGCACAGCTTTTGCTTAATCTTCTTAGCTTGCTAGCAGGTCTAGCGACACGCAAAGAAGGGCTTTCTACTCAGAAGAAGAACTGAAACAACCATGTCAAACACTTGATCCCACTTAATTTATAACAGATTTAAATTATCCTTGACCTACTCCACAAAATAACTGATGGCATTTTCCCATCTGTCCAGAGGTAAATAAAAATCCTGTTTCTGGATAGAGATGGAAATGCCATAACAACACAGAGAGGGAGAACAAGGGAAATCTCCCACTAGTCTCTAATCCTCTTGCTAGGGAAACTAACAAACCACAAGCACCAAGCCTCTGGTTTCTCCAACAAGGTTTAGCAGGTCTAAAGTCTTTGAAAGATTAATTCAAATTTTAGTTCTAAACCTTTCAATTGATCAGGAATCTGTTCAACATCTAACTTTGCCATACCACTAAAACAAAATCTCAGTTTTTCAGCTATCCTTGAAACTCAGTCAATGGTTACACCAACACTACCTCTCATCTATACACAGTTCTAACTTGCTCACTTTTGGGTTTACATTAATTAGTACATGATCTGCCAAATACTGCATTAATGAAGAATTCTTATCTCTCACTGTGTTGATAATTTAAAGTGAACAAATTTTCACACTGTACTTAAGAATTTTTATGAAGACTCACCATAATCTGGGTGAAAAATCTGGCGAATCAGAAGAAGAAACCACTCCTTTGTCAGACCACCCATATCAAGACCAGCTTCCCCAACAAATGTGACTTTCAACTTCTTTTTCAGATCTGCCCTCTTCCTTGCTAGCTATTACAAAATAGGTAGAGAAGATTTAACATATTGCCGCTATCTCTAGACATAGACACATCTCTGTCTCTACCGCTCTTGCTTCATTTAACTTAGAAATTTGCATCATCTAGTAAAAGGTGAAAACTATACTAAAACAATGATTGATCTGCAGAAGCAAGATGATCATGACTACTTGACATAAACTATGTTGCAGGTAGTGTGACTCTCGACTTGAAGTTTGGTGGTATGCAGACAGGCTTTTAATAAGCTACTAGATACAAAGAGTTGAGTCTGTCAGGAATATTTTGGACCTATATAATTTTTTACCTATGTAGAAGACATCATCCAGGAAGAAATGACAGATTGAAAAAAACAGACATTCGTTGGAGATACTTAGAAATTAGGGAATAGCTAAAACTTTCAATATCTGGACACTATTCCATTCACCGTAAGATGAAAAACTCTTTCTGAAACAATGGTAACAAGCTCTTTTCGCTCCTTTGTTCTGAGACATTTCATCCAGGTATTGAAAAGACCTGTGAAGAATTAGATTACAGCCTTTCTGAAATAGCAGTGATCTTTCAGGTCAAGTACCTATATCATTTTTGGTTCAATCACTAATTATGAGCCAGTTCCCGAGCAACTGTTTATATCAGTCAGAAAGATGCAAGTGCTAAAATAATTTTTATCCCATTAGCACGCAAGCAAATTTTCATTGCACAGGTTTTATAGCTAAAGAAATTTGTATTATCTGGGACACTCTGTTAGCTGAAGTGATTTTCCTTTCCTCAGTTTGAAACACAAACAATAATTAACTCTTTCCCTCACCTTCCATTCCCCATGCTTTGGAGAACATGGATAATGCATTACATTCTTACTTATCCCCGGAATGGGCAGAAGAAAACCAGAATATTCTGGTTACCAGAAGTTGCTCTTGGTTATTTCAGCGTGGTAAAACAACTACAATGTCTGTGAGAAGGCAGTATTACTACTCATATTTATTCTGTCCTAGGGGAGAAGGCTAAATAGAGAGGATTTAATCCAAGAGAAACCCGTTTAAACTTAGGTTTTCTAAACATGAGTAATTAGAACATGTTTGGGTCTTGTTTTCACCACCTGGATTTATTTTTCAATACCATCAGGCTGGTTTTGTTGTTGAGAAAGAGTAGGGAACTAGATTTCATGAAATAATATGAACAAGGTTCAGTGGATACTGAGGAGTTTCCTGATTTCACAGACACATCTGTTTCATTGCTAAGGAAGGAAAAAACACATTCAAGACTGTGAGGAATCAAAGTAAGAACTAAGAAAGGAAAGCCTAAAATAATTCTTATAGGATAGAGATGTCAGTGAAGGAAAAGAATAAAAATATTCCAAGAATTAGAACAGAACAAACTCATTAGTGATTAGTCACTTACTATTCATGCTCCTGTCATGGAACAGAGTCCTACTTAACCTCATAATTATGACTTTATTCTTCAGACAAAACTGCAAACACAAGGACACACCACATGGCGTGCAAAGGTGTGTATTTATTATGGACGTAGCTATGGAGCAGTACAAAGATGAAAAACAAAGTTCTGAATGTCTAACCCAATCTGTTCTGCTGCACTGCTATTGTGACAATAATTCAATTCTTCTCACTTATTATTACACAATTATATGCCCAAACTCTTAGCACAGAAAAACTTAAATATGACTTATCAAACCGAACACCGGGTGCAACAGCCACTTTGCAGCGACACACCATTTAATTACATTTTCTGTTACCTCATCAAGTGAATCACTAACAAGGTGCGTCCTCCTCACTTTCACATTTAGGAACAACATATTCATGTCAGGCTTCTGTCTGCGAGACACTTTATCCACAAGGCTTTGCTATTTGAATGAAAAAGAAGCATCACAAATGCAGTATCTTCATTTAAAGTCAAAGTGCCATGCTTGTTAAGTATAAAAAGCCCTTAGTACACTGCCCTAATGTGATAGCTGTTTTGATATATTCTAAAAGGTGGAGAACAATTTCTATTCTACTGCAGGCCAGCATTCAGATCATGTTAGAATTAACTTACTGGGAAGTGTAACAAGAAGGTGGTAATTGTGCAGCAATCTTTTACAGTCTCCAGATAGTTAAAAGCATAGCCATAGGATTGATCGGTCTGGCTTGTCCTTTACTTTGCTATTCACAAGACACCACGACCTAGACAGGAATGGAAAGGTGGTGCTGCCACACTGAGCACTGAGGAAACCAGTATCACCTAGCACCTGAAGAAAATGACCACTGAAGGCAGAAGACAATGCCTCTTTGAAAACACAAGTCCTCTTTAAAAGAGGTCCCCAGAAGCTGTACCTCTTTTGTGGCTTGTGAGCATGCGGTTACATGCTGGTCATCCATGACATGTCTTCAAAGAATAAAATAGGAAACAGACCAAAAATCTCATGGAATTTTTCTTCCTTAATAATCTTACTAATTTAACATGCTAGCACATTATGCTGGCTTCTCAAAAATGAAAAAAAACCACAACAATTCCTGTAATGTTCTCCACAACATGTGTATTTATAAGGATTCTGAAACTCAGCCTGTAATACTAAAAAATACTGGAAGAATCCCACACAGACATTTGTAGACTAGCAATAATAAACTAGCCCAAGTTCTTTTTCAGGGTAGTCCAAAACTCTAGACATGATGAAAGGCATCCATGATAGCAACGGACGTGACACAAACATTCATCACTGTACAACTTACCCGGGCAATACTTATCATCTGCTGTTCTGAGTCCCTCTGAATAATAACTTTTTTTGCCACAATAGAAATAATAAATGGGTATTGACAGAAAGAAAACCTAATGACAAAAGAAAATATGTCCTTTTTTAGTGCCTAGCTTATTCTTTTCAAGAATACCGGAGCGAATCTTTGCATTGTCACTCAATAACTACTTTCCCTCCACGGATAATCTGCATACAGCTTCTGGACTTGTTTGTGTTGTATGCACAGATACTCAATTTGGTAGAACAAACTGTTATTTGCAAATACTACTAGAAACTGTAATTAGTACTAATACTTATCCTCCATAAAGCTTTTAATTGTTCATCATTATCAACAGACCTTATAAAACGTGTCATCATCTGTTTTAAATACCAAATTTTAATTGTACACCGAATTAAAGAAAATTGTAGTATCTTATTAAGTACAAGAAAAGCAGCTATCTCAGTGCAGCATTCTTAGGAGTATTGCTGGTTTGGCTCACTGGCTGCAGAACTGATTTTCAAAGGAACAGATTTTCCACAAGTCCCTCCAATTTAACCCAGGGTTACAACTGTTCAAGGACTTCTAAAATGGCAGATCTCAGCCACGTTCCTCTGCAATCAAATACAAATAATTACAAAAAGCTTCATAAAACACAAAGGAAACTGGTTATTTGGTAAGTTTTTTGTTGCTTCACCTCATGCCACAGGTAGCAGAAATTCATACTGAAACACCTTCACCCTATGCGTGCATCCTCAATCCAGACTGCATGTGCCCTCCGATTCCCAGTTGTGAGAATGTCTGGAATCTAATGTCTTTAGCAAAGAAGGAAAAAGGTGGGAAAATATTTTCATTTTGTCTCCTGGAAAACCTAATCCAAAATGTTTTGGTAAAGAGTGTTGCCTTCGTTTGAAGAATTATGCATTTCAAAATATTTCATATGGAAGGTAAACCAGGACTTGTCCTACTTTTCCCTCTTAGTTTTAAGTCTATAGTCTTGGTTATAATCCTTTGGACTTTTCGTTTGGTGTCTGTTTCTTTTCTTGGTGTAGAGTTTTTGGTTTTTGAGTGGAACACCGCAATACCTACCGTACATTTATGGGTATCATGTGTCATAGGTTTTGCTGCAGCTTTTAATGTTGGGTTTGTTTTTGGTTTTTTTATCCTTCCAAAGCAAGATCTTGGGTATTAGAACAGAAGTCTAGCCTAAAATACCTGTTCTGGTGAAGCAACCTGTACTGTCTAGGTTGTCCTCAGCTGTTGCTAGAAGGAAGGAAGACTGCACATCCAATAAACAAAAAGCTGCATTTCCATGGCTGATGACTTAAATTTGCTAACTGAAAAGTCTTGAATTATGGGAAAATTTTAATTGATCTTAAAATTCCAGGTGTAAACACTGAGTGACACATATTGCTGTTTGGAAAAAGATAGCTATTTCACTAAGGCAGAATTTCATTAAGAAAACATTTGCGAGATTTTAAACTTTAGCAGAAAGGTGAAATGTCTGTTTCTTTAGATGCTTCTAAATCATACTGTTGGTTGCCTCCTACAACAAGAGAAATAATTTTTCAAGCTTTGAGTCTATAAAGATTTAACTTGTGTTTCTTCTCATGCAACAGAAATTGTTCCTCTGAAGTCAGTTGTACTAACAGGATTGGAGGTGCATACGATTCTATGATTCTCTGATATATTTTCATCAGTCACTCTAAGTATGCACACAACACCACTTTCCATGTATGTTTGCAGGTTACAATTTAAAATAAGACCTGATTATAAGTCTTTGCCAATAAAGAATAAACTAATTTCGAGTACCACTTAACAAGAAACAAGCACTCTTACCTGTGCGAGTTTCCATAACATTGCCAGTTATGATATTCTTCCATAAGATCAATATGATCAAGTGTAGAATTATAGAAATCCACATATGAAATAACAGGAGGACTGATCAGAC
Organism: Rhinopomastus cyanomelas; assembly: GCA_013400115.1. Lineage (NCBI taxonomy): Eukaryota > Metazoa > Chordata > Aves > Bucerotiformes > Rhinopomastidae > Rhinopomastus > Rhinopomastus cyanomelas. The sequence goes on along the minus strand of VXBP01002197.1, from coordinate 112,795 downwards.
TATTGGCAGCATCTAGAAAGAAAACACAAAAGTCTTTATAAAATACTGTCTCGGATTTGGCACATGTGTTTTCTAGGCATCCAGAGCATATCACAAACCTTAAGTGATACCAGCTACTACATCAGCTACTTATATCAGTCTTACCTACAGAATTCCAACAACATATAATAACCCAATAAACCCTGCAGAAAGTATTTCAGACCATTTATGGTAAGAAAACCTTCATTTGACTCTAGCCTGCTTCATGACATACAACTGGTTAAGGTTTTACCGACAAAGAATGCTATGCTGCGCTGTAATCAAGAAGAAATCTACCAAACTCGTTATTGAACACCTTCATTAATTTAAGCGTCGCTACGGATATAGTATTTAAATGCTTTCCTGCTGTCTGACCACTGTTTGTAAAAAAAGTCAGTGGCACAGAGTATGTGAAAATATGCTCATTTCCTCAGGGAACTGCTAGATCTGCTCCTCGGGTAACTACACCATACCATTTAGACCGAGCAGTACAAAATTAAATCCACAACCAAACGAAGAAGACAAATTCATATTTAAGCTATCTCATTATGTTACATTCATTAATATCAAATGGCTAATAAGTTTTCTTTACTTGCGCTTGAATTTAATCTTGACTCATGGTTTCAAGCTGAAAGAAGGTAAATTTAGATTTGATCTCAGGAAAATATTCCTCACTATGAGGGTGGTGAGGCACTGCAACAGGTTGCCCAGGCAAGTTGTGGATGCTCCATCACTAAAACTGTTCAAGGCCAGATTGCATGGAGTTGGGCAACCTGGTCTAGTGAGAGGTATCCCTGCCTAGCCCTGGGCTGTTGGAACTAGATGACATATGAGGTCCCTTCCAGTCTAAGCCATTCTATGACTCTATGATCAGACAATGTAGTTTATTTTGAATTACTAAATAACCTCTTTCCCAGATTTAAGCAATTAGCAACTTTTTCATAGATGACTAAACACCACACATCTTGGTTTTAGATACAGTTGAACCTTGGTTTAAACTGTCCCTCTGGACAGGTAGGACTGTGCAGAATGCTTTTAAGTAAAAATCTAAGTTGACAAATGAAAACATCCTCATTCCAGTCTTAATTTTCACTCAGTGGTTTTCTTTGCTCTGAGAATGGGCAGTTTACCCCTTGTTTTCAAGGGACTGACCTTGTTTGCTCTTTCCATAACTAAGCTATTGCAGATGAGTGGAGGAAAAGGTTTGCATTTGCTCTATGTTGAGCTGGACGTAGATCTGGGCTTAAGAGTCACATATATCACCTAACTGCCTCAAGCAGCTACACACTTCTCAGGGGGCAAGCCAGCCAAGAGAGATGTTCTGCCAATTTAAACAATATTTTAAAAAATAAATTTAAGGAAACCCTAACCAAGGAAAACGATGAATAGCAATTATCTCCTACTGCAAAGCAAGTATGTGTTTTTTGTTGCTTACTACTTCTGGGCATTTTATTGCAGCTCATATCGTGCTGCCACCACCACTGTCAGTCTCCCCTACAAAAGGTTTGAAGCACTCCCTCTCCCCTCCGTATGCACACAAACATATATATGCACGCACATATATATATATATATGTGCACGCACACAAAGTTATGTATATAAACATACACATGCATACACAGTTCATGAAAAACACCTACTAAATAAAGACAGGACTTTGGTTGCTGATGGAATCCACCAGGTACATTTCACCATAGGTGGAAATTCTTCAGGTTTTGCAGGAAACAGCCGTAAAGAAATAAACTGCAGTAACCTGTCTACCAGCTGCTTGAACCTCTTCTGTGAAATTCTAAAACAAACATGCTGCAGTTACTCTCATGTGATCACTGTCTACATTCATGTTTATATTACCAGATTGCAATGTTGTTGTTATTTTAAAAAAACCCTCTTGTCCCATACATAAACACAGAACTCTAAACACAAAGTTTACTTTTACACATTGGCACATGGAAACGCTCTTCAAGCGCACCACTAACCCTGCAATATAACCATGACTTTTCTTGACTTTTAGCAAACACAAATCCTTAGCTATTTCACTCCACAATCTGAATAACGAGGGATTCAGACTTTAGTGTGAGCAACTTGGTCCTTCCGAAAGGAAATACTGCATACACTTGTGACAAGTGCACGTTTTACATGATGTGCTGCACCACCTCTGTAATAGCACAATACACAGGCATGTGTAGATACAACAAAGCATCCTTTTCTAAAGAAGAATTCTTCTATTTAATTTGTTTAATTTCTAATGTTTGTCCTAACAATGAAGATATCAACAAGCATTCTGCATCCTTAACTAAACAGGTAAACGTTATTTGTAAAGACTGATTTAAATGGAACAATTCTAAGCAAGTCTAGACAATAGTACATGATGGACGGAGGGAAATATAATTTCCATCCTTGCAATGAAGAAAATCCTTTATTTACAGATCCCTTAGCTGATCTAGGAATTGTGAACATACACATTAAAACTTTTTTTTTAACCCCAGACCGAACTTTTTGAACTTTCTGCAGTCTTTATAAGAAAGGCAAGCTGCATATCAACTTAAAAGCTGCTCTTGGGGCAGTTACCCCATGAGTCTTCATTAGTGAGGTGCTATTTAGTTATTTTGATTAGTTAAAAACCTAATGCCCTAAAGATACTCTGACCCCCTCAATTACACTATGAAGCAGGGACTCGATTTCACTTGTGGTTTTCGCACAATAGAGTTACAGTATCTTTTGAAAAGTATGCAAAATAAACCTTTATTTAAACAGAGATCATAAAAATGTTTGTATTAACGACACTGCTTGAACACGTATCTACGAATGTACACACATAAGTTATTTTGCATGTGCTGTGGAAAAATAACTTACAGAAGTTATTTTGCAACAGAGGCTTTTTTCCATATAATTTTTATACATTATATACAGTTTGCATCTATAAATCAGTATCACTTAGTGGACTATGTCCAAATGTAATTTGAAAACAAGAAAAACAATCTCTTTAGTCAATTAAATTAACTTTCATGTAATTTATAGAACAGTCAACATCAATGGAAATGCAGTAAACAACTGTAATCCTAAAAGTGGAATTTTTCATTTCATTTTTTCATTTTTTTTTTTTACTTTTTAGACCAGTGCACTAGGAAATGGTGGTCAGCTTCTGTTAAGGCTGCTATCTGTCTTAGCAAGTGAGCATAGATGACATAAGTAGAAGTGTTACTAAATTGAGGATTCTGAAAAAGATTAAAAAAAGGTGTTAGGTTAATAAAATGAACAAAGGGAAGAAAGTCATTAGGATCTTTAACATATTTTTGCCAATACAATTATGCAGGAAAGGAATTTACAAAATTGCTGTGACAGTGGTAAAGCCATAAAAAAATGTATTTGCCATTTCTATTAAATAAAAATTACAAAACCTCTATATTGTAAAATTTCATTTTTGTTCCAAAAGCAAGCCCACAAGTAGTAAAGGTAGCTCTCAATATATTTTTCTGCATTATCATTTACTATGCAGCGCACAAATTACACTCCTGTGAGTGATGTGCTCTTCATCTCTGGTACTAAGGATTCTCAAAGCTCCTGTGCTCTGCACACTGATCCCAACTTTTTTTGCTGTCTTACGTATGAGCTCACGCATTCCCATTTTTCAGGATCAATTCCTTGCAGCCCACTGCTAGTATGCAACCCCAGAAAAGATTCTTGTCCCCAAAAGTTAAATTACTGTCTCATCAAGTAACAGCTGAAATCTCTCCTTGTGTGGAGAGATGCCAGCTACACTGCAAAATTTAAAGGGAAATTTGCTACAAATCCAAATTAACTACAGTAGCAAAAGTCACAGGTTAACACAGGCAGAAGTCAGACAGTACAGCCAGTCAGACAGGCTGAAGAGAGTCCACTGGATAAAATGCCACATGGGAGAAAGTTACAGCAGTATTAAACTTAGAGCATATACTGAAACTTTCTGGGAACATCAGTTACAGCACACCAATAAGGCACCTCTGGGAACAGGGCAGAAGCAAGAACAAATAACCTGTCAAAACATTTGTTGATTCAACCCCCAGAATGATAGTAAACAGTATTTTAATCTATGCAACCTTTCTCCATTAATTGTCTTCCAATAGGCTCCCATTCCCATCATGCATACCCTACACTTATTCCATATTGCAATACACTCTTATGACAGGAAATTAAATGTGAAGTACCTCAGCTATACAAAGGATCTTGTTTGCATAATATACTGGTTTATAGATTAAAAGTCAAGCAGACATCTACTTAAACAAAAATACTGTACTTTTCTTACCTGTAAAAGTATACAGTATGCTCTAAGATCATCTTTTGTTCGTGGCCTAAGAATGAAGGGAACAGTAAGAGAATCATGTGTATACAACGTACACGCACAAAGAAATAACGCATTCTGCAATTAACTTCACGTTGCCAATAAGTGTAGACGGCCGTATTTTAAAGATCTTCACTGCTCTCAGAAATGGAAAAGGACTCAAGCATTCTGATGTCTCTCTAAAGACAGTAGCCTATTTCAGCATCTGTCCGTTCTGGCATAACACAAGACACAAAGCAAAAAAAAAACCCAAACAAACGCAGAATTGAAGAGTAAGAAGTGTTCCGAGAAGAGAAGTCCATGCTGTTGTCTTTGCTTGCTCTTACGTGGTACAAAGGAGTTTACTTGCCCCATCTTTGGTCATCCCTCACAGTCTTCCATACACTTCTACCACTGCAGCCCCTGTGCCCATTGCTGTTCATCTGCTTCAATGTTTTATGTAACTACAAATACACATGCAGCAACAGCACCAAAACGTAGCGTAAGGTGTAGAGAGGAACAGCCTAGATCTCGGTCACGTGTCATTTGCAACAAGGTGCTGCCTCTTGCTGCATCTTTTCGTCAGTCAACCTGTGCATCCTCAGCTCTTAGCTTCTTGCTAAGTTGTCAACTCCAAACCTCCTGCCCCTTTGCACTATCCCTCTCTGCATCATGTGCTGCCCTTTCAATGCAGTTATAGTAAACTTTACATCAAAGAATTTTCTACGTTAAGACATCCCACTTGCTGTTGGGAGGATGGACAGAAGAATACAGCAGATAAATTTATTAACTCATCTGACAGTTCAGATACACAAAATACTGCTCTGTCAAAAAGCAGCTGAGTTGTTTTTTTTTTTTTAGGGGGAACATATGGCTGGGTCTGAGTTCACCCGTCAGAGGTTTAACATCAGCTTACAGAGTTGAAGGTATATTTCAGCAGATTGCCTGCCAAAAAGAAACAAGCTCCTACAAATCAATTAAGTTGCATCAGAACTTTGTTTTAAATTTGGCTAAAATGATAAAGACAAAGCATGCATCAGTTGTAAGAAGTGGCACAGGGCTTTTGCAAACAGTTGTTAAAATTACCCTTTCCATTCTTGTAGCAGGCCATTAATTATTCCTTTTAGGACTGACTTCTGAACATCTTGAGGCTATGGAAAAAGGACGGGAAAAATCATCTCTGTTGTAATCATATACATTCCATACAACATCGCATACAAACAAGCAACTTGTTTTGCTTGTGATTCAAGCTGGCTCAGAAACCTTTGTGTTAGGACACTGAGCACTAAGTATCTTTCCTTGCAGACTATTAGCTAAGACCCGGAGCTGTGCCAGCACTTGTGTTCAACGGTTTAAACAAATTTAGAACTGCAAAAACTATTTCTACATGACTCCTGCCCTTCGTTTACTAGGCAGAGTTTGTAATTTTGCTAACCCTGTCCTTACATCTTCCTTATTTCTCCTCATACAGTCTCCCAGCATAGTCACGTCACATCACGCAGTCAGTCTCGGAGATCCATTATGGTTTAAAATGCATTACTAGTATCAAAAATTTCTTCCTCTTTTAGTAGAGGAGTTTTGAGGATTCTATGTCAATTCTCATAGGCTCATTTTAAGTATGTTTTGAGAGATTCTTCAGAAATCAAGCCTATCTGAGAAAAACCTTTTGCCTAAATTGCTTCTTAGCATATTTTTTTGCCAAAGTAATTGTTAATGTTTTAAAACACTAATTAATTTCTTATACTTACAGTGTTTAATAAGGCATCATAGACAACATTCACAAAGTCTGCATTGATTCCAGAGTCCTCAATGGTATTAAAAGGAGCATTGGTATCTTTCTGTAAGTTAGACAATACATGAAGCATTTTGAGTTTGAGATTATTTCAGTATCTTTGCCATCTTTGAAAAACAAAAACTGAACAGCACGTCTAAACAAAAGATGTGTGGATATAACTATTTCCCTTATTAAACCATAAAAATGTAGGGTTTTTTATGAATAAGTGAAAGATGAGCTGAACATATTGACAAAATTCATACAGAAACATAGAATCATGGTGTCTGGAAAGCACCTCCAGGATCATCAAGTCCAACCTCAATCCAAACATCTCCGTAGCCACTAGATCATAGCCTCAAGTGATCTAACTGCTCGTATGTAACTACACTTCCTTGCTATGAGTAACCAGTTGCAAGCTTTTAAGTAACATTTTTGCAAACACTTTGAAGACACTCTACAAGTTCTAAAAAGTAGTATGAATCCTTTCCCACCTTAAACGCAGCATTTATCTCCGGGAAAGAATCAAATGTTGTAGAATAAAAATCATGTACAGGCTTCCAGTCTCCTGACGACTTAGCCTTTTCCACATCATCCCTAGAAAGAACAGATTAAAATATCAGTAATATAAGGGTTCACTCTTCCTAATAACTGAAGACGACAGACTGCTCTGTAACTCAAGGCTCTCAGGGAGCACACTTGGAAGAATCACAAGCAATAACGTCAGTATCTTCCTAACACCCTTCTTGTCATTTTAAAATAATGGTATAACAAGTGAACAAAAGCAGAGTTTGTGTATGATACACCCGAGCAACATCTCTTACTCAAAATGTTCATTCATGGTGTCAGTATTACTGTTAAGACAAATAATTAGCAGAACAAAATTGCACTAAAGACACACTAACATGGTAAAACTTCCAAGATTAATTTGTTTAGGTATGTAGGCTCCTGAACTAGTCAAATTTACTATCATTAGTATAAAATCTTATTTCTCTTCCATTTTTTCAAGTAAAACTTAAGGAAATTACAATAACATATAAAGGGAAAAACAAAACGTACAGATTTAGTTTTAAAGTCCTTTTAAGTACTGGACATAACGGCAAGTATCTGTAAAGGAAATGTTGTATGTTATCATACACTTAAAAACAAATCACAACCAACCTTTGACACAACATTTGCTATTGACTATCAACAATGCCGGTGATACAAATCCCAGTTTGCTCTCCCCTTCCTTCTTTGTAGTAGGTATTTTTTTTAAAGTTTTCAGTGGAACACCTCAAAAAAGCTAATAACTTTTTAATACTTCACAAGTCTTGATAAAGTCATAATTAGGCAGTAGACAACAGATACACAGTTCTGGATATGGAAAAAATTCCAGCTTTTCAGGTCACCTGAATGCTAACAAAAAGATCACTACTTGCCAATCTTTTACGTGTTTCTTTTTCCACCAAATACATACAGTGACTATTAAAAAAACCAGTCCTTACCGTCACTTAATGCACAAAATTTTAAGCATAGAAAAGAGCAATGAAGAGTTTATGCTCTGAAGAGTACGCTCATATGCCTCATAGAACAACTGTGACTTTTTTTTATCCCCCCCCATGTGTTTCAAAAACAGAAGAAGCCAGCTTCTTCCTAGGAATACTTCTCCCCCATTTCCTGATGAAGATAATCCTACCATAAAAGCATAATGCTGCTCTGTGGAAGAAGAAAAAAAGCCACGTCTTCAATGGATTCATAGATGCACCTCTAAAACACATTCATGCAAAAGAAATACCCTGACAGTGTATGTTCACATACTGTGGGCAAACCCCTCTACTGCAGGCACACATGATGCCGTTAGTTTTTCAACTAAGTTATGCCATTTCCTCAAATGACTGCATCCACTTCACAATTTTTGGGAACAATGTTAAGTAGAGAAAAAATATTCTTTATTGTCTAGTGCCCACAAGGAACAAAGGAAGACAGCTGTTGTGTAGACCTGGCTATGGAAAGCAGGCTGTAGGAGTTAAGAACAGTTCCCCGAGGACTTCAGCTAGCTTGTGGGATCAAGGGCATTTAAAGATCTAAAAAACCCCAAGTGGAACTCAAGAAAGCATTTCACATCAATTCTATTTCACAGAACCACAGAACGTTTTTGAAAGAGCCCTTTAAGGTCATCAGGTCCAACCTGCTAAATTTCTAGTTATGGGTTGGGGCGTAAATACTGTCTACAAAGATACTGCTCCAAATTGTGGAGACATAAGCAGCAAGTGTATATAAAAAAAGAAATAAGCTTTACAATAAAGCAAATATTGAAAACTAATGCTCTTAACACAACGAAGGAAGAACAGACATCTGTGGTTTGAGCCAAAGTTTGAAAGACTGCAGTCCACGTAACCACCAGCCCACGTCCTCAGGAACTTATACTGCAGTGTCTGATGTGCCACGTTTCACAGAAGACTGAGTGTCCAATACCCCAACGGACAGGACACACAATAAGATGCAGCACAAACAAATTAATCAAGAGTGAAAGGAATTTTCCAGCCTACAGTAAGCCATGCACATTTTTTTCTAAAACTAAACCTCTACTGAACACCAGAAACTGAATCTTTAACTCTGAAGCTTTAAGCTTTGCAAGTTCTCAAACAGAGTAACACCTGAAACCAGAGAACGTATTTTGGTAATTCTCACAGTAACAGAACCATCTATTCCACCAGATCACAGTCAGATTAACTACTTGTCAGTCTTCCTCACTTGAGAGTAACAAAATCAAATGTACGAGCTATGACAAAATGAAGAAAATACACTTCTAGAAGCATCAGAGTAACTTACTGAAAATCTTTCACAGTTTTGGTTCGGATGGGAAGGGAAGGTTCAGGAGGAATTGGTGCTTTCAGTTCCTGGGGTAGTGTATCTATAGAGATGCGCTGCTTTTGTCGTACATCGAGGCAAACAGGTGGTAGGTCTCTCACTTATGAAAGAAAATCCAGTAAAGAACAATGGAAACAATGCATTAATATACAATGCAATCATTTACATAAACATTCAGCTAGTCAAATACAAATACATATGTAGGAAATACAAAAACATAAGAAAACTCATATTGGTTCATTCTACACCTTTAAAACCCTACACACCCAAGTACTCTCCTTACCACAGAGATTTCTTAGATGTGACAGTAACTTTGGGTAATTGAAGGGAAATGAAGCCCTAGAAACAAAACACGTGCCCCGAGTTTGTTACTGTAGAGGTAGAGTCCATACCCAAGCAGACTGCTGGCAGGAACTGTGACCTGTGAGGGACCCACACTGGAGGAGTCTGTTCCTAACGACTGTACCCTGTGGAAAGGAGCCTCAATCGGGCAGTTTTTTTACTAACTGAGACTCATGGAAAGTACCCGTATTGGAGAACTTTGTGAAAGACTGTATCCTGTCGGAGAAACTGCATAATACAACACGGGAACATTATGAGGAAGATGGAGTAGCAGAGGAGAAGTTTTATGAGCTGACTGCAAGCTGGAGAAAAGGATGTAAAAGAGTGGGGAACAAAGGAGACAAGGTGAACTTGGGAAGCAGCGGGAGACAGGAGAAATATTTGCATCTTGGATTTTTTCTTTTGTTTAACAGGCAATATCCTCAAATCAAGTCGGGTTTGCCTGTGGTGGTACCTGGAAAGTTGACTCACTGTCTTTATCTCAGCCCATGAGCTTTTTCATCTTATTGTCTCCCTGTGTTGAGAAAAGGGATGATAAAGCAGGTTGATGGGGATCTGGCAGCCAGTGAAGGCAAATCCACCAAAGCCATGACCAAACATTACAACACAACAATTGCAAACATCCATTTTACTGACACTGTCTTCTCAAATATCCTTAAAATGTGTTTTTATTTTGATGGCAAGGCATGTTTTCAAAAGCATTTATGAACTGATACACGTTTGACATAAAAGACACTACAAAAACTAGACGCATCCTCAAAAGTCAAGACATTAAACCAAAATCCTCTGAATTTTCTAACAACATTCTAAGCCTTTTCCAAGAGTTGTTGTTTCTTAAAATTAACAAGCATCTATCCTGCTGCCTACTCCATTTAACACAGCAGGGAAACGAATGCCAACAAAACCCCCAAAAGGCAAATGCAGATTCTTTTCACTCATGCTAATGACAACTCACAATGACAGTGCCTCTAAGTCAGCCACCAATCATCAGATGATAATAGATCAGAGCTGCCCTCATTCCCCTACCTATAGCAACAATTATAGATAGGGAAGCCTGCCCACTCTCACAGCTGGAATTTAAAGCTATTTAAAGAGAACAATAGTAAAAGTGGACATGTATACTAAATTAATTCAAGCCAAGGTACCAAACAACCCCACCTTGCAAGTGCTCTGCTACTGCACACCACTCAGAGAGCAGGATGAACTGACTTAAAAGAAACTAAGACTATGCCTTATTTTTATGCCATGAGAAAGACAGGTCATCTTCATTTAGCTCTCATTGTGTCTTCTCAGTTTCGAATGGATTTAACATATAACAGCTGAATACACTGAAATGAGGGAAACATTGTCTGCACAGCTGTAGAAGAGACAGCTGCTGACAGAGGCTGTTGCTTGTTTCAGTAAATTGAGGCTGCAGGTGCTAAGCTGATAACTTGAACCCTTGTCAGTGAAGCAATTTTCTTTGTAAATATACGCAGCTCAAATTAGAGATACTAAAACTGAACTTTAATCGTATGCTTTAATAAGCACTGTCAGCTTCAGTATGTTTTGCCACAATTCAAGTTTATTTGTAAATAGATTTGCTTATCTGACATTCAAAATATTAATTAAGGTTTGTCACTTGAGTTGCATTGAGGAGAAACTCAAAACTTTATGTATTGAGTTGATAAGAAACACAGTATTGCAACACAAGAACAAACAGCAATTTCTGGCTGTTTGCCCAGTGACACCAAGCAAAAAGACTCAGCAACGCATGACTGCCTAGGGAACCGTCAAACACTCTGAGGAAGAAAATCTCATTGATAGAAAGCAGGCTTGACTAGTACAACGAAATTCAGGATGAATGAATTCAGGACAGCAGTTATTTTCGTGGTGACCAATGCAGACAAAACATTTTAAAGCAGGTAAAGCAAACAAATCTCATATTTGTAACATTATGAGAGAGAAACAGAACAATGTAGTTCATATGTATCTCATTGTTACATGAGGAGACTTCTTATACAAATTCAGTCTCTGTGGCAGGTAGCGAGCATACCCCTACCTTTCACACTGCTGAAAACCAGCAACTCTCAGCAAACTGTCACCCTTAAAAAGCCCCATGCTTACCTCATCCCTGCCATCCTTCAGATGACAGTAGAAAAATGTTCTACACAAAGTTTAGACAAAATTTCTGGAGAAACTGCTGTGTGACTGCAGTTGCACAAACAGGATCTGTAGGCAGACTACAAGTCTATAACTTTCTTATAAAGCTTCAGATTAGTATTTCATTCTCTAGGTCTACTTGTTTTTCTTCCACAACTTGTCTCTATGACATAACCTCTACAGAGGATGGACTCCCATCTGTGTCACTGCCTGTACAACATACAGCAGAGCATAACTTAACAAAATCTAGATTTGTAGATTTTCTGGCACTACCATAGAGGAAATACTGGCAGAACACCGAGCACCTTCTTAAATTGGTAACTAAGTAACACAGGGATTTTATTCTCTTACCATTTTTGATGTTGGGTATAACAAGTTGCGTAGGCGAATTTCTGTTTCCGATGCCTTCTTTGTTTTGGTTGATAGTTGTGATGAAATTACTGAAAGTGGAAAACTGATTTTTGGCTCCTCTCTCCAACCTCTGTAATTAAGATGACAGCATGCTATAAAGGGCCAATACATTACTGCAAGAGTCATCTTACTTGTGAGGTGGAACACAAGACTTTTCTCCTGAAATCAGAGTGGTAATACATCGATCCAATTGTTCTCCAAGTTTGTGGTAATACATCAATTCAATCGTTCTGCACGTCTGTTTCAAATTCGATCAGAAGAAGATACCATGGAATTCCTTTCCATTACATTCACAAACTCATGTATTAACTTGCAGGATTTGAGGATATCTCTGGATTACCATGAGGAAAACACAATACTACCAAAATGTTTTCAACAATATTTTGACACTCTAGATCCCGATTTCTAACCACTTATGTATTCCTCATTACATCTAGCTCTGTTTAAATAGACTAAAGGGCCACATATTCCTCTTTTCAAATACCCCTAATACACTGAAGTACTTAAAAAATTTTTCCAAGATCTGAAATGTGGGACCAAAAATTCTATGTGATAAGAAAATTTAAACACAGGATACTTGTAAGAAACCACGTAATGATTCAAAATTGTCAGCATCAGCTGTCACTGAAAGAGGAGCACTCAACAAACATTTGTTAATACAGTGTTAAAAAGGTACCTGTTTGAGTGCCTGTACATTCTGCCACCAAGGAGGGTGCACAAGCCTTTGTTAAGAAGTGGGCTTTAACGCTGAACAGGCTTTCAATTATTCTGGAGAATTTGCAAAGCATACGTGGGTTAAGGGGCTTGCCCAAGGCAACAGAAGCCACATAATGGAGACTGTTATTTTCACTTCAGCTTCAAATCATCAGTTGATATGAGGCAAAGGTGGATCAACTCAAAAACCAAAATACACAGAGTCTTCCAGCATATCATGATTTTTAGTCTCACATTAACCTAAGGAATTACTTGCCTCGTAATTGGGTACCTGTGTACTCAGAAAAAAATGTTTTCACGCAAATCAAAACTAAATTCCCCAAATGAGAATAAAAATTATACAATAACGAGCATAATTTTTGTAACTCATACATTTAATTCTCCCTTTAAAGAGCGATAGATTTGCACTAAGACAATGCAGCCAGAGTTCTGAGGGAATCACTTCACTTCCACTACAACATCCTGAAATGCAGCAGGAGAGTAATAACACAGCCCATAAACCTGCCATGCTGCAATGCGCGCAAGCTGGTTCACTGCCAGGAATTTTAAAATAACGGTGGCATACACACACATTCCTCCGTGGCTTATAACTCAGCAAATTATAAACCTGAACAACCAGCAGGACTTCTGGCATTAAAAATACCAAGTTCCAATTACTAGCTTCAAATTCCTTGTATGCAATAAACATTCAAAAATAAAATGTAATCACCACTATAATTTTCACATTAACTTTTTCTTTTATTCTGTAACCTTGGAAATACCATTAAGATGCTTCTTAAAAATCACCTGGTATAAGTGGTAAAAACCACACCCTGAACAAGCATGCCAAGACACCATTGACTGGAAAAGAACAAATCCAGATGTGAAGTTAATCTGTGCATCACGTGTATGCTCTAGGTAGAAAGCCTCTGCAGCTTGGACAAGTGCAATTTTGATTAACGGAGAACAGGTATCAGATAGCTGATAAAAGGAGCTTTAATGAAGCACTATTGTAACACCCTTTTTGATTCACTTTCCTAATTTTTACTCCAGCCATGCCACTGAAATAGTATAGTTGAACAGCTATCTAAAACTGTTCTTTTGCATAGAAACATAGAATCATTAGGGATTGGAAGGGACCTCGAAAGATCATCTTGTCCTCTGGGACAAGTGCATCCCATTGGTTGTTTGGAGCTCCAGTGCCTTGTAAATGGAGCCACCTCTCTCAGCAGCCATCAGAAAAAACAAATGTTGCACATGCAATCTGACTCCACCATCGTACTCTGAGCGTAGTTTTAACAATATTAAACAAACATATGGAGAAGGGCTTTAATGAAAAGCCCTGAAGGAATACTAGGAAACTACATTAACAAGGAACTCTGATTCCCTTACTCCCTCTATTCATATTCTTTATGTGGGGGTTCAGTGTTCTGATGGCAGTACGTGTGTAGAGTTGTAAGCTCAGGAGGCTCAGTGACCTCCTACAAAGTGTTGCAAGTATGACATAGTTCCATACACTTGTCCTAGATTACTCTCTCAGGAGATTTCAAAGTAATCTGTAATATGCTCTTAAAAGACAGGATTAATAACTCTCAGCTCCACTGGCTTCTTAATGGAAGTTTTACAAAGCATTAAGTCCTCCATAAGACCAGAGAGGTACCAGCATTATAATTTCTAATTCTATGTTTTTCATTATTCAAGTTAAATTAGATGGTAAAAAAGTCCAACTGTTTGGAAAGAGCACATACAGAGTGCTTTCTGGGAAGAGACAAAAGACCACACAGAAGAGTTTCTTGAAAATCCTACTCTTTAGCCTTAACACAACTCACTCATGCCCCACATTGTACATGGCAGAAAAAAGCCAGTGAGGAGTAAAAGGTTTTCTTCCCTGTGAAAGAAGACATGAAGGATTCTCTAAGCTGTCTAAAGAGAGTTGTCAATGCAACAGCCTACACAGGAAGCAGGATTTCCTTTCCACTCATATTTTGAAAGGTATAAGAAACAACTTCTTTTTCCTGCTTATTAGCAGGCAACTTCCCAGAATTTTCTTTTCAGAATCTCAATACTGACCTCCAAACCATCACTTTTTACGCATTTTTTCTAATCACCATTTAACCAAAAGGAAAAGGCTGAACTCTTTGCAGGATCACATAAATTTATCCATGGACTAAATTAATCTCCACAACTTTCCTCAGAAATAAAAGAAGAAAAAAATTAAAAATTTCCACATGGCCCTCAGCTAGGAAAAGCCACAATATGAATGACAAAAGCAGTGGTCACATAATCCCTTTATTCCTACTTGCAGCCAGCTCCAAGACCAGATGAGGCATCTTTCACAGATATGCTCTTAGAAGAAAAAGGATAATGGGAGTTATCTGTTGACTTAGTAAAATTCTGACCTTTTCCACTGCTATTGTGGAAAATGGAACCATCTGAAGAACGGGTCACACCTTCGCATTGCCTTTGAGGAAGTTCTTGTCATGCCTCATCAGTTGCACGAATCTGTGGTGGGTCTTTAGTGCACTGAAGGACAAGGCAATTACACAGTATCTGGAGTGATGTTCTGAGATAAGGGTAGGAGGCTCACCTCATATAGAAAGCACTGTAGTATCTGTATCATCACTGTCATCATATGATGGCTTTACATTTAGAGATAACAGGCAAAGAGAATATGGAAATTAAGGTCATCTGGAATATAATTATATTTCTATTGGGAATGTATCTTTAAAGGAAGGGCTTTTTTATGGAAAAAATCATAAATAAGCAAAGATATTTTAAAAAAGACAATATTTTCCCCTTTTTGTCATAATGTCATTATAAATTCTTCTCCAGTTTAATGAAGAGGACACTGAGAACGTATTTTTGTCTTCACAAGTGTTCCAGATGATTTGGTTAAACAAGACTTGTTTTTTGATGTTAAGAACTTTTAATACAAGAACTCACATTAAAATCATGCTGTACATGACAAATCTCACAGCATAATTTAAACCCTGGAATCTCTTGTGTGAATTGGTCACAACTAGGATTTAGATCAATAGTCCAATACCTTCTTTACAGCAACTCAGAAAAGTCTTACAACAGCATACCTGTATTCCTTGCTTGGTCTATTTGGACTAAAACCTACATTGGGTCATAGAGAAATCTAGGGCTATGGAGATGCCATACAACTCTCTCTAGAGCATGCTATTAAACCCCATACTGCAAATCCAAGATCCAACACACAAGTGAGAAGCAATCACAGCTAACCAGATCACAGTTCAACTGCAGTAGGTCAGCTCAGTCAAATTTATGTCTGTGCGCAACAGCTCAGAGGCAGTTGAAGGATGCCCAGCTACAAACAGTTTCTATTGACTCTTTAAGGCTGTGGGAGATCTACATGCCTGACCAGCGGCACTAGTTTTACACTTGCTGAGCTAAGCCTGGCACATTTTAGACTAGCACACATATGCTTTTTCTAAGAGACTAGCAATTCAGAGTCTGAAGTGGAGATTTTCAAAGGTATAAAATAATTCCTGGGCACTTGTCCATTACAACTTTCTCCTGCTAAATCTGTATTGAAATCACAAGAACAAACACATTCTTCCACATTCAGACACATCCGCAAAGGCTGAAAGTCTTTGAGAAGATTGGAACCTTGTAGGCAAAACACAGAACTGGCAGAATGGCTCAAAGGAATTTGCAGCTTGCCTATGATCACTTCGTTTAACACTACAACTACTTCACAACAGCCATAAACAGTGATCAATCTTTTAAACTCAAATTACGTAAAACGGTAATTTCTGTTAACTCAGACGTTTGCCAGAACTGTTGAACTGAAATCCATAACTCCATGAGGTATTACAGGATGGCAAATGTTTTGCTTTATTGTTGGACTGAAGCAACCTACACCAAGCGTTAACGTTTTTACTGTGTAAGATCTTCAACTCATGCCAGGAAGATTTTGTTTCATAATATTCTATGGTCAGCAGGAAGGCACTCATAACTCCAGCGAAAAGTCTCAAATGAGGTTTCTGAAATGAAATTACTCTAGCAACTATCCTCGCAGTTTCTGACCTGTGTTAACTCATTCATCTATCACCAAAATGTTTTGCCCTTTTCGCTTCGACACAAAAGAAAAAACAAGAAAAAAAATCTTTCAATAAAAAGTTGAAACTGCCCAAGTATTTTACAGCTATTAAGTGCATCGAGAGCCGAAACTCTCCACCCCCGAAACCCCTCCAGGAACACTGACAGTGCTGCAAACCCTCAGTCATGACTAACCCAGAGGCACAGACTGTTGTAAAATGTTAAAGAACTATAAGTAGATGGAGAATTTATAGCTCCATTATGTCACTGCTTACAGAGACACTTGTTATTTTTAAGAAACTTGAATGAAAAGCCTCTGGGCGTAAAAGAACATGAACGAAACCGAACACGACGCTCCTGCACCACCACTGCGAGAGAACTGCCCAACACCGCAACGGTGGTCCCGCTCCTGCCCGGGGCCCGGCGGACGCTGACCTACCCCGGCAGCCGCGCTGGATACCGACGGGATGGGCGGCAGCTTCTCTCGCTCCTTTTCTTTCTCCCCTTCTTCTTCCTCTTCCTCCTCATCCTCGCCGCCCTCCTCGGCTGACGGGGCCGCCGCGCTGTCCTGGCTCAGCTCCGCGCCCGCCGGGAGCCCCGCGCCGGGGCCGGGGGGTAGGTCGGCGGCAGCCGCCGGCGGGCTCTGCAGCGACATGGCCCCGCTCCGGGCCGCCCGCACTTCTCTGCTCCGGGCAGCCCCTCAGCTTCCACCGGCACCGGAGCCCCCACGCCCTCTCCGCCTCCCCAAACCGCTCCGAGGAGTCTCGCGGGCACCCCGGCGCCGCCGTTCTGCTCCGCGCGGGGCCGCCGCGGCAATGCAGCAGCCGGGCCGCTCCCGCGCTCACACACCCCCGCACGGCGGGGCGGGGCGCGGTCCCGCAGCCACTGCCGCGGCCCCAGCGAGGCGCGGGAGCGCGGGACGCGAGCGAGCGGAACACGAGCTACCGGACCCGGCTGCCCCCAAGCTCCACTAACTCCGGCCACGGCGCCACCTACAGGCCGCGGGCGGGAAGCGGGGCCGGCACCACTACGCTGTTCATAGGCGGCTCGTGGAAACGCGCCTGGCGACCAGGGCGCCACGCGGGGGCAGCGGAGGACACGGCGGCTGGAGCGCAGGAGGAGCTGCAGCGCCGGGAACGGCGCTGTCCGCCGCGCTCTGCGCAGCCGCGCTGGCCACGGCGCAGTGGCGGGGTGTCGCACGCCGGTGTGGGTGTTAGGGGGTGAGCAGTGATGCTGAGCAGTGCCTGTGTCCCGCACCCTTTCACTCCGTCCTGTCACCTCACGGGACCTTCATCTCGGCTTTATAGGGCGGAATACAGGAACGAGGTGGGAAAGCTTCGCTCTTTGCTGGCAAAGCCGAAGCGGAGCCCGGCCTCAGCTATGGCAGGACTTGTCCCCTCGGTTGAAGAGGTCGCGGGAGGCTTGAGGCGATACTGGCGTCAGAGCTGCCCTGTGGCCGCCCAGGCTTCCCGAGGCTTTGCTGTAATACATTAAAAAAGCATCTTCAGAAGACATTCTGTGCTGGAATGGGTGCGATGCGCTATCTAGACGAGATACAAGACAGCATTTGTTGGGGCTGACCTCCCCCTCGGTTCGGTGTGCAGAGGTGCAAGAGTCCTGCATGCCAGCGGTGCTGTGTTCGCATATACTTGGCTAAATAAAGTTTAATCCACCATTAGTGGAACAAGTTTCTGTCAGACCACTCTGATTTTGTGCCTAGAGAAAAGTTCCCCTCCAGGCTTAGCATCAAAGCCGTGGAAATAGCATTACAGACCACCTGGAAAAGGCCTTCAGAGCTGTTTTTCACAGGGAGGTAAAGCCACGTGAATTTTTCTCAGAACTGGCGTTAACATAAGTAGCCCCTGCGGGTTGGAGCTGTGGTAAGGAACTCTGTAAGCTGCATAAAAGCAAGAGCATAATAGGTACCGCAGTGCTAATCTAATGCATTGAAAAATGCTTTCCTTTTTTTGAAGGAACTGGCAGACCTGGAGTTGATTTGGTTTTATTGAGAAATCACTTTGCTCCTTACCAAGTTACATGTGAGAGCTGGTTTTCCAAAAGGTTCATTCCTCACTGTGCTAACATCCCAGTTGCTCTCAGTGGTTTGCTTCAATAAGTGGCCTGCTGCACTTAAACAAAGTCCCCCAAACGCTCACCCATCTTTCCTTTATGTGCCAAGAAATAGCATAATGATAGTAATTGCAACAACTTCAGTACAAGCAGCTATACACCCAGTGGCAGTCCCTAACTGGAAGTAATTGGCACGGCTGTTTTGTGGAGCTCTGCCAACTCAAAACATGGAAGAATCTGCTCCCTTGTGCCTGGAAAGAGAGAAGCAGCAAAGGGAAATACAAATGTAGGAAGACAAGAATATCAACAAATTCATGATGTTTTTTTCCTTTATTCCATTGGGCTATAAAGATCTAATTTTCAGAAGCTTCAAAAACACTGAAATAGCCTTCTACAAGAATTATTTCATGAGAAGCTACTGTGCCATCAAACCCATCAATTTTTACTGTCCATAGTGTCCTGAGCTATTGGAAGCTGAGGAACGTTATTTTGTGGAAATTGGCTAATTCAGGTCAAGGTTTTGACCTGCGACAATGATGAAAACAGACACAAAAGTACCATTAATTTTTTTTCTCCCTATTTTTGTAAGAGTAAAAGGAGCTGCTACCGAAGGAGAAGCAAACACATTTTCCTGCTTTTAATAGAGCCACACACGTCTGGTTCCTAGTGTTTGTAACTGAAAGTATTTCAGTGTAATTCATAGATCAACAAGACAGTCAAAGACAAACCCACAGCCAGGAAAGGTAGGTCTAAACTGGCTTTCAGTTTACCAGTAGAGATGGACGCTAGCTGGGTGCGTGTGATGAGGCAACGTGTGAAGCCCTGCAGACATTTGTTGCCAAAGAGGCATACCAGGGTGATGGGCAGTGGAGCTGTCAGAAAACATCATAAAGACAGTCTGCCTGCTAAAAGACAAGATTTATGGGATATACTGCATAGACAGTTTTGGAAAACTAAACAGAGGTATGCAACTGCTCTTTCACAATTTTGTTGTGAAAACAAAAGTCGTTTCACAAATTTGTTGGGCAGATGATGGCCTGGCAGCCTTGACAAAGGGCCGTGCACACTCATTGCTTTTGTTTTAGAAGTGTTGGCAGGCTCTTTGTTTGCATCACCTTTCATAACGTTTTGGGTTCTTTTTTTTTTGAGGCTGATAATACTTCTGCTTACATTAGCATTGCTTTTCCACCCTCAACTATTATGTTAATTCCTTTATCCTTCCAAAGACCCTTTCCTTGATGGCTTTTTAATCTTTTCTGAGCTGGCTAAAAATCCTAAATCACATAGAGCCAGCTACTTCAGAGTGCTTTTTGTTGAGCTGAGAAAGGTAAAGTTCAATCAAAACCTACTGCTCATGCCAAGTACACGTTTCCTGGGCCCACACATCCACCTGGTTCCTGGATGAGTTTGCAGCCTGCAGTGGTCTCCATGCTGGCACAACACGCTGCTGGCTCAGATGAGCAGACGTACACTGCAGTGACATCCCTGAATGACTGCAGAAGAGACACAGGTACTACGTAACCCTCAACATATTTTCTGGTTCTTATGGGGAACTATTCTGCCCTAGCATGTTGTTGATCTTTTCAACCAGAAGAAGACCTCTGTGATAATTATTTTTAAATTGTTCACAAACATATTTCTTTTATCCAAAGAGTTTGAGCTGTCAGGAAGGGAAAAAAGTCAACGGCATATCTCTTGCAGTGACGCAGCCAGGCACAGACTGCCATTAGGCATGACAGATGGAAACAACCCAAATGCTAACATTTGTTCACAAATGATTAGTAAATGCTTACAAGGTGTAGATACACTTGCAGAGAATGGCATCTGGGAGTGATGCACAAATGAAAAAAATCAAAAGGGCTAAATTCCCTGGCTGGGATTTTCATGACAAATAACTGAGTGTACTTCACCTGTTCCTCCACAGCCAGAAGTCAAAATGTAGTATTGGCCAAAATTAGCTGGGGTTTAATTAAGTAACATTAGGGGTCGTTTTGGCCCATTGTGTTGTTTTTAATTTTCCCAGGCCCTCAAACACTTTGTTAGTACTTGCAGTCAAAGAGTGTCAAAGGTCCCTGATGTAAACTGGCTTTTCAGGGACTACAGCGACCAGTGTCCTTTAGGAAAGGTAGGCTGAACTCCTCACTCAGTTGATGACACACTCTCATCACACAGCGACAGTGTCTCTCTTTTTTTATTGAACAGCACTGTTCCTTTTTCTTGTTTGAAGATCTTGTACGTTTCCTAGTGCTAAATATTTGGAGCATTTAACAGATGTATGCTTTGTGAGATAGACCCTGAGTGGGTACAAGGGGAGGACAGCATGGCTGAAACACTTAAAGGGGAAGCAAAAGCTGGAGACAATCCACTTCCTCTCTATGAGAGTAGGAGGCATGTAAATGGCTGGGAGTTTTCCAACACAACAGGTTTCTAGCAAAACATTCCAGTTTCAACAGAAAGACCTGATTCACTGGAGTGGAAGTGTTTAACAAAGAAGCATCTTTTTCAGTGACCTTTTAGCAGAACTTGGGCAAGATGCCACAGGAATCCACCTGTTACTGTGCCGACTCAGTTGGAGAGCTCATCACACTTGCTATGTGAATCATCAAAAATCATAGGCTGCATGACTTTTGGACTCCCTGGCTAGCTAACACCCAAGCTGCTCTACTCTCCTGTGCCACCAGCCCACGTCACCCATTGGGCAAGATCAAAGTTATGTCTACAATTCATCACTATCCTGAGACTGCACAGCCTCAAGCTTGTAAGGAATGACCCCATTGTTATCTGACTTCCCCTATGGGCAGCCATCAGTTTTCCTCAACACTGGACAAAGATAAAAATTTGGGAAATGTTGTCCTAAAGGATCCAAATGGCTGTAAATCTGTCTGCTATTTCTTACAAGTACAATCCAGTTATGATAATTATTATTCTTGGGAATAGGAAACTACGTCAAACTTGAGCTTGTCTCACTCTTAAGTCTCCAGATCACATACCTTTGTCTGAGAGAGATAAAATCTCGCTCTTTTTCAGGAGCACACATGCAAGGTGCACTCAGACTCCCCTGAGCTAAATCCACATTGTTTCCCCTATTACTAATGTAGTTCATCTAACATTAGATGTTAGATCTAACATTAGATGTTAGATGAACAAAGCACTCACCCTTTGGCTACCCTCCAGTACTTGGAAAGCCCCATTTTTCCAAGATTTTACAAACATTAAGAATAGCGGTGCAAAGAACTACTCAGCTAAATCATCTGAGACACTTGCATGCGAGTTACCCAGCTGTTTTGCCTTGGTGATATCTTTCTCTTTGACAAGTGGTACGTTTTTGATTGAAGGTACATCCTCGGGTGGATCACTGCTTGGGCATCCCTAACAGAGAGAAAGAAGTCAACAGAAGTTCTATTGTACTTCCATTATTACGATTGCATTTTAGTTCCCTTTCATCATTGACTGGTACCAGCTAAGCATAAAAGGCTCACGGACACTGGTGCCAAGGCAACAGCTGATTTTTTAGGTTAGCAATTAACAGTGTCTGCCGAAATAAGCTGAATATTGTATCACCTCTCGCCATGGAACAGGCATTTTTGTTGAATGAAACCATTATCCATTATTTTCGAAACTCTGTGGCTATTATAGCGATGCCCAGAGTGAGGTTGTCTGTGATAATACAGTATATACACACAGTAGAAGAGAGATGTGGTAAGAGAAGAACTCACTGTGGAGACAATGGTCTTAATGACCATGCAACTTCTACTACGACTTCCATGTCTTCTCTCTAGAAAATTGGTGTTAGTTATTAATCTTTAAATTTGAGTTAACTTCACTTAACCTCTTAACAAATTAGAACAGCAGCAAGATCTTTCTCTGCATATAACAAACAACAGAAGTTAAGGCTTGGAGATAATGCTCTATCTTTGCTATGTCTGATCTGGAAATTCTTTTTAATTGAGAATTTAAATTCTGGATGTAGAATTTTATCCATTTTCTATTCAGAATGGACATAAGAAATGAATATGCCATGCTAAAGAAGATTCAAACGAGGAAGCAATATAAAACGTTTCATTCAGAAAGCTGCTCCTCTAGTTTTTTCATTGTGTGACCCATAAAATTTTAAAATACTGTTAGAATTCAGATTTCTGTTTAGCATGGCTGTGCAAATCCTAATTACAGGTTAACAAACCAGCCTGCTTTCTTTTGAAAAAGAACATTCTTGAGCTGAAGTGTCAGTGAGAGGCAAAATTTAAATCATTTCAACATGCTCACAATTCCACTGTGTTCATCCTCTTTGCTGCAACGGCCGCGGTCAAACGGAGCTGTGCCGGCAACGGGGCTGCAGCTCCCTCCAGCGCCAGCACGGCCACGCTTCCAGCCAGGACGGAGCCCACACCTGGCTAAAGATGCCCTCCTGCTCCCCAGCATCTGGGAATGATTCATTAGCTCACAGACACAGCGACATTGTAGAAATCCCTAGGTTTTGAGCTTTAAAGACAGTCAGTATGGGATCAAATCATGTCTACAACAACGAGTATCCCGATAGGGCAAATAGCATTGGCAAAATTTATCTAATTTGTTAATTTGGAGCAGGATTAAAAGATTGTTGAGAATTGAAGATTGTTGAGAATTTAATGTCTTTAATGCAGTATATGGCGTTCCTTTTTTAATGTCTACACAGGTACAGTGTCCACTCCTTCCAACGTCTTTGTTAGCCAGCTTCCATACTGTTTTGTATTTAGGACTTCCATGAATAGATGTCTGAGGTCTGGAATCTCCCAAGGACATCTCTGGCAGACATGTATTGGTATGTAAAGCAGAGGGATGGGGCAGTTAACTACCTCCACCCACTGAGTGGTGCTATTCTTGCCAACAAATTTCCTGTCCTATCACCCCTTTCAGGCTGGTCTGTAAAAGAATCCAGCTCAGCTTTTATTCTGTTGCTGCAAGCCTGTGAAAACCCAAAGTGAGGCAAAGCCTCTCCCTCAGTGCTAGTGGGGCTGTTCCTGCAGCAGGGCAAGCTCTGAGGACAGTTCTTCCTAATCCTGCTTCTCGTGTGCACCTGGAGCCAGGCGTGGATCCACTTGCAGATCTGTAGCACAGGCACCTGGCTGAGCAGTAGCTATTGGGTGCTGTGACAAACAGGTAGGTAAACTGGTTTTCCTAGGCTCAGCCTTCCCTCTTCTTGTTTGAAGGGGTCAGTAATTTCAAAACTTGTTCCAGGGCTTTCTCCCCCCCGACCTCCTTCAAATACCATCAGTTCCAAACCAAGCTCTTCTCCTTTCATAAGATGCCCTTAATTTTCCCACATTGCTGTCAGTTGCAAAGTTCCTCTTAGACACCTCGAGAGACCCTTTGGATGACTTTCATCAACTTGCCTTGAGTAGGTGTGAGAAGGAGTAGAGATAAGGAACACTGTTGTGCTATGGCAGCCACAGATCAGAACCATAAAAGGAAGAAAACAACCTTGCAACATGACTCCAAACTGTGCCTGTAATGTCAGCATAGCCCTGTCACATCCATATAGAACTGTTCACCATACTGCTGAAGAGCACACCGCAGCTTCATGCACTGTGGACTTTGAGATCAAATGCATGCCAGTGTTATGCATGGGACACATAACTAATGATTTGCCAAGAAAACAGAAGCATTTATGGATTAGATGCAGGCTAAGGACATCTGTGCCCTGTGCAAAATGGGTGCCATTCTAAACTCCCCAGCAGCACTAGTGCACAGTGTGCTAGCGTACTCCCCGTGGGCCTTTTAAAAACACAAAACTCTAAGTTCTAGATGTGTTTTGTGGGCACTGGCTAACTTCTTTTACAGAAGTACTCAAAATGTGTTCCTTCCTGAACAGAACCTATTCTAGCAATTGTCCAATACAAAGCCTAAAAATCTCTCCTTGGTGTATGTGGAACAAAGGGAGTGATACAAACACAGCAAATGTAGTGGTGACTGAATTAACTCAATAAATGAACAAATACCGTTGTTTTGCTTCTGTGTCTTCAGAGGAAATGTGAACAAGGCATTGTTAATAACTTTTTCTGCCCTTGCCCCACACAGAATACCTGTATAATAAAATCCAAACCCACCACAGTGTGGTAGAAAATTTATCAAAGCATTGGTTTAGATGGTAGAATTGATGTATCTGACTTATTCCTGAATAATTCTTCTTTAATAAATGCTTTCCCTTTGTTCTTTTCCTGCATTTATTCTCCTTAGAAAGAGACTATTTTCTCAACATGAAAGTTCTTCACCTTTAAGTAATCTCTAATAGATTACTGGAGTCCTTAAGATACATAGTAAGGCAGTAGAGAATCCTGTTGTTACAAAACACTTCCTATGTATAAATAAGCTGTACAGAAGCAAACAGCCGCACCAGTTCAATTACAATTCTTTAGACTGAAAACTCTCGTCTACTGAAAATAGATCTGGAAAAATTTTTCCTGAGACTGGCTTTAGCTCCTGGCTTTGTTGGCAAGTGCTGGTAGTGTGAGCTAAACATCACTTTCCTTTTCAGTCTGAGTAATGGAATTGGCTTGTCCTGGTCTTCCACCATTTGACCTCAAGAAAAAGCAAAGGGGCAGAAGAGAGCTCCTGCAGAACTTCCTCTGCAATAACAGAGGCAATAGGGAGACACCCTCCCCATGCCACAAAGCCTGACTTGGGGTAAGTAGGGGTGCTGGCTCCAACAGGGTATGGAAAAGAAGCCAAGTGAGGATCACCCTGCTCCCTCCAGGGGGTTGACCTGGCAAAACAGGAAACAAGGGAACCAGTGGTACTTTACTGCAGAGTCTCTGAAATTTTCAGCCGATGTTGCGGAGTTTGCTGTTATGAAGTAGAGATGTCTGATTTTCTGGAGAGCACTGCAGGAGTGCAGGCTCCTTCCCAAGACAGTGGTGTCAAGTTATAATGTAATTTATATTCAGCCAAGTAGTTCTATTTATAATAACCTTTCAGGTGACCTAATCGTGTACTTGGTAAAGCATTTCTAAAGAAGGAGATTACTTTCTGTCTTGCCTGGGTGTGAAGTAGTGTACTATATAAATGCTGCAGCTTAGCTACTGTCTATTTTGAATGCCAGTTAGCATCAGGTAGTGTGTATACACTCCTAATTTTTAGCAGTTTTTATTCAGGACTTCTCAAATTTGCATCAAGCTGAATCTTGGCAAGTAAGCTGTCAGCACAGATGTTAGTTTTATTCCAAAAATAGAGTATATTAAAGCTTTTAAGGTGTCAACTGATTTATTTGTGCTGTGGCTGCAGATGCTTTATTTTTCTGGCTCTTTAAACCACACAAAAACTTACTGTATCACCCCTCTGCTTCCACTGCAGCTTCGTCCTCCTGTGCAGTGATTAGCTGTAGATCCATCATGGTATTTCTTGAGTACGTGTATTAAAGGGCAAGGCATCACAATTTAGAAAACTTATGTTCAATTATCATTATGTTCAATGATCTGCAGCACTCTTTGAATGGTAAAACCCTGCCCCTCACACAATAAACCACAGCACATCCAGACACGGGCCCATTTGCTCCATTCTGCACTGGCAAAGAAACACTTCCAAAGTTAGCAAATAAGGACTAGCAAATAAGACCAGGAGACTGTAAACCAGGACCTTTCATACAGAATGCCCTGCCAACAGATACCAAACTAAACAGGACATACACACTTTTCTTTTCCCTTTCCAAGCACCTTGGAACAGGGTAGGAGAGAGGACAAAGCTGTGGAGGTCATCTCTAGCCAGAGACGTGTCTCCAACACGAGTTTCCATTGGTAACAAATGGAGGCAAAACACATGTAATTATTTGCAACATGTTTAAAATCAAAACTTACTCCCTTGATAAGTAGGTTTAATTCATTTGCTGATACTTAGAGGATGCAAAGGTTGTGATGAAATTCCAGTCAAACTCACTCATTCATCAGGATCTTTGAATTCATAGCTATATATTTCGGTGAGCAAATTGCTCTTGGTAGAAGTTTTTTTGCCAATAGATGTGCACAACTTCTCTATTCTATCCCTCTTGGGGAGGCAAGCTCCATCTGCTTTTAAAATAAAGAGTTTGCCACAACAGTTACAGCCAAATATTTGTTTAGATCCTTTCAGGCTCAAATATGAATAAAGACCAGTCATAAGATTATAAATTTGCTGAATTTGCTCAGACATAATCCAATACGTTGACTAGTCAAAAAAGTGAAAATTCCAAGATTTGTTGACTAGACCTGTTTTTAGAGGTTTTAATCAGCAGTTTCTCCACTAAGATGTACTCCATGTAATGCTTAGCTGTATTAAAGTAATAGACCATGACACCACATCAAGCTCTATTTAGTAACCACGATTTAACAATGCACGCAAGCAGCGCTCGAGCTATGCAAATGTTTTTGTCATTCCTGTCAGAATGAAGCCATATGGAGAACCTGAGCTCATTTCTTTAGATTTCAGGCAGCTGTGGATGAAAACTAATTTCTGGTCAGGTTCTGAAATCGCACCAGCAGCAACTTGCTCTTCAAACAGGTGCTCCAGCACACTATTAGGGAAAACTACTTCCCCTCCTTCTACAGCTGTTTTTGCAAAACAGCAAATGTTTTGTGGTCATTGTTTTCTCTGTGAATTATTTCTCTAAAAGCTTATCGACAGAACACTCAGGGACAATTTTCTTAGTGCTACAAACCTGATGGTTGAACAAAATTGTGTTTGTTAAAAAAGACAGCCCTCAGTGTGCTACAAATCTGAACTTTTTAAAACAATTTCAAAATGTTAAATTAATCTTATAAATCAAAAATTTTAAAAACCAAAGCGGATTCTTCTTTAGCAGTCATTTGTTTTTGAAAAGATGCTTGAAAATTTACAGACTTCATTTTTTTCTAATGTCCATTAGAAAAACAACACAGCCCAGAAAGATGCATGCAGAAGGATCCATGCCTTGATCACCTCTTGGACCTGCATGAACAAGGGAAACTTACCATCATACAGTGTCTCCTGCCATTGTACTTTCCTTTGAAAAAGGTTTCAGGAAGCATAGGCACAGGTTAGGAAGACAGAATGGCCCCAGTGACCTGTGCCCACACTCTCAGGGTCTTCTGGGACACTGGATTCAGCCTGGAGCTCTGAGTGTGTTGTCTCTGCTCACTGTGATTGCTCCAGGCAGTGTGCAGCAGCAGCAGCCCCACGCCTCTCCCAGAACTGAGCCTTTGAAGGAATGAGACAGAGGAACACATCTTGGCCAGATGCTTTTTGTGTCTCCTTCCATGAACCCCAGGTTGCATTGCAATGTTTCCTGTCAGGAAACTTCATGGTTGAGGCCAGCACTGTCTAGCTCCCAAGGGTTTTTTCTGTGTGTATCTCCAAGTGAGACAAATAGTAGTTGGATTTTTTTGTTAGGTTGCTCATGCTGTTGATAGTCAGCAGTGACTGTAGTTTCATTAATGCTTTTGGGTAGCATAAACCCGTTTTGGTGTTGCAAAAACTGTTCTGCATCCTCCAGTTACTTGCTGTCATCCCACCACTCACCTGCCCTGATGTTTACAAGAGCGTTTTGTGTGATCATATTGAGCTAGTTCTGCTAAAACCAGGGAATAACCAAGAGAGGTTGGTCAGTCATTAATGAAAAGATGATGAAGGCCAGCAGCAGGTCCTTGGCTCAGCAGTGGCTCAGTGCTGTGCCTGAACTACACTGATGTAGATGCTGTAGAGGAAAGGGCAACTAAATCAAACTCTGGAGGCAACTCAAACTGGGCACTCCATTTGGAGCCCAAATTAATTTGTGATGCATAGCTGCCTACAGCACAGACACAGAATGTGCACCTAGGTTATATTTTGCAAGAACTGCCGTAAAAAGCTACAGTGAATACTTTTTTCTTGGGTGTGATTTGACACATGACATACCGCAGCGACCTTCCAGGGCAAAGAATGTGGTCCCAGTGTGTATCTGATGTAATTAAAGATGCATGACTTCAGCATCAGCTCATGGCAGTGGTCTGAAGTGATACCATTGGACTGAGACACAACATTGTGGTTTTGCTTCCCATCTAGGGAATTGCAATATGTGCTAAAAATACTGTTGGGCACATGGAAACACAATTTTATCGCATGCAGAGGGGGAGATGGAATGTCAGCACCAGTAGAAGTCACCACACAAGAGGGAAAACATATCTTTGAACATTTTAAGGGAAGCCTTTTTATGTTGCCTGCAAGATAAGCTGGGACTGGGCTGACCTGCTTTATTCCTGTCTCCCCTCTGTCCCTTGCAGGATGAGAAATGATCTGTTTAGAAGTGACTCATCTGCAAATCAAGCACATACAAGTAACCATTTCCACTATAGCGAGTGTTAGTTTTCTGCCAGACGTTTTATCTGCGGAGCTCCTGAAGATGTCTTCCTCCCCGTGTTTTGTCATAGGAAGACACATTTATTTGTTAACTGTGTTTAAAGTTACTCACCTCTAGGGAAACACGGGAGTGGATGCTTGACACGCGAGAACTGTGGTTACTCATCCTCCTCTCCAAACCCGCTCTGTGCCCCGGCTCTGCTATCCCAACTCTGGGTGGCACACAAAGACTGTGATTTAAGAGAAGCCAGACGAGAAGAGCTGTTCTGACAACCTGCTTAGAAAAAATACCCATGACTCTGTTTGAAGCTGTGATTACAGAAAGCTGCATCTGCTGAGTTCTTTAAATGGACACTATCAGGTTCTACAGTCACATAATCAGAAGAGAGGGATCAGGGAGTTATACAGTTACTCGTGAAGGACAATAAGGTAATAAACAAAATGTTCTGGAGAAATAACAAATTAACCAAAGTGCTTAGATTTCAGTCTTGGAGAGCTGCAAAGCCAACTCTTGCCCATTTTACCAATATGAGTAGTTTGACTAATAACATCCTGCTTCTTAGTAAATTTGCAGTTTTAATAAAAACAATTAAACTAGTTCTTTTGCCTCTCTATGTCATGCTTATTAATAATTCTAGTCATAACCATTAAAACTTGTGCTTTTGTGCTCCCGTGTTGCAAAATGCTCTTCACATTACTGCTAAACCACTCAACGTCCCTTTTCTGTCCGAGTGTCAATAAAGCATCAGCACTGGAGATACAGGAAAAGCAAACACATCCAGAGCAGGTGCACCAGCAGGATGATGCAACCGTCTGCTCACTCTGCCCACAGGAGCAGCAGGCGCCTTGGGGCCAGGCCCGTGGACCCAGGAAGCAGGACTGAGCGAATTTCATGCCAGAATGTTGACAACATCTGACACGTGCAAGAGGGGTGCTAAGCACGCGGAACTGCGAGTCTTGAACGTAACATCATGCGAACACCGGTGGGGTTAGGCTTGCACACAGGGATCATTTGTTTGCTACAAAAACAGATGTGCCTGGGGGGGGAAAAGAGATAAAGTGAACACACTTATGGGAACTGGAACTAAAAATATTAAACTTTATTAGAAATTTTATTAAATAGCACAAAGTACATGGAAAGAAGAACAAAGAAGAGGGGAAAAGGGGAAAAAACCCCAAACAACGTTTTCCTCATCCACTCAGCCAGCAAGTCCACCCCTCTCCCCCCACCCAAGCCTACTATCCTCTATACTTCCTAACTCATCAAAAGCCGTGGACAAGGGGGTAAAAGGGGAAGAGAGAGGTGTTGGACACATAAGGGAACGCTTGCTTCTCTTTTCAAGAGAAAACTATAGCATTTTCCTGTACCAGACCCAGGAAGGAGGGAGGTGGAGCAGGGTGAGGGGAAGGGAAAAGTGGAAAAGAGAGCAGGTCAAAACTGAAATCAACTTCCTAAAGCACACAGAGAAGGAGGGAGTGCTAAGAAAAGGGGATGGGGAGTCCATACTCTCAACAATCCCCAGTAGCTATCCCAGCCTTTCTCTCTCCTGCCATGTCTCCCCATTCCTTTTTGCTTCCTACAGCCTGCACCACTGTGCACAAGAGGGAAAAAAGAACATTCCCACAGCCAAGAGTGAAGGTTACCACTTTATATGTTGAAAGAGAGTTTGATGCAGGAACACTGTGAACAACTGTGATTTCACCAATTCCATAACAACGAGTGTGAAGTATTTATTCTTATGTTTCGCACATGTTTGATGATCTGATGTGAAATTCTCTTGGATGGCCACACAGTTGTGATCTTTGGAATAAGGAGGGACCTCTAAACATTAGGAGTCTGTCCTGAGGCTGAATCTGGTCCCACCAGAGTTCACCATTATACACTGGTGTTGTTCTGCAGCCAGAGATCACACAGAATGTTACAGGTTGGAAGGGACCTCTAAAGATCATTGAAGTCCAACCTCCTCTGCTGGAGCAGGGTAAGCCTGTCTCAAGATACGCTGTCCTACATGGGGCTCAAACCCCTGACCCCAGGAATTTACAGTCCCGTGCTCTACCAACTGAGCCAGCCAGGTCCTACCTAAATCCAATACCTCCGGCTCTGGTGTAGATTTACCAAGAGAGTCAGTCAGCAACGTGGGTCACGGCAAATGCATCCTAAACAGAAAGAAGTCTCTTGTGGATAACAGTCCCAGCCCAACCTGAAACTCCATAATGCAAGTATGAATCCTAATGGTAACAGACTGCTGTACAACTGAAAATACAGGTCAAGGACACGAAACGACCTTGTCTCAGTAGTTTTCCACTTGCTTATGATGCAAAGGTCTCTAATGGCTGACAGTTCTTTTGGCTTGTTCTAGTTTTGTGGGCAAAGCACTAACTGTGATGAACTCTGGGTTCATGTGAGCTCAGTTCACGTGGCAAGTCAGACTTCAGACACCCAGTCTGCAGGAGTGACTCCACTGATGGCAATTCCTTAAGAAGAGTTGTATTCCCTGCTGTATAAACTTGAACCCATTTAATCTAAGGAATTCTGCTTAAACTCAGTTGCCATAGTGGAGTTTCCACTGAAAGATGGTTATAAAAAGAAAGAAGTGATAGAAAAACAAAGCCTGACCATTAGTAGTGTGAACCTTGTTTTCTTCAAAGTAAAACTAAATGTGTGTGATCTAATTTAAGATGACAGGATGCTTTTGAAATACATAGAAGATGTTACCTTTTAGCAAGAAGAAATGTTCAAAATATGCTTTGATACGAAGCAGATATGTAGAGGACATTGGCTGGCAACCTGTTACACCACAGTAGTAGAGAGAGAATTTTTTCAAACATCTCCACAGTACGTATTTTTCTTTCAGTTGATATCCTATATAGCACCAGTCAACTGAAAAGAGTCGTGTTTAGGGTGGTAATAAATCTTACAGAAGAGGGTTAACAAGCACATCATTCATATTTCTCTATATCCCACAACACAAATTGCTGAAATGGGAGAAGGGCCTTGGGTACCCATTTCAAACATTTCCTTCCTAGTTTTGGTCAGCATCATGTGACTACATGAGAGAAAAAGGAAGGAATTAGTCAACAACTTAAGTGATGAACTGCATCTCAGGTTTTAAGTTACACCGGAAACCAACACAGCTCTTCCTTCCCGGCTCCCCCTTCTTATTCCCTTTTAACTGTTCCACAGATTTGGTGACTCTTGGAACAATTTCCCTTTTTAAACACTTCTAATTTAAAAGGCATACTAAAAAAGAACATTTCATGGCATATGAGGACTCCGTTCTGCAAAGCTGTGTATCTTTACTGCTAATTAGTTCAAGAAGACCTATACTAAAGGCAAATCCTGTCACTCCTCTGTATGGTCTGCATTAACACTCGTTCCAGAGGACAATTAAAGTTATTGTTTCTAGTATTTCCTCATTTTCACTTTTTGTTGTCTCCAAGGTGTTGAAATGACCCGGTTTGAAGGGGCACAGGGTCTGGAAACTCTGCAGTTGACTAGCTATGGCCTTGTTTGTAAAAAAAGCAAGACTGCAAAAACATAATACTTACTTCCTTTTCTCTTGAAGCCAAAGCCACTTCTGATTTCCATACTGGGAAGTCCCATAGCAGCATCCATAACCAAAGTCAATGTGTATGCCTCTGGGTCAGTTTGAAATAAAATGTATTGCCTCAGCAAGGAAAAAGTTCTGCTTAGATATGTGTTCAGAGTTAAGAAACTTGAAGAGTTGCCACAAGACTTTACTTCTCCTGCAGTAGTGAAAAAATCCTTAAAATAAATCAACCCTCCACCTGTATTCCTTTCACAATCTGAAGAGCCCAGAGGTATTAAAATAAGCTCTCAAACCAAACAGCTCCATAATGTGATCAAATGGAGAGGCACGCAGTACAGAGGGGGAAATCTTTTCCATGTACCCTGGCCAAAGTCAAGACAATCCTGTGTACAAGTGGCTGCCTGGGTTATCAGTGTTTTCAGAGGCTCTTGCCACAGTTCCTTCACGGGTCGTGCACAGTGAGGAAAACACACGTAAGGCAATCGAGACTGTGATGAAGATCCTGTTCTTTCAAGTTCCCTTTCTTCCTCTGCTCGTACGCAACCTTCAGCAGCTCATCTCATCAATCAGGAAAAAGTCTTCCTCTGTCCTGGCTTCTTTCCTCACTCTTGAAATCTGTCTGAGGATATCCATGTGGACCCTCACATGAAGCTGCTGGGAACGGCCTAAGAGAGAATAGAACAGGGCCTCACACTGACATTCTGCCTGCTGCTTGCTGCTGTAAGCCTCCAGGTGAGAAGATTAACAGTTGGTGGCTTCTCTGTGTTGCTGGAGCAGCATAAAGTAAGGTCAGTGAGGTGAAAGAGCTGTGAATGTTGTGAACAACAGTGACAATAATTTCTCCAAACTATTCTGTGTCACTGGGCAGTCAGAAGCTGGGGAAACACCTTAAAGGAGGAAAAGGAGGAAAAAGCCAGAGCTCCACACTTCCACTATTCTTCCTCCAACCTCTGAGTTGAATGAACTGGATCAATTTAGACTTTCTAAAACTGGTATTTACAAAAACCACACTTGGCTCCTTCAGATACTTGAGGCAGCTTTCCCCACGACAGCCACATATGACCTTTACTCATCCACACTGTTTTCTGATGGAGACTTAGAAGGCTTTGCATGCCCTTACTCCTTCCCACAGCCACTCTTGCTGATCCCTGGCATCCTCACTCACAGTAACCAGCCACTAGAAACTAGCAACTGAAGACCAACTTTACAAAGCACAGTTTTCTGTAATGCTGGAGTTCATCACAAAACAACCACCTCTTTATTATCAGGCCCTACAGCTTTGAAAATGTGATCTTGACTAAATCCTATTCCTGACTATTACAAGAGTAACTTTGGCCTCTTAAACTCCCAGCAAACACGATGAAACAATAACTAGCTGAAATGAAATGCTGTGGGATCAGCCCTGCGTTTGAGCTGAGTTCTTACTGTAGTATTTAGCGAACAGGAGGATAAATGTCCATAAGTTGGTTCTTTTGAAATGGCAAACAAGTAGGATGATTTGGGGATAAGTGGCATGAGTAGGAGAAAGTAATACAAGCTACTGAAGTGATTTCTGCAGTAAAGCTGAAATGTAACTGCAGACAGCCATTGGGTACAAACTTACTGCTTGTAAACATTAAGCATCCTGGCATGCACAAGTGATCGTCAAATGCAAAAGACTGCTTCTCTAGTTTGCAACACAAAAAACAGCAGTGGAGCTACAGCATCTGACAACAACTGGTCAAGAGTCAGGTTTGAATCACAGAACATCAGGGACTGGAAGGCACCTCAAAAGATCATCTAGTCCAATCCCCCTGCCAGAGCAGGATCACCCAGACCAAGTCGCACAGGAACATATCAGGTTGTAATTTCACAGCTATCTGACTTTGACACTAGCCCTTCCCAAAATTTTCTCCATTGTATCCTGCTTCTGTTGGGCTTGTGACCATGTCAGTGATATGAACAACTGTGCTTCTGTTAGCGTAGTCACCCTGTTGGGACTGCCACAATCTTGCTGGGCTGATAAACTGCAGTTTGATAGCTGCTGCCAGACACAGCAAGGACATCCACCAATGTCAGTGTTTGCAAAGTTAGGAGCTGCTCAAAGGGAGCTATCTCACGGATTATCTGCTTGTGAGGAGTGTGGAAAGCAGGGGAGCAACAAGAGGCAGAAATATTAAAAACTCTTTTTGTGTGGTTAAATACCTATTTTGAGTATTGAAAACAGGGAACAAAAGTATATGAATTCAGTAAAGTCTAGATTAATGAAAATGATGCTTCACATTAAGCTGCAGTACAACAATGAAAACGTGTATATTCCAGGAGAACAATCCATCACTATTTACCTCCCTCTGTTAATACAATCACAGTTTAGGCTAAGCTCATCATAAAACTTAAATGAATGGGAGAAGGGAACATTCTGTTTTGTTGAAAACAATTGAACACGATGTTGCCATTGGTTTTGGCAACAAGTCCTTGTTCTTCTGAACTCTGTGTATACACTTTCTACTCTTTTGTAAAAGGGCTTTAAAAAGTCATTAATTTGGCCTGGTTTTCATGGAATGATGTAATGTGGAAAGCACCATCTCTCAGACATTGTTTGCAGGAGCTGTGACAGCAACACTTCAAGCTGTCAAATCCTGAGACAGGCACTCAGGCTGGGAATGGCTGAATAAATGAGGAAGAGAGGGTGGTCACTCAGCGCAGCTACAGTCCTAGCTGGCATGTCACCGAGTTTTGGGGCAGCGAAGGGCATACTGGTCCTGCACATCAACAGAGACCCCAGAATAGGTCTGCTACAGGACAAAATAATTCTCACTTCATCTGCAGCCCTTAGCAAACAAATTGGTTTCACTAATCTTTCTTTAAACAAACTCAACTAACCGTCATTTCGGTGAAACTGAAAAAAGGAATAGTCTAAAGACATAAACAACTGATAAGACAGGAATAAAATTGCTTCCATGTGTATGTGAATACCATAAATGTGACTGCTCTTTTAAACAGAGTGCTGTAAACAAAGCCATGACCCGGCTTACTTTTTGAAACTGGCTGGATTACCGTTTGAAAACAAAATACACATGTTGATAATTACTACACTTCAGCACAGTCAGACCTTCAAACATCATACTTACTGGGTTTTTTTCTCCTGCAAAATTAGTAGCCTTTTTGTCTTGCTTCACTACAAGATTTTGAGAAGAATCTTTTCAAAGCGTATATACAAGCCCAACTTTGGAACCTGTATTCAGACAGATCCAGATTCCATCAGTTACATGGGCTGAGGTAGAAGTTAGAGAGGTCTTCCAGGCAGGTGGGGCACTAGGTATTAACATTTCAGAGCTTGCATGTGTCTGTTCTTAGCCCCACATAGGGGCTAAACCATAGCAGGTTTTCTGTCACCCAGTGAGCCCTTCCCAGCCAAGAAGGGGGACAGGGAGAAGGAGAGGTGACCTGCAGGTCAAAACCAGCCCCAGACTTAGTGAAACAGCAAAACTAATATAAATACCAAGATAAAGTATACTAAGTTATACTCAGCCCAGAGAATGCAACCCTTGGCAAACTCCACCCTTTACAGCAAGCATGACATTTCTGGTCTGGGATCCACCTGTATTCAGCTGGCTCCAGCTGCCCTGGCTTTCACTCCTCCCAGCTTAAGCTCCTGGTTGACTTGCTGCTAATGGCCTGCAGATCATGGCTGCTCTGTGACTCTGTCCCAGTGAAACCAGGATATCCTGCTTACCCATAGTCTGCATTGCTCAGGTTACAAGACATGGTTCAACTACAAGAGCTGTGTCAGTCTTATTAGGGCCCCTTTATCTCGGCAGATGGTCATTCTTACCTCCTGGCTTGTAAAATGGTGACAAAGCAGACCTTCAGACCTTTGTTACTTCTCCTGCATGTTATTAGGAGAACTTCAAAGTCTATCCTCTTAGGTACTAGATGCCAAAGAAAGGGAGATTTTTGTTTGGTTTTTTTAGAGTAGCTATGAGAGAAAATGCTTCTGTGCTTTGTGTAAATAAAGAGAAAACTTGTTGGTGTGTCCAGGACAAGTTGTCATTCCCTGTTGGTCAAAGCCCTTGCTTTGCCTTGGGTCTGCTCCCCTGCTGGTGCATAAGCCTTAAGCACAAGGCTTCTGGCCGTTCTGGACCAAGTGTCTCTCAGTGTGAGAGCATTTTCTTTGACATGAGAGACACATGATTTCAGCACTTCATACATCTTGAGAGAGCTCTGTGCTGTGCTGGTTAGAGTGGAGGGGGCACGTTAGACCCCATGGAAAGAAGTGGTGATAGAGATCTGAACCAGGGCTCCACACTCAGCCTAAACAATTGATTATTGTTGAACAGTTTGGACAGACGGCTGGCAAAACCAGCTAGAGGCAATTCAAGGACAATATTCTTATGATGTCCACTTCCCTATGTGAAGGAAATGTATGTTAATCCTGGATCTAATCCAACACTGGGTTATGGCACTAGAAAGACAGAGGCATCAAGTAGGAGTATGTCTGCAGAGATCAATCAGGGATGGTTATTCACTCTCTCAATACAAGGACATATACAAGCAGATGTAGAAAGAAGAAGAGGAAAACCAGTCCCTGAATTTCTGCTTCACGCCCATGATCATTCCCAGCACATCCAAACAATGATGGCAAAGTGCTTTGCAGATATTATCGAGGCAATAATTCTGAGTGCTGTTAGTCACATCCTGGCAGAGCTGACACGCAGGCAGAAGACAGAAAGGCCTCACCTCTCCTTTCCTGTAAAACAGCCTAGAAAACCAGTGAAGTATTACAACAGGTATCAAAACCAGCACTAATGCGTCTCCTTATCTAATTGACTCCAGTACTGGTGGCTCACAGGTAAATGAGGTAGAAAGACACGAATTTCTGACAAGTTTAAAAGCTAAAGGAACTAGCTCTGGCCTCAGCTAAAATTCTCAGGCAGCAGCTCCACAATCAGAAAAGTATCACAGTTCAGGTATTATTTTCTTCAGCCACATTTTACCACATTTACAGTATGAAAGAGTCCTGCTGTGAAAGAGCTAAGTCAGTCCTGTCCCTCCTTCCATCGCAGCAGAGATGGCCAGGTTGTGGCTGAGCTTGGTGTGCGGCACCTCAGGCTCAGGCTTTGTGGCTGGCTGTAACAAGGCATCACTTGCCCAGCAAAGCCTAGGATAAAATTAGATTAGATGCCATACTAGTTTCCAGCTGCCCTGAGCAGGCCAGTAACATAAGAAAACTCTTCTCCCTGTCTCATGTTACAGCTTTTCTCCAGAAAGGCTCTAATTATTTTTCGGTTTGTTGCTGCTTCTAATGTAACTTTTTAACAACATGAATCAATTTGTTGTTTGCAAAAGGATGGGGTTGAAATAAACAAAGTCATAAATCTCACTAGAACAGAACCTATCAAACTACACGAGATGCAAGTGTGTTCTGAAAACTTTTCAGAGGGTCTTAAAAATGCAGCAGAGGGGGAGAGAGATGTCATCCACGTAGTCCTCTAGTCCTACCCATCATCATTGTCACCCTGAATAACAAAATAATCGTTAGGAGGGGTCAGAAAACATGGGTGAAAAACTGAGTGAAGGCGCAAGCGAAGCCAGTACTGCCACCATGTCGGTGTTTTATTTCGTTCTACAAAGGCAAAGCTTGTTTTCTTGTCTTTACAAAATGAAAGCAAGCCCCCGTTTCATAAGGAACTGTGGTCTTTTTATACCAGCTATTTGCTCAGACAGGCAGAAAATGTCAGATGAATCCTTGTAACAGGCTCTTTTTTCCCTGTAAAGCCAAATAACTAACTGCTCAAGGTATTTGTTTCTTAGGAGAATAATAGGCGAGTTTCTGCTCTGTGTTTGTGGCTGTTAACTGGTGATAGAAATTAAAAATCATTGCCTTAGAAATTGTTTCACTCACCCGCCTAGCTGATGTGTTGGATGGAGTCAAAGGTGAGCAGAGCCACAATGTTCAGGGGATTTGTCAGGTTGGCAGCCAGCACTGACACTATTGCTGTTATGTCTTTCTTCCCGCGATGGACATTTGCTGGAGCAGAGCTCCATCAGCCCTTGCAGCAAGAGTGCCGGCATGGAGCTCATACCACAGCAGCTTCACAGGGCAGCAATGATTTCTCTGCTTTCATGTGTTCCCATCTTGGCTGCATGCTAGGCTGAGCCATAAGCCAGTAAATGGGTTTATCAGCCACCTGCAGAGAATTACATGCACATCACTTGACTAAGGTTTCACAACAAGCCTGGGCAGCTTATGGTGGCAGTGGCTCTGGCATTTGGGCAGCTGAACTGCAGGGTCAGAAGACCAGACTGTGCCATTCACTCAGTCTTTACGAAACAGCCATCAGTCACTGTTCAGAAACAGAGAACTTAGCTGGACAAGTCCCCACATGAATTAGGAATTTGACGGCACCAGCTTGTAACAAGACTGTTACAAGTCAGTGACAGAGATGTGCTGAACTGCTCCTGAGGCAAGAGACCCTCCCTCACAGCAAACCCTGTGCCAAGAACTGTAGCAGTGCGAAGAGAGAAACAGTGATCTTCCTTCCAGCAAGGTGTTGGTTCTGTGGTCCCTACAGTACGAAAGGCACTACTAATGGCGACTTTGGCCCTTGCTCTCAGACACAGAATTTACAAAGCTGTGAAGCCAAGTGTCTGATACTGTAGGAGTCAGAGATGAACACCACCAAAACTATTTTTAACTGGCCAGTCTGAGGGGGTTTCCAAATTTGAAAGCCTTTGTTTAGGGAAATCTGCTAAGCTGCCAGGTGACAACAAGGCTGCCCAAAACAGAATTCACAGAATATGGATGCTCAGGACCAAAATGCATAGAAAGGATCACAAATCCATCTTACACTAGACACCTTTATTATTCAGAGATCCCAATCTTTTAGTATTTTCTAAAGCTTAAGCTCTGGTAGGAATGATATTGCTGTCCTTCTGTCAACTCTAGCAGCCATTGCTTTCATGAAACCTAAAGGAAGCACAATCAGATATAAACCTATTCACAGCAAAGCCAACCAACCAGCTGGAAACCCCAAACCCTGCAATTTGTGATACTTTCTCTGATGCAGCTCCTGCACAGCTCCATGAGAACCATGCAGGAGCATATTAAATGCTTTGCAAAGCTGAAGAAGAGAAGTACCAGACAGAAGGCAGTTTACAGTGGATCTGCTCTAACTCGAAGCCATTCAAACTTTAGCAACTGTTGAGTTGTCTTCAGGTTCTGAGACTACAATCCGTTATTTTCAGACAAAATATGCACATTCTTAAACCAAAACAGTCTTCCAACCACCACTGCAGAGGATTTAAAAAGCAAAATGTCCTTTCTGCCTTGCAGAGCTAAGGGAAATGCCACAATGAGCAACTGAAAGCCAGTACTGTGATTTTATACAGACCTTCCAAGAAAGAGGAGCGGGGAAACACGTACAACAGCCAGCCACGGAAGAAGGATGAACCTGTGGTTTTTCAAGCTTAAGCAGATATAATTGCAAAAATGGCTATGAGAAACTTTGGTTAGCGTTACAAATTCAATTGGAAGCAGAATTCTGTCACAGTAATGAAGCTGCGACTGCGAGTAATTTACAGTGGGGAAGCAGGCTTCTAGCAGCTCCTAAAACCGTACGTACTTAAAGGAAGGCTGTGCTGCCCAGGCCAGAACTGTTTCGCCCCCGATTACCCTTTCATTCACAAAATGTTCTACCCTGCTGAAGGCTGTAATCCTTGAGAGAGGAGGTAGCAAGGCTTCACTAAACCTGTCGCTTCTCTGCACACTGAGACCTCAGCATTCAATGATTTGTAGGACAACACCTCTGCTTGAGGCCTTCTTTTGGCTTTTATTAATTCAAAGTCCATGTCTTTGACACGAAGTGGAATTCCACGAGGTCAGAGACTTTGCATTCTTGAGTAGGTAGCAGAGAGCAATGCAACAGGTGCCACTTAGGGCTCTTCTACACCGCCCATCAGTTTGGAGGCATAAATTTGGGCAGTGTGAAAAGGTCTAACATCTACAAATCTTCAGCATGTTGCAGCAGACTGAAAATAATCCAGGAGATTATGTCTTCTCCCAGGAATCTGAAGAAGTGATGGGTGTAATTGCAGAGCTTTTTATCTTTGGTGAAAGTTTAGAGCAGGAAGTATTGTGGGATGTCCCTGGAGACCAAAATATATAGAATAAGGAAAAAAAATCTAGATAAAAAAAGTGATATAAACCCGTGGGAGAAATGAGTCTTGTATAGGACTGAC
The DNA here is from genome assembly GCA_013400115.1 of Rhinopomastus cyanomelas. NCBI lineage: Eukaryota > Metazoa > Chordata > Aves > Bucerotiformes > Rhinopomastidae > Rhinopomastus > Rhinopomastus cyanomelas. Next base: position 72,045 of record VXBP01002197.1, on the reverse strand, counting down.
TGTAGAAGAGGACTCTGTTCCTGCTGGAATTAACAGTTTACTGCAGAAAAAGAAGTTGCTCGCTCTAGCAACGGCCTGTCCCCCTAGGGCTGTTACCAGAACCTCTCGCTTGGAGAAAGAGTGAGAGGAATGGTCATTTTTTTCTCTGCTACTTTGGTAGTTGTGGCTGTGACAGCAATTTAGGCAACAAACAATTTCTAAACCACTTGGAGAAGTAGGCAGCATTTTGTGATCAATTACTATTTCATGATTTATGCAAAATGAGTAGGACCTAGCGCAGCGGGACTTCAAATCCTGCAATCCTCACCGCCTGTCCCAGAGCTGCTCCTAAAGTGGTCCGGCCGAGGCAGTGCACATTTCCCTGGGGGGGCACAGTGACTCCCAGGGGGCAGGACTTGCAGCTCCAAGAACTCTCCAGGCAGCAAGAGGCCACCACTTCATCAGTGATGTTGGAGGGTGTCTCGAGGGATGGCCAAACGAGGACCAGGCCATCTGTGAGGGCACATGACAGCCATCAAGGGTGCCCAGTCCAATTAACCAAATAAAACAAACGCGTGAAAACTACAGAATAACTCTCAGGGTTATTGACAGTGCAGGCGGCATTGTTGTCCTCACACTTTTTTGCTAGGAGGGAAGGGATGTTAACACAGAGGGACCCTTCTAGGTGTGCCAGGTACTATCGTGTTGTTTTCCCCAAAGGCAAGTGCTGCCCAGCTCCAGGTCTGCGTCTCTGCAGCTGCTCCTGGGGCAGGTGTTTCCAGCCCGGGTTCTGCAGGACCAGCCCATGCCCACTGCTCAGCAGCCCAGGCCTGGCCTCCTCCTCACCACACCCTCTGCCCCCCATATCCTAGGGTTCTGCTTTTCCACCAAGCTGCACAGCTGGGCGCAGCCTTGCTGCATCAGTCGTGGTGCAAACGCATGGCAGAATCCCAGAGCCCCATGTTTTGGATCCACATTTACTGCGCAGCATCATTCAAACCTCAGAGCTGACTGGTCCAAGTAATCTTAATAAACAATTGCTTAGTAATGTTACAGCAGCCCCTAAGGAAGTTCCCACATGAAGAAATCCACTGCTGGCAGGCTGAGGAGGGAAGAGGTTCAGGTAGAAATTCTCCCTCTTGCATCTTTTAGGATTTCAAGCGACACTGAACACTAAAGAGTGTCTTTCACCCACAGATGGCGACGAGCACACTCGCGCCTTCCCGAAGGTAGAAACGTGCGCACTTGGACTCCCAGAAATGCTGACACACAGCTTGAGGAAAGGGGCTTTAGCCTGTCTTGAAACAGCGCAATCAACCTGGCACATAGAGAATGAGAGTCAGATTCGAATGACATCTACGCATTCATCAGGCTCCTGTGCAGCCTGGGAAAGCGCCGGCTCTGAGAAGGAAACTGCCTCATCCTAATAAGGCAGAGCTGTGTGCTGGCAGCATAGTCCAGATGCCTTCTGTATGAACTAACGCAAACCCCGGGGAGAGCTGCCTCTGCGCTGCCCAGCAGCCACGTCATATTTCCATCAATAACCGAGTACGCTCATCCTTGCAGGTTATGCGTGCTGGGTTGCTTACAAACACTTTGCTCCGACCCACGCCGCACGAAAATCTCACGTTACAAGAAAAGCCACTTACCGATGTCCTGGGTTACCCTCTGCATCTCCTTCGATGTGGAAGGGCAGTGAGAATCCCCAGGCGCTGTGCTGGAACAGCAAGCACTTCTCTGTGCAGGGAATATAAAATGATAGCAAAGATTGGATTTGTGTTTCTTTCTGTAGGAAACTGATACTGCTTTTTTAGTTTGACTTGTCAAGACTTTCCTTCACTTCCCTTTAACCCGATATGGCTAAATGCTTTAGAAACAGTAGATGTGCTTTGGAACAGCCACGCTCCTGCCCATTGCTGCGGGGAGGCGGCAGGGTGCCTGCTCAGGTAGCAGCTGCTGCTCACTTACTCGGAAGAAATGTCTTTACTTCTTGATATATTTATGACATTCGTATCCGCTACTTTAATGCATTTCAGGGAGAGCCAGATCTCCCTGCTGACGTCAAGAGACGCAGCTGAAAACAGGCCAATAACAATTTGGGGTTTTAGAGCAGGCATGGTGGTTGATGCAGGAAGGAGGAGATTTCTCATTACAAGCACAAATAAGAAAAGAGTCGTTTACAGAAAAGAAAGTAAGTCAATCATGTCAAAATTATTCATGTCTTACTGCAGCTCTCATATTTTGTTGCCAAAAAACAATCCTTCCTGCAGCAAGATTTCAATCTAAAGTATTAGATTTGCTTGACTGAGGACTGCGAGATGTGACTTCTGCGCCAAAGCTTCATTTTGGTCTGTTGGCACCGTGGCTTCTCTCATTCAATAAGAAATACCCAAATGGAGAAGAACAGGCAGGTACCTCTAATGCATCTTACTTTTTTCTCTCAATAATTATAACTTTGATTATTGTAAACATCAGTAGTTACAAACATCCATCCAAAACACGGTGACATTTTGTAAGTTTGCAAAGGAGCTAAGTTAAAGTGAGTAGTGACCTCTTCCTACTGCCTGCAGTAACATCTATGGCTCTGCTGGCCTCCTAATCCACCTCCATGCCTTCCTTCTAGACTTGTTCCTGGAATGGGGTACTATTGGCTTGAAAGTTAACAAAGAACTGTGACGAGGTGGGAGAACGCGCTCTTGGGTGAATAAAAAGCGCAATCAAAAAGATTTTGTTTAAATGGAGGGGTTTATGTCTAAGCAGAAGGAAGCGTTAGCTTACTCAACTCATTTTGTTATGAGGTGGTTTGGTTTCGTTTATCATCATTTGGGCTCCCTAAATTTGGTTACAATGAATTTTTGGTTTGGAGGAGATGTTCTCACTTGCTCATCAGCTATTCAGGTAATGAAGGTTGCCCTGACCTGCAGAAAGGAGCCTCTACCCCAAACCTGCCAGTTGACTAAAGCAGCTCCTTTAAAAACAGCAAACTTTTATGCAAAAACATCACATACACAAGAGTTGCATCAGACCTACTACAATCACACCTCTATAGCTAATACAGCAGGAAAGAGTTGAAATTAGGAAAGGTAATTTGAAAAACCCTTGTATTGACCGTGTACGCACAGAGCCAAGGAACTTGATGGTGGTCTCTTTAATGTGCCATCTCCAACAGGTAGGACTGTTCTCTACCAACACACCACATATGTCAGAATCTACCTGGATCAAACATCTACAGTTCACTTACAATGCCTCCTATTTAACTTGCATTTCTTTAATCATTTGAAGTTGCTAGTCATATTGTTTCAGCAGTGGGCACCTTCCTGCATAAGTTAAGGTTTCCAGTTCAAATTTCCAGATGTAAGTAGATGGAGAGACAATTCAGCACTGTTATCAGAGTGTACAGATCTTGGGACAGTTCATCTCCATCAGAGCAGCAGAGAGGGGGATTGCAGTGGCAAAGAGACCCAAAGGCGAGCAAGCGCAGGCCACTGGTGTGGCAGTGCCATGGAGGCATCGTCAAAGCTTCCTGCAAAGTCCTTGAAGGTGTGGTCAGTAAATAAACCTTTTTGAAATTTGCTGGAAAAGTTTCCACATGATGGACATCTTCTACAGATCAAAACCAGGTTTATTGTTTCACTTTAGTGTCCCAAGTCCTAAGCGGCCAGGACAAGAAGAAATACTGATATACCAGCAGTTTGCACAAAGACAGAAACTGTCACTCATGGCTGCCTCTGCATTTATTCCTCCGGATAATGATTCAGTCACTTGTTTCTCTGCACCAGAATGTGTCAGCACACACCCTACCATGACAACATCTCTAAGGGTAGTTACTCAGCAGTATTTACCCAAGCACCTCCAGCTGAGCAAGCTATTCATGTAGTAAATGACATGTGGAGCCTCATTCTACTTACCCCGAAGAAATGCTGTATCATGGCTCAGCTTATGCTCCTGTTCTACTATCCACAAAAAGTCTGGTGCCTCAGGAGTGCCCACTTTCTTGGGCAAAAGAAAACGCAAGGTGCTGGAAAACAGTACAAGAAATGTCCTTAAAACCAGGAAAAGTAATTTTTAAAACTTAGTTTGAAGTGGGCTGGCCACAGAGGAAAACTTCTTTCCTCCTCCTCTGTGTTGCTTGAGTTCTCTAACATGCTCCAAGTCCATGCTATGGTTGGGAGGGACCTTGCTCCTCTCTAACATAGGTTGTTATGCAGAACCACTAGACCAAACTCCTTCACTCTGGTTGTGAAACAGTTCCCTCATTTCACTGCTTTCTTTACTCCCTTCAGTTTCACTCTGCTCTTATGTCACTGTGATGAGAGAATGCCATGTCCAGTCCCAAGCAACCCTTCTGAACATGTACTTCGGCATTACTGTGGTTAATTAACGTGTCAGATAACAGTCCAGGAGCAGTTGGTACACAGGCCCCTCGGGCACGCTGCACATTTTAACTCTGCCCTATCACTAATTTTAGCCACAGTTGTGATTGCACTGCTGAGATGCACATTTTTAGACCTCGCTTTTCCTTGCCAATGCTGACTTTCATTTCAGCCTCCTCTCTTCTGGCTCCAAGAGAAGATACAACAGACAGTAGCGACAAGAACGCCTACCAGTGCAGCAGGAGCAAGCCAACACTGATTCCTCTTCTGGTAACATGCCCTGGCTGAGCAGGTCCAGGCTAAGAAGTCATTGCAGCCCAACTCACGCAGCCTCAATAGCTGCAGGAGTCACCAAGTGCTAAAATGAACAACGTTGTCATTCTGTGTTTCTTGAACAGATGAACTTTACATTCATGGACAAACTGTAAGCAACTAAAAACGAGTGTTTCCTTATGCTGGAGGCATTTCCTATGCTTATTTGCACCAGCAATACCTAGCCCATTGAGCGTGCAGCTTCTCAGAGAACTGTTTGGGTATTTGCAATGAGGGGATTNAAAAAAAAAAAAAGGGAAAGAAATGATACGAGACAACATCAAAAAGAACTTAGGTAGCACTCAAGTGCCTGATCCCGGACTCTATTTGCTTTGTTGCCTCCTAGCACTAGAGAAAATGATTTGATGGATACCTACTTTTTCTGCTTCTTAATGCCCATGTGCCCAGAGCTGCATCACTGCATAAATCCCCAACTGTCTTGGGTCAGGCACAGCAGAGTAGCTCAGCATCCAGATCTGCCTTGACCTGCTCTGCACCCAGAGGTGTACAGCAGGAATCACTCAGTCATGCTGCAGTTGGTTTCCAAGACTCAGAGGTGCACATAGATGCGATGGTGGCTTCTGTCTTTTCTAGATGAGAGGATGAGGTGGGTACTCATAATTCATTACCAGTCTGATGGCTACCTGGTCCTACCTGTGGGCAAGAAAGCTGTGATTCCAAGTTGAATTTCTTTGTCTTAGGTGGCAGTTTCATCCTTCATGAGCCAACCCACCTCCATCCCACCAGCTCAAGCCGTGACACTGTCCAGGGAAGCACTCACCATGCCCAGGGAGTTCTGGTTACTCTCTCTGCTGCCAGAAACACTTGCGTGTATCATCGTTCAAGTGCTAAACGCAACTCATCTTAGGGGCAAGGACCACAGCTTACAACATCCCTCTTCCTCATGAGAGCCCTAAGCCTTAGCCTACAGTCCTGCAGCTTTTTTGTTTCTTTGTTCTCTGTTTTAATTACTTCTGGTGGCGCACATTCAAATACATGGGGAAGTGTGTTCTTCCAGGATAAGCAGTTGCCTTAAAAGCAGGACAAGTGACTTTGGATTCTTTTGGATTGAGAAGGGAACTGAATATAGATCACCTGCTTTCCCTGCAAGGGCTGTAACCACCGGGTTTTATCGACAAGGTGCCAAACCATGTTCCCGCTTCTTGAAGGAACGCAGCCTGGAAATGTCCTCAAGCCAGAGCCAGGACCAACCTCCTTTCTGAAAAGGCTTTTCCCTGAGGCTTGAAGGACATTTCACGCAGGTCATTACCTAGGCAACTTCTTGCTGGGCATACAAGACTTTGCACGACCTACTCCTTCAGGCTTTCCGGCTGCTTATCTAAAACATTACTGAAAGCAATTGAGTGATTTTGTCTAAAAATTGGTGTGATTGAGCTGATACAGAGGAGCACTACACTGATGGTACAGTTTGGGCCACATGTCTTCTGCATGACAGAGTTACACGTCTGGCTGTAAAGTGCTTTTCCTCCCACAACTTCCTTTCAAGAACCGTTAGCGCCAGGTTTGGGTTACTTGGAGCTAGTGCAACTGCAAGAAGGTTGCCTCAGCCGTGACCATTCACAGCTCTGTAGACTGCTGTGAAGGTGTCAAATGACAACCACAGCAAAGGCTGGAGGCTAGAGCGGCTGGCATCCTGACAGTCCTTTAAACCCTCCTGCCTTGTGTTCAAGAGATCAAAAATAAGAGTTCTTACGCTGCAATACATAGGTATTTTCGCTTCAGCTTTTCCCGTGCTTTGAGAAAAGTGCAATTTAAAACAGAAGTCTACGAAATGATGCTGTGCACGCGGAACAGCCAAGCCTGTTAGGTTTTACCACTTCTCAGCCAATTCACAATAATGGGATTTTGAGAAGTTCAACGCACCACCACTGTCCTGCAATAACACTTTGTAGTAAGCCAAGATGTGCTGCCTTACTCTTCTGCTTGGCCCAGAGTGGACAGCTCAGCATTGCATGTTTGCTAGTCTGAGCCACAAATGTTGAAATAGAGGCATTGGACTAGTCTCTTGCTTTGCTTGCTTAAAGATCCCCTGAAATTCACAGAAACACTTACAGTTCCCGTGAAACTTGGGCTTCTAATGTGAAGCTTTTTATTTCTCCCCAGACATCATCAGAGCATCCACTCAGAGGACACAACAGATGTTCAGAAATTGCAGGAACGCTGGAAACCCCAGATACTGGGTGAGAAGGGAATATGCGATGAATGATGCTTAAGCTGGCTTTCGTCTAGCCCTGAACAGGTATTACCAGTACACAGGCACATGCTAATGCTCTGTACTGTGAACCTCACAGGCAGTCCCTGTTTCTCTGCCTACAAAGACTTTTAATGTTTAATGAAGTCTCTGTTTACCAAAATTACCTCAGTTAAGTCTCTAGCAGCCATCTCGGTGGCAGAAAATGCAGTCAGATCCCTCCAACACATTCTGCCCCAGGGTAAACAAACCCACATCCCTTTAGCTTTCTTCTCCATCATATGCTCAGCCTCCTCCCAAATCCCCCAGTGTCACGTCTCACCACTGAATTAATCTAGTTTTCAACAACTGCAAACCGCACTTGTTTTTTAAAAAGTATTTAAAAGTTGCTGGTCACCCTGGTAGAAATAAGCTCAAAAACAGCTGAGTGCAAGGCGAAATATATCAAAATGTTAGGTGGTTTTTTAAAAGGTGGGATTTTACCTCTTGCCTGTGGAACCAGTTGTGCTCAACTTAACAAAAGTCCTGTTGAAAGCCACACAGAGCTGGAGTAAAGTGGCTACAAGAAATGCAGCGAATCAAGCAATTGCCAGGGGAAATCCCATGGGACAGGGTACTGGCAGGTAAAGAGGCCCAAGACAGCTGGTTAACATTCAAAGACCACTTCTTTGAAGCCCAAGGTAAGAGCATTCCAACAGGTAGGAAGTCAAGGAAGGGAGCCAGAAGACCTGCGTGGTTAAACAGGGAGATGCTGGGCAAACTGAAGAGGAAGAACAAAGTCTATAGGTCATGGAAGGAGGGGATGGCCACTTGGGGTGATTATAAGGCTCTGGTGAGAGAATGTAGGGATGCAACTAGGAAAGCCAAGGCCTCCTTGGAATTAAACCTTGCAAGAGAGGTCAAGGGCAACAAAAAGGGCTTCTTGAAAAGCATTGCAGGTAAAACCAAAACTAGAGGCAGTGTTGCTTTAATGCAGTTTGTGTGTTCTTTCTGGCATCAGTGGGAAAAGAAAATAAAGCTGGTATCAGACAGTAATAAAAAAAGGTATTAAAAGACTGTGTTCCACTGTCTCCCATCTTCATGACACCTTCATGAAGAGGACCACAGACAAGGCAAGGAACTGCCAACAGGAGACAAGAATAGAGCACATTCAGCACAGGGACACAGTCAGATGTCCTGGTCCCAACTAGCGCCGCACATTTGCTCTGCCAAGCCCCAGATACGTGGAGGGCTTGCATTGCTTGCCACGTGATTTTTCAAAAGAGGAGTGTTACTGGTGATAGTGACATCTGTACCACACAGTAAGGTGGGGAGGGATTTCCAGTGCAAATACCGAGCACCCTTCTAAACCTTTTACGCCTTCTAGCCTAAGGCCTTAAAGTTTGAGTTACAACAGAACTAATTCTGTCCAGTGATTCTACTTTGCAGCTTGGTTTGTTCTAAAACTGAGAGGTCACAAGGGTTAGATTCTCTTCTTTAATGGCCAATGACCAAAGAGCACTCTGTCAATTCTGCCTTCAGTCCCAGCCTGTGCATATCTAAACTGAACTGGGTTCACATCTGCCACAGAGTTCATTCTGAGACTTCCCCAGGGCCTGCCCACAGGATCAGTGGTGACAGTGACATAACTGCCCTCAGGACTGTTTGGTTCAGCATTGGCTTTGTATGTGTTTAATTGAATTGTTATTATTTTCACTAAAGCTGTTTTAGTTTTGCTTTTTTCCAGTCCCTAACACCCATATTCTGTCTGGGAAGAGAGAGGGGTTAATAGAGAACATCTGTCATTCATCTAGTGGCCAGCACCACCTTATCCCTTAACACCCAGCTGTTAGTGTAGCCTCAGGGGCTCCCCAGAACACAGCAGTTCTGAGCACCGTGGTCCTCACAGCACTTCCCTCATGGCTGTGTGACCCCCACAGCACCCTACTGCAAAAGCCCTCCCTGACACTGAGCACTAGCTCCAGCAGAGAATGTTTCAGTTGGATCTGTTCATGTTCACTGCAGCGTCCCAGGCTAATGCACAAGTTTTCAAACCTTAAAAAATATCAGATTTTTCTGATTTTGCATTTGTTTTCTTTTTTGAATTTCTGATCAGATTACCGCCAGTCTCCTCGCCCCTTCCACTGTTGTCTCTCCCGAGCGTTCCAATAACAAGCGTGCGAGCCTGCACAGAGCCAGGTGAGGCTGCGGCATCCCTTCAGGAACACAAGAAAAAGTGCGACCCGAGACACCCCCAGACTGGTAGAAGGTACAAACTATTTCAGTCTGCTTCTGGGTTTAAGGAGTCGGCTACTAGGAAAAAAGACTCACAGTAAATTAGAAAGGTCAGCTGTGACAAGGCTGCTAAAGAGGTGGTAACCGTAATTATTAGATGGGCTGTTGTCTAGCTGATGTGGTCAATACAGTGCAAGTACATTAATATTCCTTTATTACTGATACCTCAAATGCATCATTGTATCCTCTGTTAGGTCTATTCTTCTATAAAGTGTATGGGAAGGTAGGTAAAGGTAGGGCTGAAAAATCCTACATACCCACAACACAAGTAGACATTTATGAACTTAATACTTGGCAAAATTTGTCTATTGGCAAACAATTATTTCAGTGCAGTTGTTTTCATTAGGAAAACAACTTTTAGCATTGCTTCAGACAGTTCCAGCATTTTTCTAATTGATTTTTCAGTTCAAAATTAAGCAAAATTCCTCTCAGGGTCATTTGAGCTTGGCATCTCCAAGTTAGTATCTGTCTCCCTTTCTTAGCATGCCTCTGTTCTTTCCCTGCTGGAGATAAACTGGGGGATTTGCATGTTATTTTCTCACTGACTCATTTTCCAAATACAGCCATTTAACAAGTATTATTTCTGCAGGCAGCCATCTCCTTCAGATCCTTCATAAAGGAAATTACTCCATCAATAAAGTTAATGTTCACTCTCCCCCCGAAGCAGCCACCCACCCTAGCAGATGTTCAGACTAAAACAAAGCCAGAAAACCTACTCTGCTCCAAACATCTCTTACCAACGTCCTCCTGCAGCTAAGGCTGACATTAATACTTTATAGTGCAAAGCAGAGCAAGACCCATGTTCTGCTGCTTTAGTTTACCAGAAGATTAATTAACACCAGTGACGAGCTCCAGTCCATTCTCTCTATGTTTATCAACCCACTTCTACTATAAACGTTGTTTTCGTGCTGAAACAAATTCCAAAGGTGATGTTTAACTTAGCTAGGTGTCTCCTAGGTACAGTGTAAACTACCACAGTTCTGAAACCAGCCCAGTGAAACAGAGGAACTAGTCTCACTGCCTTGTTTCATTGCAGGAGGAGACCTACCCTGGAAAAGGAGCAAAGACTTACCTAGAGATCCTGAGAAAGTCCTGCAGCTGTGAGACTTCACTTTACGTACAGATGCCATTAGGGAGATCCTCAAACCTTCTGAGTGGGGTCTTTTTTTGTCTTTTCAGACCTGCAGCTAATGAGAAGTGATGTACAACAGCATCAGACACAGGAGGGAACTACTCAACAAACATGCTTCTTACATGTTTTGTTTGCAATGAGAAGCCTGAGGTTCTACATAACGCATACGTAACAGAGGATCTGGGGGTCAGAGCTAATCCACTTTACGTGAAACATGACATCCACGGAGCAAGTCCAAACTTAAACTGAGGAAGCACAGAGTTAGTTTCTCCTCCAGAGGGGTCTTACCATGTCCAGATTCTTGCCACATCCAAGCTCCTTGATCCTGACATTCTGGCAAAGGCAGCACAGAAGTTGGCCTCAGTTTGAACTTCCTTGGGAGTCACACTTGAGTAGAAGGGGCACTACGGCCCCTTAAGCAGGACGTTGAGTGAGTGTGTCAGCTGGCCTTACATAAAGTTTGGAAGAAGACAGAAAAAATTAAGGTCTAGATTTAAGGTTTGAAGAAAAAAAGGCAAAATTGCAGGTCTTCCCATGTATAATATCAAGAAAGGTTGATAACAGCTTTAGCAGGTCTCAGCAGAGTCAGAACGTACAGGATAAAAAAACCCGAAACACATTGTGGAGAAGGGTTTTCACGGGCAAAACAAGTCCTGTGAAATGACTTAGAAATGCAGTGCCAGTGTAGAACATCCGCCCTTGTGTTTAGAGCACAACGTTAAAGAGGTGTGAAGGAACTGGGGCCATCAATTGTAAGCCAGTGACATACAGCTAAAGCCAAGGGAAAAAACCAGGGAAAGACAATGAAAGCAGAAACTGACCTATCTACCTACTTCCTATTGATCAGGATAAAAAGACAGTAACATGCTCCTAACTGAGTGTGGCTAACCAGCACACCTGTACAATGGATCCACTCATGTACCTAAAAAAGCCCTCCTGTCTCTGCAGCACCAGAGGCCTCACTGCTTGAAGCACTACAGGTTGCCACTATGTAAGAGGCAAAATCACCCTACCTCTCAGAGTTTTACCTCCTGGATATCTTCTGAGATGAGAGTTCTGAGAGCAGGATGTATCAATTACCTAGCCCTGCAAGTCAGGGCAGTGGGATGCTCTGTTCATGCCACCTCACACAGATGGGACGTGAATTTTCCAGAGTAGAGACTACCCCATACTTTGGTGTTGTGCTAAGAAGTGACTGAAGACTAAAACAGTTTTGGATTCAGGCCTTAGCAACAGCATATACCTGTGACTGCTGGACTAGCAGCAAGTTTCATCCTGCTGACACAGCCAGCACTGGGAGAGCTGGCTGCAAAGAGGGTACCTGCTCTGAATTAGAGCAGGGTTGTTTCTGTTAAAAAAACAAAGACATCTCAACAAAGGAAAATCTTCTGTAAGATCCAATAGTCTAGCACCTGATCTGTTAGCCTGAAAGGATGGAAACTGGTAGCACATCACAGCTGGCTTCTCAGATGGAATTTCTGGTGATGTAACTACTAGTGACATACATCACATATAATGCGCTTAAAACATAGAGGTCCAGCACACTTGCACTACAAGCTTCTGAGTATGAGTAACTGTCTTGCTGTCCTTACTGCAGGACAGTGGGGTGTAAAATCAGCTTACCTTAGTTTTTCAATGTAACTGCTTAGCACAAATGGTATCAGCAGAGTCCAGCTGTATAACCTGTCAAAAGGAACAGCTCCTGAAAATTAAGGACTTCTGGGAAATTTCTACCACATAAGATAGTTAGAGCTCCAAAATAAGTTTGGTGTCTCAGCCTGCTGGGGTGCAGGATCACCCTATCTAACCAAGACCAAGCTCCTAAAGGTCAGGGCTGACGACAGACTGGATACAGGTGGAGTTTTCAAAGGTTAGGGTAACTCTCTGCACCTCCTTCCCAGCAATCACAGTTGATCTACAGCAGCTGTCTCCTACATTTAATCTCATGTTTTGACTAACCACTGTAAGGGTACTGTACACAGTTCTAAGTCCTGCCTTGGACATATCTAAATGCTGTGGCGGGGGGATTGGACTAGATGATCTTTCGAGGTCCCTTCCAATCCGTAATGATTCTGTGATTCTGTGAAGTGGCTGCTCTGCACATTAACAGCAGTAAATTCCATGAATCTTAGAATGGATGCAGGAGACCTTTAAGGTCACCAAGTCCAACCACTAATCCACCACTATCGGATCACCACTAAACCATGCCCCTAAACATCACATCTATGTGTCTTTTAAATACCTTCAGGGATGATGATGCCACCACTGCCCGGGGCAGCCTGTTCCAGTGCTAGAACACCCTTTTGGTGAAGAATTTTTCCCTAATATCCAAACTAAACCTCTCCTGGTGCAACTTGAGGCTGCTTCCTCTTGTCCTGTCACTTGCTACTCGGGAGAAGAAACTGACCCTGACCTTTAGTGAGGTCCAGGTAGACAATACTTAGACCCTTTCTCTCATCTACTGAGTCACAGATGGAGGTAAGTCAGACAGGACCTGCCTTTTGTAAACCCATGCTGGCTGACCTGATCACCTTGTTGTTCTGTATATGCCATGTGATGGCACTCAAAATCATCTGCTCCATAACTTTCCCTAACACCAAGGTCAGACTGACAGGCCTGTAGTTCTTTGGATTGTCCATCTGGACCCTGCAGATGGTTTGCTAACCTCCAGTCCACTGGGATCTCCTCTTTTAGCCTGGACAGCTGAAAAATCATGGAAAGTGGTTTGGGGAGAACTTCTGCCAGCTCCCTCAGTACCCTTGGGTGGATCCATCCAGACCTGTAGCCTTGTGCACATCTAAGTGGTATAATAAGTCACCGGGCATTTTCTCTGGGAATACAGGGGTTTAATTCTGTTCCTTTTTCCTGTTGTCCAGCACAAGTCTCTTTCAGAGAACAAATAGCCTCACCAAAGCTGGATTTCTCCTCCTTTTCTAATTAGTGATGCATGAAAAGATACAGATTCAGTTCAGCTTCAGCTGCCCAGATTATGTATGGACCTTGTGGTCCGTAGCATTAGACGTGCTTGTACCTGTCAGCTTTTAGAGCTGCATATAATTGATCCTGTACTGAAGTGGAAGAAAACACATTTGACTTGCGAGTAAATGGAAACAACTGTCAGCCTCTGTAGGGACTACATCTAGGTAAGTTCTCTCAGCAGCAGGCTACAACCCACAATTTTTGCTCTTGGGACACAGTATCTTTCCTTAGAAGCTATTAATAGTATGAAGCATTCTCTAGTGCTTACTTTCTCACAGAAATGTTGTATTTATATTCACAACTGTGCACTCCTTACTGCTTTATTTTCCACTACTATCACTCTCAAACAAATACTCTTATTCCAGTGGTTTCCTGTGGGTAAATAAAAGCAGACCAGAGAACATGGCTGCTTCACAACAGGTGGCTTTCCTTTCCCATGACCTATGATACCCAAGTGTTTACAGAATCACGGAATTGTTTTGGTGAGAAGAGACCTTGAAGATCAAGTCCAGCCATTAGCCTAACACTGCCTTGTCCACTGTTACACCATATCATTAAACACCACATCTACACATCCCTTAAATACCTCCAGAGATGATAACTCCATTACTGCCCTAGGCAGCCTGTTCGCATGCTTAATAACCTACTCAGTGAAGAAGAATTTCCTAATACACAACCTACGCCTCCCGTGGCACAAATTGAGGCCATTTCTTCTTGTCCTATAGCTTGTTAGCCAGTAAAAGAGACTGACCCCCACACCTCACTCCACCATCCTCTTGGGTAGTTGTAGACAGCACTAAGGTCTGTCACCATCCTCACTTTCTCCAGGATAATAACCCATTTCCTTAGAAGATTTGTGCTCTAGACCTTTCACCATCTTTGTTGCCCTTCTTTGGATATGGTTCCGCACACCAGTATCCTTCTGCAAGAGACTGGCTCAAAACTGAACCCAGTACTTGAGATACAGCCCTTACTAGTGCTGAGCATAGGAAGCTAACTGCTTCCCTGCTCCTGCTGGCCACCCTATTTCAATCCATTATGTCCAGACCCCTCTGTTACAAGGCAAAAGCAATAGCAACAAGAAATCCATGAATATGCAGACTGAGGCTTGCACTGCCTCAGGCTCAAGCTGATGGCCACAACAAAAAGCCTCCTATTTTCTGCCATAAATCAAACACCCTTTCTTCTATCTGCAATTCTATGGTAAGGCTCCAGGATGCCCTTCTCCTGTTTTCCAGCATCAGGCTCTTCAGTAACTCTGAATGTTGGAGTGCAAACAATAGCTGGAACCAAGTCAAAGCTTCCTAATAGTAAAATGTGAGTATATTTAGGAAACATAGTCCTATCTGCTGGCCACCTGCTTTAAACTGAGGTACAGCTTGGCTGCTGTTCTGACGAGAGATATTAAAAATGTGTTTATTGGTGAAAGGTAACATACTTTGAAATACAGTTTTTAATACAGGTCTCCTAGGCAACCAGCTCATATCCAACCACAGAATGACAATGAAATATGGTGTAAAGGTAGCCTGGCTAGCAATGAACTGAGCTCATACCTGGGCACAAAACCAACAGCCCCTGCCCATCTGCTGCCAGTTTCCATACTTCCCAAACAGTGCTTTACCAGCTTGCACTCTACTGGCTGCCTCATCACTGCTCTGTAGGGTGGCTACTGGGTATTCCCTTGTGATGGCATGCTGAGGAATTTTCTCCACTAGTGCTGTGATGCTACATCTGAGGAAATCCTTGGCCCCACCTGCTGTTGTGCAATTAAGAGAGCTGAAGATTGGATTTATTCAGCATAAAGAAAATTAGTACATGCCTCTCTTTCATGGAACAGCAAATATGGTCTCCTATCACATAAAGGCCCTTCTCAAAATCCAGAAACAAAAACTTAGATGAATTTAGTTTCTCTTCAGCTTCTTTAACCAGAAATCATCGTAGTTTTCTCATGTAAAATTAGCCTATATTAAGGCTTATAGTGATAAAATTTTTTACACTGTTTCCTGAAGAAAATTTTTTACTCCAGAGAAGTAATTTGCCATAGATGACATTTTGGCCAGGAACTGTGGGCAGAAGTAAAAGGCTTTTGAGGCTGAATGCAGATGGAAGGTGGCTCACCATGTGCAGCACCTGAAAGGGTTTTCTGGGCACTTGTCTTCAAAGTCAGGTGACAGACCTGGACAGGTATAGGTGCAAATTCTGATGTCACACTGCTGTTACCTGGGAAACTTACCTTGCAGTTGTAGATTAATTACTTGTTTGTGCTAAGTTGCTCTCATCTGCTTTCACCTATGGCCATGTTACCACAGCAAAGTCACTTCTGCAGGTCAATGTTTTAAACGGGTAACCTGCAAAGCCCTTTGGATTCCTGTGCAACGGGAATTTATTTTTCCAATTGTTTTTACTGTTTTAGGTAGAGTCTGTAAAACAAATGGCACCAGGAGGCCAATTCGTGTCTCCACGTAGCATTGCCAAAAGCCTACGGACATACGTTGTGCGTTACACCAAGTATTCTGTAAGCAAATGGTTTTTTATAGCATCGAGCATCTACACGTCTTTGATTTCATACCGCAACGTAATTAGAGCAGCCTTTGGTGGAAAACAAGAATGATGCAATTTCATCCTTCATAGTACAACTTCCCTAAGTAAGCTTCAGCATTATTTATTTATTCTTTCATTAAGACAGATTTCCACTATCCTGTTACCAGGACCATTCACTTTTGATTTTATGCCTGTGAAGAAATAAAATAGTGTCAAATTAGCTGGGTAATGCTCTGAACACGCCCTTGCTCATCCTCTCAAATACTAGCCAGAGAGCTCTTCAAAGCAGCAATTATTCAAAAACTGGAAAACACGTTACATGTTGCCTACTCAAGCAGATTAGTAACGTTCTTTCATTTATTTAAAAGGTACTCTGGAAGCACCTTTTCACTCTAAGAAGAAAGATTCTGGCAATCAGCAGAATATGGAAGAGGGAAGATTTACTGCTTCAAGTTACAGAACTATTTCCATGATTCTCTTTCCCTTATTCCAAGGATTTACATTACAAGTGCCATTTTTTTCAATGCTAAAATCCTTTTACATCAAGGCTGGTGACATCAAATTGCTCATATGAACCAGACTCAAGGTCCCGTGTTTGATTTTGTGAGTCCTATTGGATTAGGCAAGTCCTTATATCACAAATAAATAATTTATTTCTTAACATGAGTCATGCATTATCTGTCTCAGAAGGGACAATTAGAGCTGCTGTTCAAAGCCATTGTTCTGCTGGGAGATCTTCATGAGTAATAAGGAGATTTACAAATTCAGCATCACAAATCAGCACAGTGCAGAAGCAGCAGTGAACTTCTGAGCCCACTTTTTAGGAGCTTTAGAAATCTCGATGCCGGGTGCAGCATAAGGACAAGATGAAAATATAGAGTAGTCTCTTCATGTCTGCATCACTTTTAGCAGTTCAGAGGGAGGCACATGGGAATGAAACACCTCTTAGAAAGGAGAAAAATTAAAGGAACGCTACTGGCGAGTAACAGGCTCTGCCAGTCTTACAGATGTACTAGGACATTAAAATCTGTAGAGGTTACTGGCAACTGACATGTACATATGCCCCTTCAGTCGCCACAGGCTGAAGTGAAATCCAGGGAGTTTAAAATGTCTCTAAAACTGCTGTTCAGTACAGCTTTTCTTAAGAATAGGGTCATTATTGCAATTATTTCACATATCTATAAATGTGCTTATTGTAGCTGTTTGCAAACTGCAGGAAAGGACAGAACTGCACCTATAACTAGTCTAGAAAGTGGACAGAATGTTTTTGAATACAAAAATGTTTTCTCTTCCTGTGTTAGCTTAATGGGATAGATGCCAATGCTTTTATGAATTATGAATGCAGCCGTCTTCTTTCCAAATGAAGACGTTGGAAGTCTGCCACTGGAACAGGGTGCTCATATTACATACTGCCAGCAAATTTCTGTTTCTTTAATGAAAACTAGATTACTAAATCACTTCTCTTTTGAAAAACATTACCCCTGCCTATAATGATGTTGCACAGCATATTCTCCTCTAGGACAGAAGAGAAAAAGATAATCAGGATAGAAAGCAATTTGAATCACAGTCCTAACAGGGAAATTCATATGCTCTGCCCTGATGTGAACAGCTGTATACCACCTACCTTGCTCCTTCAGTAAAACGTAACCCAAGTTTATGACCGATCAGATTTTATTCCCTCACAGCTATTCTCTTTTCAGGTACTTGAAACCAAATAACTATTTAAAATAATTTAATCACAAACATTTTAAACAGAAATCTTTAGGAAACATGGCTGCCTACTTAAAAGCAGAATTTTGCATTTAAAATTATTTCATTTCTGCTACATCAAGAAGGTAGTAGCACTGTGTAGAAGCATTATGCAAACTTTTTTTTCCCCCCTACAGTGTGACCCTAAGTCTCAAGAACACTTAAAAAAAGGGGAGCATTAGTCTGAGTCCCTGAGTCCTTCGACAAACCTGGAGATTCAAAGCAAGCTGGTGGAAGCTGTGCTGTTTCTGTTGCACAGGTTACACAGCAGCCAACAGTTCCACAGCTGCTCTTTGCCTGCGTGTTGGCGAACTCCAACGTTACTAACACATCTCATGGAAAAACTGCTTCATTTAATCCTACGTACATACTGCACTACGTTATACATACCTTCATGTGCTGTGTTTGCAAGAAATTGCTATTTTCTTCTGTCAGCATCTAGAAGCATTTTGCAAGAGGATGCAAAATCCATGTGTCTCAGGTCACTGTAGTTTAATCAGCAATCATTTCTATAATTTCCAAATCTGAACCACACAGGAGTTGTCTTTAGTTCCCCTTGTTTGTTCTTCTCTGCTGTAACTGAGTACACAGTATAAAGGTTGTTAGTTCACACCACAGGCTAATTTATAAAGATGTCTTCTACTTCCATTTCCCACGCACATTTATTTTATGCTACCTTATATTTAAAAAAATGCAACAAGGTAATAATAGGTCATCAGAAGGTGAGTGCACAACACCAGAAAAACCACTGAAACCGTATTAACTCAGGGAAACATCAAAAAGAGAGAAAACATCAAGGAAAATAGAAAGCTGACATAACAAGAAGTGAAATTAGGTTAAAAAAGTGGCAGCAGCTCTTAATCACTGAAATGCACTTAAAAAAAACCCACCTCAATCAATCACACTGTGTCATCCCCCTGGTTGTGTTCTACAACTAGGGTCCCAAATCCAGTTAATGTGAGTGTTAGGCAGGTGTTGCACCCTTGAGAATGAATGGGAATACACTCTGTGACATTAATGAGATCAAAATTGGGCTACGTAAGTACCTTCTGATTTTCTGGAAGGGAAAATATTACTGTGTTCAGTTTTTCACTCTGCCCGAGATGATCATATGCCTGCATGATTAAGATACAAAGCTACTAAATGTTGTAATTAACATGTTATTACAAACTAAAACAAAGTCAGGTAAAACCAGAGGGTTTTTTATTGCACAAAATAAATTATATAGAAACAATGCAACAAAACAACTCGTATTGTAGGCTGCACAACAGATGTTACAACATGAATATATTTATTGCTTTGAGAAAGGAGCAATTCAGTGCTAGTAAGCAGATTATACTTCTCGCTTATCTAGAGTTTTCATAAAATTAATCCAGCTGGGCTAGAGGCATCTTGCAGCATACAGGTTAGACCAAATTGTCATTTATTATTAGCCATTACAAAGGTGCTGTGAACATCCCTGACATTAGCACGAAACACTCCACCAGTACTGAGACGTATAGGTAGTTACAGAATTAGAAATATAATTACAGACCAAATCTGTTTATTCACAAGATTCTTAAGAGGTTCATTTGCAGGGGTTGAATGCGCATCTACAAATGTACACGCGCTTTTGACCAGACACACTTTGCCAAGAGGCAGGACCACGGGGCATTGCCCCTGATATCAACACTTCCCACTTCTCTCACCTAGTTGCTCACTAGCGCTAACTCAGAGGTGCCTCATTTTTGTTCCAGGGTTACACTCAGCTTCTGAGGATTTTAGCACAGATTAAAACACAAAAGATTCCTTTGGTAGAACTAGGTCAAATGTACAGGGTTTTTAAATACTTCCAAACACAATGTATTTGGTTCTTTGAAAGACATGAGACTGCAATACCAGTACTGTACTCATAGCTCAAATGGGTTTAAGCTCTTAACATGCTACACTGTGGACCCTGAGAAGTTAACCAAGGATGAATTCCTAGAGAAACTAGCCTTTAACAAAAATTACTACAATGCACAATATTGAAATGATAAAACACATTGAGACCTGATCATTTGCAGCTCTTTGTGAAGCATGTCCATGAGCAAGATAGTACCTTTACACCTTTACAAGTGTCACAGTTTGAGAAAAATTCTTCCTCAGTTTGACAACTGTGCAAGTATTTACTTGGCTGAGTTTAAAACACTGAATTCTGCTGCTGCTGTCAAACTTATTGGGAGGTTACTACAATGAGATTAAACGTAGACAATATCAGCCACCCATGAAAAGAAATTCATTGAGGAAGCAGTAACTTTGAGTCATTTCAAATGTAGCTTACAAGGATAATTACATAACTCAATAAAATTATTTGCTTTATTGGTTTTCTTT
>VXBP01002197.1:18413-51498 GCA_013400115.1 Rhinopomastus cyanomelas | reverse complement strand
AAAAATACATATACTCTTAATAGTAGGATAGACTGTCATTAACAATGACCTGTGTTTTTTCACTTCAATTTGAATGATTTATAAGCTAAATTTTACAACCACAAAAAGGTTTATTTGTAATATGATGTTATCACTTTCGACAAAAAGCTTAAAAACATTTTATATTTTAAAACAAATTAGCAACGTAACATCACAATATGTTCTATGAGCTCCTAAGCACTGTGAGGGCTGTTATATGAAAAACTGGTAACTACTGATCAAATGCAAGGAAGCATTAGAACGTTATTACTGCTCACTGTAGGCTCCTTTCTTATCATAACTTGGATCACAGCTTATATAAGGACACTTATGCCCCCATCAAAACAAAAATCCATTGGGAGTAACTCCAGACCATCTGTTCCAGCAGCCTGGAACACCCAACAATTCAGGCTCTGCATTAATTCTTAAAACCACAAAATATTTTGCTTTCAACACTTAAGTCTGCAATAAGGGAAAACATGATGGATTACTTCATGCTTATTCCAAGAAGGTTGTATTTGAGCAAAAAAAAATACAATCAGTTAAGTTTTTAGACTGAAGTATTTGTTAGCTAAATAATGAAATTGCCCTAATACTTTTCAGTTTAGTTAATTCCTATCCTGGAAAAGGTAATAAAGATATTTGGATGTCTTTATTCTTTCTATTCTATACTGCACAAGTAAAATAATCAACTTCTTGCTAATCAATGGTCTCACGTTGAGGGCAGCAATGCCATTTGCTAAAAAAATATCTATAAAAATCTGTGAAACATAATTTTATCTTCTATCCTCCAAGTCTGTCCTTTCTACCCTCCAAAATATCACTGAACTATGACTAGAAAATCCCAAAGTAGCTTGGTGACTATTTTGTGCTTTGGAAGGTTTACAGGATTGACAGCCCACTGAAGATTTTGACTAGTTCACAGGCCAGGTATAGCAGACACATCAGTAATGGAAGCCTTTGTGCTTTTCTTCGGGAACATGAGCTACTTTAGATCTAGTAACTTGACCTTTATGCTACTTCTGTTATTTTCTGTTTTCAAAACTGCTAGGTGTGCCTAATCCTTTAGCTTGGTGACACAGTCAGTTACCACCAGTTAAGTTCCGCTTGACGGGTTCCATGTGTAACTCTTGACCACTGCACTCCAGAAAAGCGTTAATAACTTATTCCAAGTCAGCTGCTGGGTGGGTTTACCTTTGGTGTTACGTAAGTCCCTTAAAACTATTAGGCATCAGACTATCTATAAAAATAGTTTATTAAAAACCCATTTTTTAATGAACTAAAAATCTGAAAACAGAGAGTAATTTTAAATCAGTTAGTATGTGATATTTTTCAGTGAAAAGGGAGCATATTTCGTTTCACCACATCAAGATTCATGAGACAAGAGCAACGTCTACTACACCCAATGTAATACAAACAAAAATTTTAGAATAACATCATAAAATACTTGTTTTGAGCTTTGATAATAAACATGTTCATTACAACTTCATCTGTCATACAAACCTTAGTATGTTAACTAGCAGCACTAACGTTTTACTGTTACATCAATACTGTACATTGTACAGCAACCCACTCTCAACTTGTTCTTTGCTTTCTGCTATCATGAGGAGAAAGAAAAATGCACAGGAACTACTTCTGTTCAGCTCGTCAATTGTCATATTACTAACCCTGTTAGAAGTAATTGCTAAAATCACACCTAAAAATGACTTAACGTGTGCCTAATGGTTCAGACAAACACTCCAAGTCAAACACCTTTCTTTGGTTAAAATGAATGTAATGACAAAAAGCTGCACTGGCAGACATTTTCATTTCTTCTCTATCTGAGCCTACAGAAATGGGTCTGTTTCTGCAAGAAAGTACAAAGGCAGCCTGGACATTCCCACTCATGTCTAAAGCTCTTGCTTCACTGCCACACTCCTGAACTGTGGATCTAAACTGCTTACCAGAGCATGAAACAACATGCTTACTCAACCACAGTAAGCAAGCTACCTGAATTCACATTTATGGCACATACCCTGGATGGAAGAATCCGTCAGGAATGTATTAATTAATCAATTACATAATCTGGAATATGATGTTTTAAACTGATCTACAGACAGTGAAGACAGTAGTTAAGATGTATCTGTTTTAGAAGAAAAATATATTACCATAAGATCATGTAAAGAAGGATGATTCAGCTGAGGTCTGAAGGTCAGACCAGCCATATGTGATAAAAATGGTGGTAAATGAGCTGTTGGAAGCTTTAAACATTTAATTTAGGGTCATCAAGGCCCTTGTGTCTTGAAATTCATTCTGGAGCATGCTCCAGTAGACTGCAATCCTTCTGCAAACAAGTGTCTTTAGCTGAACACCTTGTGGAAGCCTTACCTTGTTCAAATTGGACTCAAAAGGCAGAACTATGAAAACTTTGCTGAAATCCATGAGACCTCCCTGATGAACAAGGCCTATGAGCTGATTCCTCATGTACACTTTCTCCTTTCTAACTCCTCATTGTTTCTACTTATTGGGCCTGAAAAAGAATGGAGCATAGGAATGGGTAAAAGAAGCTAGAATTAACTACATGCTAGAGGATGCCTGAATAGACATTTAAATTAATATAAATAATAAAACACCATAGCATGAGTAAAATGTGACTGGAATTCCTGCACAATATATGCATTTTCAATGGAAGCAAACAGATACTTTCAGTCTGTCTAGGTTAAGTGAAGAGTCATTATATAAACATAGATTCAAGCATCTATGTTTATGTATTTGCTGGAGAGATAGGCACATAAACCTTAATTGCTTCTGGTCTTTCCCAGGAACAAATGAGCTGGATCAGTCCATATAACGACCAGTATTTTACATAGTCCTGCTAGAAAAAGGGCTCAACCTGTTTATTTTTAGATTTAGGACTGGCTTTGACCAACTATCTGCTTTCTAGTATATGTAGGTGGCTGAAATGGATGCTATTCCTTGAGTTGCAAGTCCTCCTGAGAATTTTTTTTCCTGGGGAGTGAACAACTCTTGGTGTCTTCAGTGATATGGAAATGTCAAAATCACATAAACAGAACAAGAGAACTCAGTGATTCATTCAATTAAAGGACTATAGTGTTATTTCAGAAAAGAGCCTATACTGTCATTCTAGAAAACAGCACAGAAGAAAAAATATTTTTAACAATTACACACAGGAAAGATGAGATGGAATGCTGGACCATTACTTTGGCTGCAGCAGGGAACAAGAACCTAGCTTATATCTAAGGGGAATGTGATCAATCTCTTCTGCACATATACTGGAACAGTTTCTGATAACTGCAGAAGACAAAACTAAAGTAAAATTGTTAGAATCTATTGAGGGAAAAAAAGACCAAGATCCAGAATTCAAGGTTTTTTTCATGCAGAAGAGGAAATAATGTCTACATAAAAATAATTCTTTCATGTGGTTTCTACTGCGATGGGTCTTTTCAATTTCAAATTAGCTAACGACTTTTTCTGTTTGTTTACTACTAACGAAAGCTTCTCAATACAGAATGCTTATGAAATACTCTTGCTGCAAACATTAAGACTACAGATAAAATACAGACGCAGTATTACCCTGTCAAATGCAAATAACGGGCTTCAGTGGTATTCTGGATTAAGAATTAGGCACTTTGCTTTACATAACACTTCCAGTAAAGTAAAAATAACACTTTTTTAGAAACAACAGATTATAGGAATTTTTGCGTAACTGCAAGCTGAATACGTACAAAGTAAGTATAGCATTGCATACTCCGAGTGTCCAAATTCCAGAAGATTTCATGTGAAGAGTACCTACTATGGCAATTACCATTGTAATCTTATCTGCTATTTCATACAAATAAAAATGTATTTATAGGTCTGGGCCCTCAGCTAAAAGCAGTGTAGCAATGCATGACGACACATTTCTTGATTAATCGTTTAATTCCATATTGCCTGAGACACCGTAAGATCTTGTTTGCCGATTCTACCACACGGTTTGTTACTAGACCAATGCAGCATACAGCTATGCGCACCAAAAAGTTGCCTGGGACTTTCATTAATGAGTAACTCCAGAGTTATAAGCGGACATGATTTTTTTTTACTTTTAGGAAAAAAACACTGAATGTGCAAAGTAAGAGACACCAAGGTTAAGTGGTAGTACAGAACTTTTTAGGTCTTACTCCTCTGCAGCTAGGTACTACTGATATGGGAAAGCTGCAGAAATACAGTGGCAGCAACACTTACTTTATACTCCCATTCCTCACAAACACGCAGCGATAACACTTTGTCATGGAAATGCTCAAAGTGTGGCTGTACAGAGTCATATGCTCCAGGGTTTCAATGGAATGCTTAGGTACTCGTTTCACTTTACCCCATCTTTGGCACAGAGGAACCTGGACACGCAGATACCCTGAACTGGCACAAACAAACCTTATGTGTATCCGTAGACATATGGCACATACATACCGTACCGGAGAGAAATACCTTGTACAAGAAGGCAAAGCCTGCAGATAAGATCTGTATTTCACTGGCACTTCACTGCTACAACAATTTTTAAACTATAATGGCACTCAGGCATCGTGCCATCAAATCAGTAATGCAGAAGGTGTAGGTGGCTAGATCAGAACTATTGAATGCCATGATTCTCAGCTGGGAACATGAAATCATATCTTTCAGTATTTTCCATGCTTAAAATGAAGATTTACTTTCTGTAATCTATTTTTTAAGTTACAGCAAGAAAATACCATGAATTAAACCGATGTCCACCTCTGAGCAAGAGAATTCAATGGTTCTCTGAACTGAGAAAGTCATTAAGCAGTCATTAAACTTCTATTAGCTGCAATTTAAAAGTCAATACAAAATAGTTCTATTTCAGGGATCCTGTTAGTTGGCTGCAAACTTCTATGCAAGACAAAGTGGATTAAAAATAATGCAGTGTTCCTTTTTTAAAGCACGTCTGTCCAAATTTGTCAAAACAGCAAGCACAATTGTTGAGGAAAAAACCTGTCCTCCTGAACCGAGCAGAACTTATGCTTCAGTGTAGTACCATCAGTTTCGTGACAAACTCTGACTGGTGTTTTATGTCAAGTGAATCTACAGTGAGAGTTCTGGTATTAAAAAAACATGTGAGATATATAAAAAATGTAAGGTGTCGTTTCGATGCACATGTAAGTATTTACAAATCCTACTCTATTTGTACTGTATAAAATGACTGTGCACACTAAACAGAACAGCTTGCTATTAGAATGTGTGCTCTGCTCTTCCAAATTGCAACCAGTATATGCACCCTTCTCCTCTACTGTGTGGGCAAACCAGTGCCTCGATCAGTCAGCACGCTATGCCTGCAGAATGGAGCAGCAGCTTCTGAAACGTTTTGCTTGCCCAGATTCACTGGCATCTGCACAATATGTGCAACCTTGACCTGCAATGGCAGGTTTCCTACACAGACTGCTACTGACAGCATCTTTATGTCTTCTGCATGTCATATGGGCTTTGGAGTGCAATGGTAGAGTTCAACCTGACTACATATATATGGATTTATCAAGTCATAAATGTTAAAACTCTCACAACATTAACGGGGCCAGATCTAGTCCCCGACATGTTTACTTCTCCTACAGAAATGTACTTGTGTACAAGAACATTAATTTACAAAGCAGTTAGAGCTCTGTGTCTACCTTCTATACTTGATCCCAAGACAGAATTCTCACTTTGTCTTATTAAGAATTATTAATTCACTGTATGGTAGCTTCTGGAAAACTGATTTGGTTCCTTTTTTCCCCCCTGTATGCAAATGGCATAAGAAAATAGTTACCTAAACACTAGCAGGTGTATAATACGTAGAAATTACATAAAGGTACTGAATTATAAGTATCTCCATAGAATTTGAAATGAACAACTTAACTGACTTTTAACCAGAGCAAATACAATGGAAGACTACAGAAAACATATGCACTACCATGCTCCCTGTAATGTTACCAGAAACCCCAGCGCCAGGTTCTATACTAGAACCATTATGCTTGCAATACCTAAGGCAACAACTGCTTTTTATCCAGCACTACCAGATCTTAAAAAGACCCGAACAATTATTTTGGTCAGACTGCTTATCTTCAGTATTGCATTACCTCTAATTTTATGAAAATAGTTTTATGATGTTACATTAACTAATGAAAATCTCTGTAATGAATTCTAAATTCCAGGTAGTCACAAGAGATATGTAAGGTAATTAAAGCTATATATTACTTTTGACTAGCACGCTATACACTGCCAACCAATTCTCAGAATCAAAAAGAAATTCTTACTGTGAAAGGCAACAATTATGTAAAATTTTGCCTTGGTTGCAATCTTACACTGGAATTTATTTGTTCCAAAGACATTTAAAGCATTTTAAACTTCATTTTTTAGGAGGCTTTGTTAGAAGAAATGTAACCTGACCGGAAGTAATTTTCCAAAAACAGCATCCGAAATTCCAATCCTTAGGGAAACCACAGTAAAGTGCTTAAAAGGCTGCGGTGCTTTTAAGCAATATTAGCACAACCTATTTAGAAGATTGAAACTTACTGTTCTTAATTACCATATTCTACATCTCTTTGTTAAGGGCAATTTATCTTCACTCACTGCAAAAGGACTGTTGCACACTCATGAGTGAGCTATACCTGGACCCATGAGAAGCCTATCAAGAAAAAGGTAGTGGCCCAATCACCACTCTTCTAAATATATTTTCTATACAAAATATTTTCAAGGTATAATCCTTAGTTATTTGTAC
Organism: Rhinopomastus cyanomelas; assembly: GCA_013400115.1. Lineage (NCBI taxonomy): Eukaryota > Metazoa > Chordata > Aves > Bucerotiformes > Rhinopomastidae > Rhinopomastus > Rhinopomastus cyanomelas. Next base: position 44,741 of record VXBP01002197.1, on the reverse strand, counting down.
AGTACGATTTAAACAACAATATTCAGTAAAATAGTCAATGTGTGAAACTGCAACACCACATGGAATGAGCACTCTGCCATTTTGCTAGTGTAATCAATATCAGGACCAGAAAAATTTTCTAACACGCAAGCAAAAATATCCCAAAGTTTCTGAATCTTGACTGTACACTTAATGATTCTGGCTATGATTTGCAGCACACTGGTAAGATACACAAATATCTTATGCAAATTTCAGTAGCAGAATGGCACTTGGCTTGCTCTAAGAGAAACAACAGAGATGCAACCGACAGTTTTAAGAAAGACAATGTCCTTATTTGCATGCTGAAAATCTGGTTGTGTCCCCCTTTATCCAGGCACATCCATTCATTGTGCAATCTGTCGATGGGTAAACAAATAGTGCAGGATTCATCTCAGTGGGATCTGGCCCTTTGGTCTAACCGAAGTCAATTCTAGGTCGATACTGAAGTACCATAGGGTAAGACTGAAAACAAAAGTGAGAGAAAACAACAAAAACAGACAAAAGAAATGAAGACATAATTCATAAAAAAATATAAAGAATATGCACTTAAAGATTGCTGAAAAAATTCTACACATCTCAACAATTAATGTGATATCTGTTCTTTAAAATCTGAATTTAATCTCGAAGTTACTTAGTTGTAGTTATTTGCTATTAATATAGAATTCCTGTATCTGCTTTTATATATTTGAGAATTTAGGTTTTACAACATAGAATAACTCTTCTGATTTCTCTGTTGTTCTGCTTGAGAAAAACAACCTTGAAATTTTATGCTCTCTAAACCAAACCCTAATTACAGATTGTAAACTTTGATATTTATATAGATGGAGATTCCACAGTCATACAAGCAGTCAGCACTGTAACGGGAGCCAGGCTACACTGACATTAAAAGAGAATTAAAAATAAATAAATAAATCCGCTCACATTGCTCTCAGCTACTTTAGTGAGAGATAAGGGCTAACTTCTCCACCAACATCCAAACTCCTTAACTTCTGGTTTTGTGACACATTTTAGTGGAGTTTAGGTTGGACATTAGGAAAAAATTCCTTACTGAAACGGTCATCAGGCATTGCCCAGGGAGGTGGTTAAATGATCATCCCTGGGTGTGTTTACAAGCTGTGTAGACATGGAGCTTAGGGACATGGTTTAGCAGTGGGCTTGGTACAGTCAGGCTCATGGCTGGACTCAATGATCTTTAAGGTCTTTTCCACTCTAAACGATTCTATGATTCTAATGGAAAGAAAAATCATCTGCTTGGATCCTTGAAGTAGACAAGACTGCTGTGGAAAGTGTTGCTTTATTAAATGTCTGACTTATTTAATCTGGCAGCATTTCACTTAAGTCTGATGTTTTCATCTCTACTTCTTTAGGATACTGGATGTTTTCTATTGCATAAAACCCAGGAAAAACTTCCTGTCACAGCAGCTGTATGGTCTTCTCTACCTCTGGCAGGTAGGGCAGAGGCACACAGCCAATTTCAGTGTGTTTTTATTGCAAATTTGGAAAAAAAAAGAATTATTATAGAAACGATACAGTAAAATATTTCTGGTTTTAATTTATCCTTCAAATGCAACACAGATGAATGTAAGTTACCAAAAAAGAAATACATCAGGATACAGGTTACTCAGGTCTCCAGGCCAAGGCAGTGACGTGATCACTAGAAGTACATGTAGATGTTCACTGGGTTTTACACAGTGAAGTGCAGAGAAACTGCAGAGGTATTCAACAGCAGCAGCACTTAGGACAGTACCGTGTACCATCTGTGTGTGCAATTAAAAACCATGTACTTGGATTATCATAAATAACTTGGTCTCTGATTTTTTAGCATAGGATATGACTACCATATTATTTTAATGCTACTCCAAAGATTTTAACTTTGATTATATACATTGTCTCTAAAAGTACTCAAATGTAACTGGAAGTGCTGAAACTGACATATAAACTAGTGAGGCTTAGTTTTCCTGCAAACAAACTACAAAGCTGCTTTACAAATAAAATGCACCATACCAGAGCAATTCTTTATCATTAACTTCAACATTATGCTCATGCAAAAACATTATTTGACACTCCCAAAGTAACTTGATAAATTACTTTAAATAAAAATGTTCAATCAAATAAAACAAAAATGACCCTTGTGAGTGACTCCCTGGTGCTAATGGTTAGAAGGACAGGATAGGAAAAGGTAGATCATCCTTCCAGAATGACATGGCTATCAGCCTACAGACTCGATCTCTCTCTAACAAAAAAGTGGCCTAATGTAAAGTAAATCTTTAAATATTTTGCATGGATTCTGTTTATCCATTCAATAAAGCTTTCTCCGTAGGAACAACAATGCTCTGGCCTTGCTTGTAAGTGTTTTAGCACTTCGTACGGAGGAATTATAAAAACTCCACAGTTCAGTTTACAGCTGGAGTGCTGATGGGACCTAAATGACTGTAGTATGTACAGTCGTGAGTGCCTCTTACCTGATAAAAAGTGCCATCCTGTGAGCAGACTTGCGAAGATGAGCAGTTCTGACACCGAAACTGCGAAGGAGATGATTTTCTGATCAGATATGAGGCAATCACAGCTGGACATACACATTTACCATTTCATGTTTTTTTTTAAATTTTCGAAAGTAAAGCTTAAAATTAATTTACTTATTTAAAACAGGAATGATTTCTCTACTGAATAAATGGACATTTTCCCTTTACTACTCTACCTCTTGCAAGGTCCACAGATGTGCTCATAAAAGCTAATGGTGAATAGTATCAAAGACTGAGATAATAGGCTTACTTGATCTTCATCCATAAGAAGAGATCACTAATTAATTACCATCACAACTTCTGTTTTATAACAAGACTTAATGCAATTAAGGAAAACAAAAATCACAGAAACCCAGATGTTACTGGATTTATTACCAGCACAAGGTAATTTTCACAGGTTTTAGTTTGTCACCTCTGACTTCAGAGGAGCGATTCAAAACCACATTAAGGAAAAGACACACATACCTGACTATACTATGTCTATACAAACAAAACTTACTAGTTTTGTCAAGAGCTGTTGACTCTTATAGGCACTTGATACTGTAGTTCTGAGTGTTTTGAAAAAATGTAACCCCTACAAATAACATCCTTTCTGTTAATGTGACAGTTACTCTTGCTTCCAATCCAATACAGCTGCCAAAAGTTAATTTGTATGTAGGTGGTGCAGGATTAAATGCCACGAGAGAATTTTACTATCACTGAAGTTGTTGCCACAACCCTTCCTAATAGCACAGCCACTGCTAACCCAAATGTAAGATGGAAAGCCAAACAAACACACAAGGGTTTCCAGACGGTATTGGATATTGGAATATTATTTAAAGCTCCCTTACTGATGCAATCATCAAAATTCAGTGCCAGAATACTTCCAAATGTAATGAGTATTTGCCTATATACATTAACTGCACTAATTCCTAACAAAATCTATCCTTGTCCTCCCCCTCCAGTTTAAGGTAATACTTTAAGAAACTTGTGAATTGCTAACTCCATAGTGCCCTTAATCCTCTGTCTTCTTTGTGCCTCAGTGTTTCTTATTGTGAGTGCAAGGAAGCATTACAAAAAAGTTTGGAATTTTCTATGGTTCAGTACATCAACAGCTGCAAAATGCTTAACCTTAACCTGCACTCTGATACTGCCTCCACTGGACTACTAGTGATAGGCAACGAATTTGCCTATACTACAAAGCAATAAAGAGTGAAGAACAATCAATAACCACACACAAATGAATAAAAGAAAATGAAATGGAAGTACAACACCGGACAAAACCATCTGCCAAAACCCAAAAAAAGCAAGCCAAGATAAGGGCTACTAAATCGAATATTACACCTGAAAGAAATGTCTTTCAATAAGCTAAATATTGTGATTCCAAAACACCTAGATGCAGCAAGGAAACCCCATTTTGCAGCATTATCTGGATGTTTGTGTTATATAACACATCTAAAAAAACCCCTAAGTATAGTACTAACAGAAGTACTGACAGCAGAATTATATTTCACTGATAATTTTTCAGAGTCACTTTCACTTTACTGACTGCATAAAACAAGCAGATCCGTAATCAAGAACTACTGAATGCAGATTTCCCCATCTACTGTGACTCAAAAAGCCATGAAAAGCAAATTTGTAGAAAAAGTACATGTGCTTGAGTGTTCAGGTACATTACTTAGAGCAGAACTTTCATGCAAACTTTGTGTGACTGCTGTGTTTGAGTTTTGGAATCCATATGTGGTTCACTCATTTCTTCACTCACAGGGTTTAATATAAGTAATCTAGAAAACATGCAAAATGCATTTTTAAATAAGGTTTTTTTGAAAGGTCACAGAATATATTTCATACCAAGCTGTGAAAGTGTGTATAAGCTCTATAAGAAATATTAAACAAGTTATTATTAATAATGTAACAGCATTTACGTTTTCGCCTCTTAGTCTCCATCTCGTCATATAGATGAATTCCATAGTGTGATCCTTCCCCATGATTTCTCCATTGCATAGTACATCCAGCTTGAAATACAACGTAAAAAACAGTAAGACAAAGGGATGCAAAGTTTTAATGTCTGAAAGAACTCCTAGGTGAATCTCTCAGCCACGTATCGTAAACCTGGATAAACACAACATCTTGCCAATTGCTATTTTGAACACTAATGTCAGTTTTAATTTTTTTTTTCACATTTGTGATTTCTATTACGGTGTGGCCAGAATAATGACTGCTAATCTACACAGGAAATCACAAGTAGACAAACCCTCCTTACATTTATCCACACTTCACTGCATCCGTTTGAAGAGAAAGCCTTGTACTCCTTTTAAAGTTCTTCAATGATCTTTCAAACTCAAAGATACAAAAAGTACTGTCATTTTAATTTCTTTTTAAAAAAAATAAATGAAGTAGTTTAAAAGAAAATCAGTGAAACATAACTATAAATTACAAAGAAAATGTTCTGAGGGTACAAACACGATTCTTCGTTAACAGAAGGCAAAAGATTTAAAGAGTAATAATCTTACTGTAATGAAGGACTGGTGGAAACTGTATTATACACCTTACTCCTACCCTCCGCTGAACATGTTTGACAGCTCTTTCAATACCGCAGCCATAATGCTTCTCTGGTTTTTAGAGGAAAAAGGTCAAAATTTTGACGTAAGTAGATGGTATGTAACAGCAGCCATTAAGGTGCCAGGGACAGATTAAATTGGCGTAATTAATAAATTAATAAAACCAAATGGCATCAAAATAGCTAGTTAGCATCATGCCATGATACTGTGACAACTCGTATAGTGCGTACAGCTCTGTGGTAGCCCGTGCACCCGCCCTAACTCAGCCCTCCCTCTGAGCATGGCAGGGATGTTGACATTTGTGTTAAAGCAGCCTGCAGTTCACGTTGTCGCTGACTCCTGTAGGTGAAATGGCTAAAAAAACCAGTCTGTGCTGAGATCAAAATTCTTGTATCCGTGAGAAGAGGGGAAGCAGAGGCAGGAGTCTCTCACTTCCCAGCAGTTCCTGGCATCACAATTTCTACCACACCAGGAAATCCCGCCCAGGACAATCTTGGCAAAGATCAAATCACTCTTGCAGTGAAAATCCTTTCTCCATCAAAATCTACCTTATTTCAGAGAAGATGCAAAAAAACCCAGTATCTGCATTTTGAAAGGTCCAAATGGCATTGTTCCTCATTTTTTCACAATCACTCAATAGTTTCTTACATCTAAAGAAACGAAACTGCAGAGTAACTGGTGTCTGTTCAGTTGAGCTCCTTTTTCCCCAACAGCTACAAGCCCAAAACTGATGTGACACCCTATGAAAAAAGCAGGCATGCATTTTTTGTATAGAAATATAAACCCCCAATTTATCAGTTCCTTTACAGGTAAGCAACAAACTGAAGTTACTAGAATTATTATCAGCTCCTTAGTCAGCAACTTTAGTCACTACGGTACAACGATCACTTCTTATTTAAAGGCAGAAAATATAACAGTACCTAGTGATCACGTTTATTCACGTTCAAATACGATTATATTTCATAAAAACCTAATACTTTGCGGAGAAATAAAAATACAAGCATCATTATTTGAAATGTACCTCATAGGAACTTGGAAGCTTTAATTTTAAGCTGAGAAACTTTTTGATCGTTCCCACAGTCACTCGAGTAGAACAGCGGATAAATTTCTTCATTAAACCCTAAAGAACCAAAGAGAAAACATGTTAGAAATTTTGCAGCATCTAAGAAACCTTTAATGAAGCACGGCTGTATGTGACTCTTCTCTAATTATTAATGCCACTATAGCTTAATTTTACTAACTTTAAATTTACGAGATGACAAATAGGTTAATTTGACCCCTCTCTGGTTCTAAAGATATTTCCAAAAGATACAGAAGGGAGAAAAGAAGAATACCAAACAAAGCCACCAAAAATACCATAAGCTGCAAACTCAAGATACGATGTATTAGCACAGATAATAATGGAGATAGATTTCTTACTGTATATAGCATAAGGAGTCAGTGATAACACACACACATCTTTTCCTGATGAATCAAAACTTTCTGACTACGAACTTCTGAAATTATACGTGTAACAGTGCACAATAAAAAGCAGTGTTTTATTAGACAAATTTTAAATATATTGAAGACTTATATTTGTAATTTAATAAAGCATTATTAAAATATAACAAGGTTTCTAAACATATTCTTTTGGACTTGATACCATTAGGTAACCTTCCCCTTAGGAATAGTAATCAAATATTCCTAACCCTTGAAATGCAGTTAGCAGGTAATGCAAATTTTACAGACGGAAGTGACCTGCGCAGTGCTACAGACATCGTGGTGTCTGAATCAGGTACGCAGCTCTGAAGATCTGAATCTCTGTCATTAAGTCCACAAAACATCTGAAAGCAGCTTCAGTCTGGCATGCTAGGACCTCAATCCTAGAAGTGTGAGGCAGCTCACACACAGCCAGCTACTTAAGTACCTCTGTGGTATGCTGTAGTCTGTTGTGCAATGCAGTCATATACCACCAAGGCTGTAGACTACAAAACTAAAATAAATTAAAAGAACAAATCAAGTCATAGATGGATTCCTGTACAAAACTGCATTTTTCGCAGAATTTTAAGATTCAATGAAATGCCTCACACAAAAGACTAAGTAAGGGTGGAAGTGGGGACAAGCCACCACATTAAAGTTTTCTGTTAATGGTTAGAACTAATGTGATTCCTGTAAATTGCTCTTCTGCCAACAGGAACATCAGCACAGATTATCTTTACTACTCACTTTGACTACATTATCTCCTGACTGCCCATTGTTGCGTAAACAGTCAAGGCAGATAGCAATCTGTGGATCACTCCTGTGATAGTCTTTATCTTCTTCATTTTCATCACCCTCCTCATCTACTTTGGGTTTCTCAGCTGTTGGCCTTTCATCTGTAAAATATAAAGTTGTTATTACTTAAGTTTAAAATAATTGAAAGTTGCAGTAGTAACAAACATTAAAAGTAATATTTCATTTTCAAGAGCATATTTTTAATTCAAAGTCACTTTATACAATTTTAACTCAATGCATTCTTAAATGGACAGATCGATAAATCTCTCAAAACAAAGTTTTACTACTGAAAATGTAATATGCAAACAAAAGTTTTCTATGAGACAGAAAATAATTGGCTAATGGACTGCTAATGGTTATGGCTAATGAATAAAACAACTGCATCTGCACATGCATCAGGATTGCTCACACACACAGACCTACTCTACAGTGTAGCACTTCACTGTCACAACACTGAAATGAAGTCAGGTAACTAATGCTGGCACTTGTATATCAAAGTAACATGGATAATCAATTCATGTCTAACTGTCAAACACAGTAACCTATCGGAGAGAAGTTTCTGAAATGTTACCGTGCACTACAGTGAAGGAAGTTAAAACTTCAGCTAATTTTCATCTAGGTAATGTCACTGCAAAAAAGTTCAGGTGTTTCTCTCCAGAAAGGTTTTTAACAAAACAGCCATAAATACACTTACGGCCTTTAACAAACAAATAAAGTAAGAGAAGTGGAATGGCCTTAATTTTTGGCAGAGCACATATATCCTATATAATCACACATACCCCATATTATCACATACATCCTATGTGATCACATATACAGTGTTATCTGTCTTCACTGCTTGTGTTACAAGTTCTATTGATTATTGGTTTAAAAATCTAACTCTTTGGAAAAAGTTACCATTTCCTGCAGTTTCCAAAAGCTTATTGTAGTTTTAACACCTGAATGCTGAGACTAGCAAGTACCTCTAGATAAGACCATAGTGTATGTAAATAATAACCACACAATGAATAGTAGAATGGAGTAATTTTGATGGATTAGGAAAACTGTATACAAGAAATATATACTACACATTGTTTTTTTTCCCTGTATACTCTTCTGAAAAAACCTTAAACCATTATCAAGCTATGGCTAGGTTTCCAAACACAGTAATTAGTTTCATTTCATTCAGCTTACATCTTCAATATGAGTTTTAAGCTACACTAATTGCTTTTCTTTCTTATAATTTTATAAGTATTTTATAATTAGAAAAGATTTGTCCAAAAGTCCCTATTAGCTGTTGGCAATTTAGTTGCATGTGTATCACACATGCATTTTGTTCCCAGTATCTTGCTAAAAGCAGAGTATCAAACAGTATCAAACTACAGATTTTCTTTTTCTTTTTGTCAAACTCCCAGAAGCAGGTGCAGTCTACTTGTTGAGAGCATTTTTTTGAGAAGTGTGCTTATGATTCACAGATTCATGAGCAAAGCAAAGACATCCACAACTTTCAACAGTTGTCACTATTGAGTAATGCAAGAAGATTTAGTTGTGCAGATTGAAAAGTTTTGAAAGACAAACTATCAACTACAGAACTAGGGAAATCAACACATTCCTGGACTTCAGGAGGGCCAACTTTGGCCTTCTCAAGCAACTGCTAGGGGAAATCTCATGGTACAGGGTATTGGTAGGTAAAGGGGCCCCAGACAGCTGGTTAACATTCGAAAAGCATTCCAACAGGACAGAAGTCAAGGAAGGGAGCCAGAAGACCTGTGTGATTAAACAGGGAGCTGCTGGGCAAATGGAAGAGGAAGATAAAAGTCTATAGGTCAGGGCAGGAGGGGACGGCCACTTGTGATGATTATAAGGCTCTAGTCAGAGGATGCAGCGATGCAACTAGGAAAGTCAAGGCCTCCTGGAATTAAGCCTTGAAAGAGAGGCCAAGGGCAACAAAAAGGGCTTCTTGAAAAACACTGCAGGTCAAATTAAACTAGAGGCAATGTAGGCCCCCTGCTGAATGAGGTGGGTGCCCTGAAGACAGACGATACTGAGAAAACAGAGATACTGAACACCTTCTTTGCCTCTGTCTATACTTCCGGAAGCTGTTCTGATATCAAGCCCCAGCCTTGCTGAGGCCCCAGAGGAAGTTGGGACAAGAGAGGAGCCCGCCTTAGTTGATGAGGACTGGGTTAGGAATCCATTGAGCAAACTGGATGTACATAAACCCATGGGCCCTGATGTGATGCATCTGCGAGTGCTAAGGGAGACAGAATAAGTCATCACGAGACCATTCTCCATCACCTTTGCTAAGTCCTGGGGATTAGGAGATGTCCCTAGGGACTGGAGGATAGCAAATGTCACTCCAATCTCCAAAAAGAGTAAGAAGGAGGAGCCGAGTAACTCGTTTTAAACGCCTCCATCCCAGGAAAGGTGATGGAACAAATTGTCCTAGAGGTTGTCTCCAGGCACATCAAGGACAGTAGGGTCATTAGGGACATTTAGCATGGCTTCACAAATGAAAAGTAATGCTTGACCAGACTGAGAGCCTTTCATAAGGGCATAACCAGGTGGATGGATGATGGCAAAACAGTGGATGTGGTCTATCTTGACTTCAGGAAGGCATCTGACACAGCGTCACACAGCATCCTTGCAGCCAAACTGAGGCAGTGCGGTCTAGATGATCGGGTAGTGAGGTGGACTGTGAACTGGCTGTGTAACAGAAGGCAGGGAGTAGTGGTCAATGGGACAGAGCGTAGTTGGAGGTCTGTATCTAGTGGCGTCCCCCAAGGGTCGGTACTGGGATCGGCACTATTCAATCTATTCATTAGTGGCTTGTATGAGGGATTACAGTGCACACTCAGCACGTCTGCTGATGACACAAAGCTGGGAAGAGTGGCCAACACTCCTGCAGACTGTGCTGCCGTTCAGCGGGACCTGGACAGGCCTGACAGCCGGGCAGGGAGAAATTAATGAAGTATAACAAGGGCAAGTCTTGCATCTGGGCAGGAATAACCCCATGTACCAGTACAGGTTGGGAACTGACCCGCTGGAGAGCAGTGTAGGAGAAAATGATCTGGGGGTCCTGCATGGACAGGAGGATGACCATGAGCCAGCAATGTGCTCTTGTGGCCAAGAAGGCAAACGGAATCCTGGGGTGGATCAAAAAAGGGGTGGTTAGCAGATGGACAGAGGTTCTTCTCCCCTTCTACTTTGCCCTGGTGAGATGGTATCTGGAATACTACGTCCAGTTCTGGGCTGCTCAGTTCAAGAAGGACACAGAACTGCTGGAGACAGTCCAGCATAGAGCCAGAAAGATGATGGAGTAGAACACCTGTATTATGAGGAAAGGCTGAAGGAGCTGGCTCTCTTTAGCTTGGACGAGACTGAGGCGTGACCTCATTAATGTCTCCTTCTCTGGAGATGTTTAAAACCCACCTGGATATGTTCCTGTGTAACTTGGTCTAGGTGGTCCTGCTGTGGCAGGGAGATTGGACTAGATGGACTAGATTTTTTGAGGTCCCTTTCAATCTCTAATGTTCAGTGGTTCTGTGTGATTCTGTGAAACAGGCACATGCATAAAAAAGGTAGTGTCTTCCAAGGTATCCTGATAGAAATTCTAATGATCCTTCATGTAAATTACACCAGACTTTTCTATAAAGTCCTTCTTGATATGAAAATTAATGATGTTTGTACACGCAGCCTCCAGAAATCAAAGTGATGGTCTATTAGAGGCATGTTATTAAAGTTCAGTATGGTAGAAGGTAAAAAAGAAAAGACACAAACACATTCTAATCTCACCAAAACAGACTTGGTGTTCTCTCCAAGTCAAAAGTATCAAGCCAAGAAACAGAAGACAGGAAAACCAAACCAACATCCCAGACAGCTCCATGGTTCTTTCCGTAAAGCATAAATTGAAATCTCTTATTTTATCATCTTGGAAATTGTCTATTTAAGGCACTTGATTCTCAGATACTCAGTGTAAAACTGATTGACAGAAAGTGAGTCCATGTGAAGTTGCTCTCCAGTTCAGACTGCAGAGGACCAGTAACGGTTTTTTCACCCTGTACCGCAGTGTGTTTCTTATTATTGTCCATCAAATCTCTCTAGGAACCATTCACCCCAGGGAGTCACCAGTCCAAGACATGCTTTGTTTGGTTTTTCTTCTAAAACGTGAAAACTGTAATTCCTGGGTTTTTTACAGATATGCTGAAGGTGAGAATTGCAACCTGTGGTACAGGGCGTAACTGATGGACTCTTAAATTAGACTGACCACGTGACTGCAGGGCATGGCTCTGGCAACTGAAAGTACCCCTTCTTAGTGAAATTATTCTAAGTAATTTGTTCTCAGGCAAGACTCCAAACGCTCATTCATGATTCCAAGTGCTCATTCACAGCAGAAAGTGGTTTAGATGCTCGTAATGTGTCTCAAGGAGTTGTCATGACTTTCAAATACTCCATAAAGCCAAATTTCCATAGCACAAGGATGCAGTCACTAATAGAGCTGTATACATCTGTAGCTACTTCAAAGTATGTTTTGAGAGTTAAGGCCTTCATCTGATGTACAAAACACCTCAATCATTATTTGGACTTTGTAACTGATCTCCACTGGTTTACTATGAAATCATGGGAGGAAGATGAGAACCGGAAGAAAACTGATTAGAAGTAAATCACATTCTGCAAATTACATTGTTCATTTCTATCTATTTTTGTAGCAGAACATAATTTTCTAAACAGTCTGCAAGTGTCTACAAGTATTCTGAAATCTAAATAGGTATACACTACATGGTGTGTTGCAGTGTAGTAAACTAATAAAATTTCATATAATCAAAAGAACTGTGGGACAGTTTAGGTAGAAAAGAGACTGTCTCATAATTCGCTGAAAGCAAATCAACAAAACTAGTGAGAAAGAAAATGAAATACTATGAAGTTGAAAAGAAGATGGAGGGAACAGAGAGGGCATCCAGGATGGGACAAAGGGAGAAAAAGGAAAACCCTTCTGAGATCTGTATGAAACAATTGTTTTGCCTGTGTAGAAAACTATTTTACTACTTGTCCTAACTAATTCTTGACAACCTCCTACTTAACAGCTGGTCAAATTCAGTAACAGAAAACATTCTGTACAAAACTCAAGTAGTTCTGCATCCTGCTGTATTAAGAAAATCAAGTGGAAAATGGCACGAGTGCTGAAAGTCAGAGTTTAGGGAAATGCAAATAATTATAAAATAGCTAGCATTTGTAAAACAATTGCTCAATAGATAAGTAGCAATACCTGAAAGCCCATAGCATTTTTATGAATATCTTTGAATTCAGTAAAAACAATGTACACCCTTATGTGTTTGAAGTATTAGGGCTTAATAAGCAGTGGTATTTAACATACAGATGAGAGAGGGGAAAAAAATAGTCACCTTGCCCATTTTCTTGAGGCTTGTTTTTCTTCCAAAACTCAATCTCTCGTTGCAGTTCCTCTAGTTAACACAGAACAACAGTAATGTGAATTTTTAAAATCAATTACTACAGGTCTATCATTAGAAATAGCTATATTCCCTCCATCATCCCAAACTGCTACACCAAAACCAAACAAGAAACTTACGTTCTCGAAGTCCAGGCACCAGCTTAAATATAATTTCCTCTAAGGTGTTATCCAGCCTTTCAAAGGGAAAAATATATTTCATGTTAAGCAGGAACAAACATTTTAAATATTTTTAGCCTTTAAAGAACCTTTTGAATAATGAAAGGAGTTGCACATTTGTTTGAAATAATGCATCCTGCAAAACGCAACTGATTTTAGCTTGAGAGACTACATGCATTAAAGCTTATCTCAACCACCTCTTGAAAAGATTTTTGTCAGAAATAACACAGGAACTTATTTTTCAATGTATAAAGAAAAAAAGTGAAGCAAAAGAGAAAAAACAGTTTCATTGTTTTTCTTTCTATTACACAAAAACAATAAAATGAACAAACTGTGAAGTAGTATCCAGTGTTAAGATCCAGGTCATGAGTGGTAAGTTTGAATATTAATAAACTCCATTATCTTATTAAGTGTTCAAGTGCTTTGTAAATAAGGCTGTTATGAAAAACTGAACAGATTATTCCCTACTCATTACAACACAAAACCAGTCTTGGCAGGGTAATGAAGACCACAGAGCATTCATGCTGCCCTGGCTAGACAGTTCTCAGTACCCAACATAATTATTTTAAACTATTTAAATCTGCTATGAGTTTGTCTACCAGATGACAGTATGCAGCACAGGCATGTCCTCTGAGAGCCTGATACTGATGCCAGAAATAGCTGTTACGGTCCTGTCCAGAAGACACAGTGCATGCACCTTTATTGCTGAAGCTAAAGTATTTTCCTTCCCTTTTGTCTGAATTTTACCTACTTTCCTACCCATTTAATTTACCACGCAGTTTCACTAGCCACTGGCAAAGTAGTAAGACAACTGTATGAGACTTTACTGTTAAGGAATATTAAAAAGTCATTTTAAAAGATAACAATTATCAACTTATAATAATGTATGAGCATTCCAGGTCATATTCCTATAGCATTTGTGTCTGTAATCGAAAGTTTAGAATTATACCTATTACACATCTTGTTCTGAGACAGCTCCCTGTCTTATCCATCAGTTCATGGGAATAATTAATTTTTAACCATATCCATATTCTGTTTCTTCTTGTAAGAAAAAAATATTGAGGTCTCCAGTAGGTGAAACAAACCTCTCCTTAAAAAAAAACACAGAGAGTACTATCTTCACAAAGGAAACCATGGGATGTCTGAACACTTCACTTCTGACAGATGACAATACAGATCTATCTTTCAAAATGGTACTTCATCTCTTCTAGCCTCTCTCAGCAATACTTAACTACATCTTACTGCTTTCTATGAAGTTGCCACAGTAAAGCACTGGGAACTCAGGAACCCATCTTTGAGACAGAATAGAATCATTAGGGATTGGAAGGGACCCCGAAAGATCATCTAGTCCAATACTCCTGTCACAGGAGGATCTCTTCACTGGAGAAGTTATGGAATCATNGGGGGTCTCACCAGAGCGGAGTAGAGGGGGTGAATCACCTCCCGCGATCTGCGCAAGTGCACCCCGCCGGCTCACGCTGAGCCTTTCGTCCACAAGCATGCCCAAGTCCCTTTCCTCAGGGCTACTCTCCGGCAGCGTGCACTTGCGGCCCAGAAGGCAAACCGGATCCTGGGCTGCATCAAGAGAAGTGTAGCTAGCACATTGTACAGCTTTGTACAATGTGAACAGTTGGACTTGATGATCTTAAAGGTCTCTTCCAACCAAAGATATTCCGTGATTCTGTGAAAGCTCCAGTCCTTGTAACTTCATAAAAGCAACATAAAACTTCAATCTTCATTAAAAGAAAATAGATGAGGGCTTCAAAAGAGATGCATCTTACACTGTTCCTATTATCCATGTCTATGCGTGCTTTAAGTATTTCGATTTCTGTGACTCATTATCAAACCCATTCCAAAATGGTACTACTCAACATAACTCCGAAGCATCAGTCATTTGACACTTCCTGTTAATGCTGAAACAAGTACGTTAATATTTTAGACACTCCTCTTTCCACCTCTACATCTTTCAGCTGCCAGACTAGAACATTCAGAAATAAAACCAAGCACTATACAGTTTCTTTTACCACCTTTTCTGTAATACTGAATGAATTACAAGATCAAAGCTACTCTCTGATAATTGCTAATGCTCTCAAGTGAAGACTATCACTAAGGAAAACCTGCATCCAAAGTCTGTGCTCACAGTGTAACTAATGCAGACTATACTGAATACTGGTCATATGAAAGTTTGCTAAATTAGGAAAGGGAATTCTTGACTTTAACACTCTTCCTAGAATTTCCCTTTAGAGTTCAATGTTGAATTTCAGACTTAGGCTTATAGCTTCAACAGATCCTAAGTGATGCCAAATAAAAGATACATCCAAAACCCATACATAGTCATGAAGCTGTTCAGAATCGAGTTTATAAGTAGTTTATAAAGTTTATCTCAAAGACCTCAGTTAAAAATACTATCTAGAATGTTCGGTGCCATTTCTCAGAACCTGCATTCTTGAGCAATGATGGGGCTGGTTTCTACAGTCAGAGTGTAACACATGTATTAAGTCATGCTGGCAACATCCAAAAAAAGAAATTCCATTACACTGCTCATGTGCTCTTCTGATTATTAGTTTAGCAAATGTTTAAAACTGTTTCATAAAAAACAAACAGCAAACTACTAGCTATATGCAGTTTGCTGGTGAATAAATTAAGTATTCTAAAAGGAGTTTCAGAATATAACTGCAGAGAAAATATCTCTTCTCACATTTCTGGCTTTTGTTCTCAACTTCTCTCATCCCTCCATCATTTCCTACTTAAAAAATCGTATTCATTTACTGGACATCTACTACATATTTCAGAAAACACATTTTTCAGCTCCTCTGACACCATCTTGTCAGAATAAAGGAAATATTTCTAAAATGTTTTTGCTTTCAGCTTATTAGCCTTGTACACTCTGTATAGCATCTTCTGTTAAGGCTGACACAGCATCTCAGACACTGACAGGAGATCAGAAAAATAATTATGGTGTGAATAGCTACATAAACCCTTCTAGCCTTAACCTTCCAAAAAAACATTCAGACGATCTCACCTATCCTCTTGGTATGCAACTGAAGCACAGGAATTGCTATGAACACACATCTATCAGTCAAAAATCAAATAAAAATGTGACAAATTGCAGCAAATACAAAATCAGGAAATGATACCAACTCTCGTACATTCCAGATGCAAATATTTGTTTTAATATTAATGTTAAGAATATCTCTGCTCAAGTTCAAAATGGTAGCACAAACTACTAGTACTGGGGTGAGGGGTGGAGGGACTGTTGGGAGTGAGGGAAGTGAACAGCTTCACCATTTTAGGAAAACATGAAGTCTTCCATCTCTGATAACATTTCTTGAATTATCTTTACTACATTTGTAGGATGCTAGCACTTCTGTTTCAACATAACACCACTAGGAATCCAGAATTTCAAAACAGTTATTGTTGTTTTTTAAAAAAAAAAGATGTGTTACTGTGATAGAAAAAATGCAGACTCCTGGGAAAAAGTACTTTTACCATCCTGAGCAACTTTTCACTAATCCGCCTGCAGATTTCAATTCAGACTGGCAGATCTATGTTTGCTCTAAGAAGAAAAACAAAATTGCAGTTTGGAATCCCCTAGTTTGAAAAAAAAGTACCCTAAAATTTATTTTCATGTTAAGAATAAAAGTTATCCTGGCGCATTTATTTGTTTAATGCAGGTACTAAAATACATATTTTTATTTGTAAAATATACCTGATCTTTCCTCCTTTTATTTGATTGGTAAAAACTCAATTTACCATTTACTGAGATTTAAGAATTTTACAAAAATCTATTGCCAAGAACAGCTGATATAATTATACAATTAATGTTCTTTCATTTCAGCAAATGTTATGCAATGTTGTCTTACCTTAACATTTCTAGTGGATTGGTCTCATGCACTTGGTTGCCACACCTGGGGCAGTCATTGCTGTCTTCAAAATGTTGAACAATACAAGTCTTACAAACTGAGAGATAAAATAAATAGAAAAGAAAACGATCTAAATAGTACAGTTTGAACATTATCTAACGGTACCAGTTAACTACTTAATTCATCAGTGTAGTATTTTGAAGCAAATAATTACAATGTATTTCATGCACTTCCTGTTCCTCAAAGTCATAAATAGTTCTGTTCTGCCAAGACACTGTGTTCAGCAGCACAGGTTAGACACGCCTACTTTAAAATATCCAATATTTTTACTATGTAGAACTGTCAGAGCATCATAAAGCACCATTTCACACATGTAATACAGGTTATGAGAAAGTGCATGCTGAGGAACTCTAGCTCAGCAGAGCCAACCATCACTGGAGATGATATGAAACTGACTTAAGCACGTTACTTTCTTTGAAATGTGTTGCTGCAACTGAAGAAGTTGTAAATTCTCAGGCTAAAAACTCACAGAAACTGTGCACAGGTTCCTAGAGGCTGTTTCCCATTTGACAGACTGCCTTCAACAGCTATGTCAGAACTTACAGTAAACACTTAATACTTTAATCTTATAATGATAACGCAGGATCAGGACCACAAGAAGAATAAACAAACCCAAAACAACAATGTGAATTTAAAATCCAATAAATGAAATTAAACTAAGCAAGGTGCTACACTACCATGGCTTCCAAATGATTAATTGCAGACTATAGATTTTACAGCCATTAATAAGAAAACGGAAGCTAAGCTGATGAGAACGAATGTGCCTGCTATTATTACTGTGGTACAACATTCTGGATGGAGATAAACTATGTCCTCTGTTTATTATTACTTCACCCAAACTGAAATGAGAACTGCAAATTCATCAGTAAATGGACTGAAAAAAATAAATGGACTGCTGCAACTGCAATATGCTTTCTGCTGAAACACTAATTTCTTTCATCAATTACCTAAAGAACAAAGAGTACCTCTAAACAAGCTGGTAAATCCCAAGTATATGACAATCTTTAAGGAACTGAAGTCCCTTTAACAAATGTCACCTAACAAGAACAGCCTGCATTTGTCTTTGCTTTAGTAATGCTCAGAAGACTAAGTCCAAATCAGCTGACACTGATAGCATACATTAAACCTCTGTGTAGGTGTTTTTTCCAACTGCTTTAAAACTTTTAAGAACATTAACCTCAGTGCTTTGACTGAAATGACAATGAACTTTCAAGTCTGACGGATAGTCACCAGAGCTCTCTGGATGGCTCATAGTGTTCTCCCCAAGCTAAAAAACTGCTCCAGCAGTGCTGGGGCGAATTTCCAATGATCTTGTCAAATGATCTCAGGAAGCCCAAGAGGTATGCCACAAAAGACCAGCAGTGAGGCACAGTGCCGGCCTCTAGAACATGGGGACTCCGTCCAGGTGAGAATGCTGATGCAGTGAGCACCATTTAGCTCTCAGGAGATAAGTTAGTATCTCCTTATCCTCAGGTTGTGAGATATTTAGCACTGGTACACACATGCAAGAACCCATAATCACAGATCTCTTGTAATTTGTTAAATTACTACAGTTAATTGATTTTTGCTCATGCACTCCCTAACACTTCCACAGAGTAAGAAGCCTGGTACAAAGCTTCAAATGCGATGTTCTATACCTACATTTCTTCACTTGTCTATATACTTTTCAGAACTCCTTAAGTTAATATTTCCCTACTACAATTACAGAATACAGAGAATTTCAACACCTACATGAAGCCCTCATGCCAGCCCAACAGAGTATTTAAGAATACACCTTAATTGAAGCACAAGTATTCATAACTTTTAAAATACATGTATGTATCATTTCTATAATCTATCTTCTTTAATGATAATCTCCTCTAGAATGGAAAACTATACAAGTTACCCTTCAAATTGAAAAGACATCAACACACTTGGCTCAAAGTTTTTCTTAAAATGTAGTATGTACACACATTCAACCCAAGGGCAAACACCACAAGATGAAATTCTTCAGCTGATCAGCAGCTCCTCAGCCATCTCAGTTCCCTTAACTATCTGAACTATATTCTCTTTTGTCACCCGTCTGAAATACAAAGAAGCACAAGGAGCAACTGAAGGCACAAGCAACGAAATATGTTGTTGGAGAGGTGATTTTTAAATATCAATAACTTCTCTTAAACGAATGTAGTAGCTAGACAATGGTTATAGAGTTTCTTGATATCAACTAGCTATGCAAAAATTAAATAGATATGGAATTTTTTTTCACTTCTTCACCCACAATTTTTAAAAACGGTGTTTGCTTTCAATATCACAATTTTTTTCTACATTACTTTAAAATGGTTTGAGTTTTCTAAGATTTTGGAGTAAATAGGTAAGAACACGGAAACGTTTTATGAATCTCATCTGCATTGCTGCCTTTAAATGAACATCCTGAGTCTAAGAACAACTTCCAGCATCTTCAAAAGTAACGAGTGCGCCCTCACTTCAGGCACGCAGCCATGTTGAGGGAGGGGTGTTGTAAAGTAACATGCACTAAACAAAAAGCCCTCTCACCTGTGGCTAGGGATCGGGGTGCATGCTTGGTCCCTTGAAGTCAAGAAAGGTCTCAGTCATAGATGAAGAGGCAGCACCTCTTCACCTCTTTCCAAGGTTATGATTTTTGAACAGGCATTGCCATAATGTTCTATAAAAACATGTAATTAGAAACAAATAGAAACCCTACATGTGTCCAGCCCTGAATTACTTGCAAGCAGCTACCGATATAATTCATGTATGCAGACAGAATTGATAAGCTGGCCAAATGACAGAATTTAACACTCTCCTTTTGCAGTTTGAAAATTACCAGAATTTTCAGATGTGCAGATTTGTGCTTTCATGAAGAAAAACAAAAGTTACGTTGCTCTGGGAGGTGACACTGTCCCAAGTACCTGCCCTTAATGGGTCCCGCTACATGAGGAACATACCTGCCTCTTTTTGCTGAGGGCTTTTAGCCCAGCAAGGGGCTGCTGCCCTGTGCTAACCCTCACCCCCATTCTGGGGCAGTGGGAGGCGGGGAAGATGGCTTCCAGAGGCTCCCTGCCCCATTTTCCCTGTCGGAAACGGGACAGAGGGGGCTCACCAGGTCTGGTCGAGTCCGCTCCTGTAAAATGCAGGGTGGAGAAGAACGGCGCCAACAACGGCACAGCAGGGGCAACCCCGGCCCGGACCTGATGCCACCAAGCAGAGAAGCAAGACTTTGGTGCAGATCTACCACCCCCCCCCATGACACCAGAGCAGCCCATCAGCATCGCGGTGAGCTGGGGGATTCCTCTTCTTCCTCCTGGAGCTGAGACAGGAGGAGAGAGGGGAGAGGGGGAGGAGAGGGAGAAGGTCCTGGAAAACCCTCTCGGGCACATGCAGAGTATGGGAGGGTGGCCCTGCTGATGCAGCCAAGTGGTCGGTCTCCATCTTGGGTCCCGCATGTGGCTGGGGCCATGTGGCCACTGCCATTTTAGAGAGATTGATAAGCAGGAAGAGAGACTCGTTTGTCATTTCTGCTGCTGAGAAAGAGACTGAGAAAGAATTCCTTCATGCTTAGCTGAAGAAAGCAGAAGGACTTGAGAATCCTTAAACCTTGGGCATGAAAGACAGAGTCTGGGTTCTTTTTTTGAAAGTATGTCTGCTGCACCGAGGGATGCAGTTCAGGTGCTGAGGAATCAGGCCATCCCGAGAGCGCTGAGCTGGAGAAGCTATGCTGAAGAATTGAAGAATTCACCAGTCTGAGTGCTGCTGTACCACAGACGGGGCGATGCATGAATAACAGAGAGGGCCTTGACTGACATGCTCTTTTCCCCCAGATCTTTGATGTGAAAAAAAGACCCAAGGACCAATATGACAGTGATCCCCTATTGTATTTTTCTCAGAATACTTGATTGCATTTGTGACACAGTTTCTAGTTTGTGTGCACTAACTTGCTTCATCTTTTCTTTATACAGTTATAGAGTTAATAAACCCTTTTCCAGTTTCCCTAAGCTATCCATTGTCTGGCAGATTTATCTGAGATCTCATAGAGATCCAACTGCTTTGTTTTCTTTTCCTTTAATTGTGATCTTCAACCCACCACATCTCCAAAAACATTCTTGCTTATCTCCAAACTCTAATTACAGTATCTTTACCAGTAGTTCTGAATATTGCTCAAAAAGCAATCTAGCTCTAGCTGAATCACAAGTGTACTCCTATGTCATTTGAACTGAAAAAACCCAACAGCAAATAACACTAATTAACATGAAGTTCTGATACAGTGTTCATGAGAAAGCTAGGATGAAGTGAGCTTTTCATGGAATCATAGAATCATTATGGCAGGAAAGGACCTCAGTTTTTGGCCTGCAACAGGCCATCCATGTATCATGTCATTCATTGCTCTTGCTCTTCCGGAGAAGCGAAAAATCAGCCAATAAAAAAGATCCTACTCTAAACAGACAACTGGAAAAACAAAACATACGTGGCACAAAACCACGTTGCACAAAACAGAGAAAGCTCTTTAACTGAGAGCAATATGTATTGTAATTACTGTAAAAAATTAAAAACATTTCAAACAACAGACCATATGCAGACGTAGTGCCCAAACTGCATTTAAACTTATTTACAGAACCCATAGAGTTTTAGCAAGAAAACAGAAAATAAATGGAAACACTGCAAGGAATGGAAATAGTTAACCTTACTGTAAATCTTATCTTCCCCATTAATTGAGATGTTTTCTTTCTCTTTACCAAAAAAAATTTAAATAATCAAGACATTTCTGGGGCATGATTGTTCAGTATTATTGAACTAGAGAGCATCAGAGCAATCAAACGTGGAGATACTAAGTCTTTGTAAAGTAGAGGAACAGACAGGATTAATCTATTAAAACTCATGTCAGATACAGTAAAAGTCTGAAACAAGAATCCTAGAATAAACACTTCTTGGATGACTCCAATGATAATGAAAATAACCGTACCCTGCCCATGCTTCTCAAGGAATCTGTGAAACATACTACTGTCAACTGAGTACCTGGTATCTCATAATCCTGGTATCTATACTGTGCTGAAGGTGGAGATGATACACTGCTTCTCTTAAGAGAAAGTATGGTGATGACAGTACTTACAAGAACTGCAAAGAATCATTTGCTATCTCAGAAATTCTGTTAGTTGAGGAACCTCAATTTAAAGAGTGGGGGGGGGAAAAACCCCAAGTATGATTAAAATATGAAGTCCTACCATAGTTGTGAATAGTGGCCATGTGGAAATTCAGTTGAAATTCACTGAAGAAGGTAATGGTCTGGCTTACTCTAAATCTTTTCTGACTAGACTTCACAAAAACTTTAGGATAACTCTTCTTTAATAGAGACATGCAAGTAAGATGGAGCTCTTCTGATAGGTCCTATCATAAAGGAAGGGGCTGGCCACTGATATTTTTGCTGTAAGCATCTTATTCAGTAGTAACAACGTCTCTATGGATTTAGTCTTTTGGCACTTGACATATGGTTTAGTGGGCATGGTGGCATTGGGTTGACGGTTGGACTTGATGACCTTGGAGGTCTCTTCCAACCTTAATGATCCTATGACTTTATTGTACAATTTGTATCAACATGAAAGTAGTTTCTTTTTTTTTCCTGTAAGCAATTAGTAGTAGCCTCCTCCAGAAGGCATTACTCTGCGTTTTAAGAAAGGTATTTGTAAACTTCTCTGAAGATAATTCAGTTCGACTCACTCTTGGGATCTCTGCTCCATTCATGTCAGACTTTACTTAAAGTCTGTGATGTGATGACACTAACCTGACTGCTTTGAAAAAGGCTCATTGATTTGTCTTGTAAAGATATTTAAACTTGGCCTTGGTAGGCTTTTGTTTAGCAAACCAAACACAGATAGTCCCACCTGAGCTATAGCTTTCATTTATACCTAGAAGAAATGTATAGTTATTAATGTGCAGAACTTTTTGCCACAGGATGTATAACTATATTTGAAGTCAGACAACTGACTCCTCAAAATGTCCCAAATATACAATCATGTAACTTGAATACATTTTTATAATAAAAACCATTCTATGGAAAGGAATTGAATTTGTGTCAGTCTGAACACATTTAGATGTTCCTTCTACACCTTTCTTTGAGAGAAGGTGGCACCCGTGGAAGCCACACATGGTCCAAGAAAGGGATTGATAATTAATGATGAGCTACTCTCCAGTGTAAGAGAGGTATTTAAGTACAACATAAGCAGACAAAATACAATCAAGAACCAAGAATCTTAAGCCAGTCCTATATAGATGATTCCCTACCACAACAAACGTATAGACCTGAATCAAATCTTTGTACAGCCAGTTCAAATCACAAGGTCATACCACACCACGAAAAAACTGCCAAAAATTGTAAATCAATACTGTAGTCATCTAAAACAACTTCTGCTTTTTCTCATGTAAACCTCTGGTATTAGAAGCATCTGCCTGCCAAAACTAACTGATAGCAATCCTCACATAAATTGTGACACTCATTTGTTCCTGAGCGAGCCAACACATAATACTCCTAATAGGAACAGGATTATCAGCCAGCATTTTCGAACATGATAGGTAGAACCATTCTCAGTTATTCTCAATATAAAACACTGAACAATTTTCAAAGCCTGTCACTTTGATACTTCAGAGAATCGGGTGAAGTCTAAGCATACAGTAAAAAGGGTTAGAAAAAAGGGAGGAAATTCCCTATCTTATGGGAAAAATACCAAAAAGCAAACAACCCAAAACCCTTTAATGCTAGTAGTACAGATTAGCTAAATGACATGGCTTCACGTGCTTTACTGTACGTCACATATTGCAGTAAACAGGAAAAGAAAACAGCTAAACCAAAAAGTATACAGTTTGCAGAATTTTCAGGTATCTACTACACATGCCAGTGAAATGAGGACCTGAATTTCATGTTTCTACTAAGATACTTCAGATAAGCCACAATGAAAGTTAAACTCATAAAATCCCTGCAGCTGATGAAAGTGCTTGCGTGACACATGCTAATTCGCTGGCAATCATAGCAAGCTCCACAATGATCCACAATGATCCATTTTCCAATGCAAAGATATCTGGTTCACACAATTCTTTCAGATGTTAGTAATCCACTGAAAAATACAGATGTGATGTCAGGACTGTACTATATGTCAACTTAAGCAAACTAAAAAGTGTCTTATGCATAACTACGAGAAGACTCTTCCTAAGCTGTTTTTAAATGCTGATTAACAAAATACCCAAAAAAAATTTGGTAGTGCATTTTTTTTAAACAGAAGTACTACAAAAGAAAGTTTAATTAGTTAACTGTAGGACAAATTTTTGTCAGAACTCATCCTTTGAATACTTCCAACAATTTTGTCTCTCCAAGTTACTCATTCTTTGATCCAGTGAGCAAAGGAGGGGTACAGAATATGCACAGCTAGGGTAACATCAGACCCCTCAGACTGATGGCACAGGGGAAAAACAAGTCATTTGGTATACTTAATGAAGTATTTAAACAGCTAGCTTAAACCTAATATAATAGCACTTATCTTTAGGGAAAGTGCTTACATAAAAACAGGACAGAAAGCTTCAATACAGTTAACCACCTTCTCAGAAACTATACATGTGAGGCTACTCCACTGTTAATTATAACTACCAGACACAGACTGAATTGCCTTCTGTCAAAAGGGAAAGATCTTTTCAGTAAATGCTCAAGAAAGACTTTGTCATGGGTTAGGCTGAGCCAGTCACAAGAAAAATGACAGATCATAAAATCATTAGGGATTAGAAGGGACCTGAAAGATCATCCAGTCCAACCCCCTGCCTCAGCAGGACCACCTAGACCAAGTTACACAGGAACACATCCAGGCAGGCTTTAAATGTCTCGACAACTCCACAACTCCCCTGGGCAGCCTGTTCCAATGTTCTGTCATCCTCCCTGTGAAGAACTTCCTCCTCATATTTATGTGGAACCTCCTATGTTCCAGCTTATACCCATTGCCCCTCGTCCTACCACTAGATGACATTGAGAAGAACCTGGCTCCATCCTCCTGACAACCACCCTTCATATACTTATAGACATGAACAAGGTCACCCCCTCAGTCTCCTCTTCTCCAAGCTAAAGACACTCAGCTCCCTCAGCCTTTCCTCCTAAAGGAAATGTTCTACTTCCTTCATCATCTTTGTGGCTCTATGCCTGACTACCACCAGCAGCTCCACAACCCTCTTGAACTGAGGGGCCCACAACTGGACACAATACTCCAGATGTGGTCTCACTACTAGAGTAGAGGGGGAGAAGAACTCTGCTCCATCTGCTAACCACCCCAGGATGCTGTTGGCCCTCTTGGCCACAAGATCACACTGCTGACTGATGGTCATCCCACTGGCCACCAGGACCCCCAGGTCCCTTTCTCCTACACTGCTCTCCAACAGGCCAGTTCTGGTACCTGGGGTTGTTCTTGCCCAGATGCAAGACTCTACACTTACTCTTGATATATTTCGTTAAATTTCTCCCTGCACAGTTCTCCAGCCTGTCCATGTCTCACTGAATGGCAGCACAGTCTGCTGGGGTGTCGGTGACACCACCCAGCTTTGTGTCATCAGCAAACTTGCTGACAGCGCACCCTAATCCCTCATCCAAGTCATCAATGACTAGATTGAACAGGACTGGTCCCAGTACCGACCCCTGGGGGACTCCACTAGATACAGGCCTCCAACTAGACTCTGTCCCATTGACCACTACTCTCTGGCTTCTATCCTGCAGCCAGTTCACAATCCACCTCACTACCCAATCATCTAGACCGCACTGCCTCAAGACGCTATGCGAGACTGTGTCAAACACCTTCCTGAAGACAAGACAGACCACACCCACCACTCTGCCATCATCTAGCCAACTGGTTATGTCCTCTTAAAAGGCTATCAGGTTGGTCAGGCATTACTTTTCATTTGTGAAGACATGCCGACTGTCCCTAATGACCCTACTGTCCTTGATGTGCCTGGAGACAGCCTCTAGGACAAACTGTTCCATCACCTTTCCTGGGATAGAGGCGAGGCTGACCGGTCTATAGTTACCTGGCTCCTGCTTCTTACTCTTTTTGAAGATTGGAGTGATACTGTCCCATGGGATTTCCCCTAGCAATTGCCTGACAAGGCCAAAGTTGGCCCTCCTGAAGTCCAGGCTTGTGACTGTCCTAGGTATTCTGTTCCTACCACATGAGATCCTGATCTCCACCATCTCATGGTCACGGCAACCAAGGCTCCCATCTACCTTCACTCCTTCAACCAGACTCTTGGTGAGTACAAGATCCAGCAGTGCTCCTCTCCTAATGGGCTCCTCCACCATTTGCATCAGGAAATTGTCACCAATGCACTGGAGGAACCTCCTGGACTGTGGGTGGCTGGCTGGCTGAGTAGGAGTTCCAGCAAACACCAGGGTAGTTAAAATCCCCCATGAGAACCAGGGCTGTAGCTGTGAGGCTGCTGTCAGCTGCCTGTAGAAG
>VXBP01002197.1:0-18106 GCA_013400115.1 Rhinopomastus cyanomelas | reverse complement strand
GGATGGTGAGAGGTCACCTGGTTTTCATTAAGACCAGAGCTCTGTCCACTGGTGCTTCCCCATCAACTATCCCACCCCCTTCGGAATCTAGTTTTAAGTCGTCTGAATGAGCCCTGCCAAGTCCTGCCCAAGAACCCCTTTTCCCCTCTTAGATAAACCCCTCCCATGTGTACCCGTAAAGTCTGGCACCTTAAAAAATCAGTTATTATCTGTAACACTAGTCTCATAGCCAGGCATTAATAGACTATTCCGGCTCGTGTCCTCACTCCAAAATGGAAGAAATGACAAGATTACAATTTGTGCCCCAGAGTCTTTCACCAAACATCCTAATGCCTTAGTCTTTCTTCATTCCCCTCAGGCTACGGAATACAGCTTCCTCCCCACCTGTCTGGAAGATCAGCAGTGGGTTATAGTCAGCTGATCTCACCAGGTTAGGGAGCAACCTAGTGATATCCCTGATTTGGGCTCCAGGTAAACTGCAGACTTCCCTGTGATGAGGGTCAGCTCTGCCTATTGGGCCCTCAGTCCCTTTTAGGAGTGAGTCTCCAATGTCTAGGACCCTTCTCTTCTTGGAGGAGGTCATCATATTATTGGAAGACTTCCTGGATTTATGCAACCTTGCTAGGACCTCTGGTATTGGTTCTCTGTCCTCTAGACCCTTATTAGACTGGCTGTCTTCCAATAGGGGTAAAGCCAATACCAAACCTGACTACCTTGCTGGCAATTATGCGACTGTCACTAGTGACGCAGATGCTTGGGAAGCCCCAGACTGGACTCAGTGGCACAGAGGAATGCAACACAGGAGCTGGGTTTAAAAGTGTATGAAGTGGGGTCGAAGGCAGAATGGACAGAGCCCTTCTTGAACATCAGTCATTAAGGAAGGGAGGTAAAGACAGCAGTAGGCAAGAGGGAAAGAGGGAAGAGGTCTGGCCCTTGTGGTCCCCGAGCTTTATACCAAATATGATGCATATGGGACAAAATACCCTGTTGGTCAGTTTAGGGTCATCTGGTCCTTCCTGCAGGTGCAGCCTCTCACCTACTGTACATCCGATATGGCACACAAGATTTAGCAATGACCTTGGTCTCCACAGGAGCAAGTCTAAGCAAGAGCCTTTCTGCACACCAGTCCCTGGTAAAAACTGTAAACATCAAGCACTGACACTTGTAGAAGACACTGTCTGAAAAAACAATCTGTAAACTCAGAAAGTGCAGTTAGTTAGAAGACCCTGAACTGAAAAGGAAAATTGGAACAGAATCAGTTTTGTTTAGTAAGTCAAATTAAGACCTTTGGGATTGAAATCTTCTATTTCAAAATAAGAGTGTAAGTTTTCAGCGAAGTTGGAAAACCTCTCACTTTGCAAGATTATTGGTTTGATATTGGCAATTACATGTCTTGTTATTTTTGTCCACAGAAGGACAGTCTTGTAAGTTCCTAGACTACACTGGTTAACAATTTCTTACAGCAGATACTAGAGAGTCCGACTAGGAGTGCTGCACCACTTGATCTGCTCTTCACAAACAGGGAAAAGCTGGTGATGAATACAGCTGCAGATGGCAGCTTGCCTGGCAGTGACCACAGGACGACTGCATTCACGATGTCAATGAAGAACACAAACAGCAGAGTTAGGATTCTGAACTTCAGGAGATGGGACTTCGGTTTAAGCAGCAACTAGTCAGAAAGGCAAGTATCAGAATGATATTTGAGAGAGCTGGCTGCAGTGTTTTTAAAGAAAATTGATTTAGTCCTCAAGAGCTAACCAGCCCATTGCACACAGAATTTTGCAGAAGCGCTCAGTGTACAAGAACTGCTTGATGCCACTGGAAACAAGGATGAGAAATAGAAGGATATAAAATAATTTCTCTGGCACTTAGGGACAACATTAGGAAGGCCAAAGGCCAGTCACAGCTACAACTGATGTGGATTTAAAGGGATTCTGAAAGTAGCCTAGTAGGTGCATGGACTTCAGACAAAATATGGGTTTGTTAACCAATGAGGGAAACAAATTAGGAATAGTAATTGCATTAAAAGGTTTGAAGAGCTCAGTATCTGTTCTGCCTCACAGGCAGAGCCTGATACCAGATCTCCATGCATACTAGCATGATTTGGAAAGGAGAGGAATGACCAGCAGCCAGGAAGCAGCAGGTTAGGGCCCTGTTATCAAAAGCTGGATCTATTAAAATCAGTAGGCCAGGTGGGATTCTCTGAACTTATCACCATAATCATCAAGATTAAGAGAGTTGCCTGACAACTGGAAAAAGATAGTATGTTATGCCCACCTCCAAGAAAGATGGGAAAAACAATCCAAGTAAGTAGCAGAACAATGTCCTCCAGTCCCCAGGGAAAATGGAAGTTCACACCACATCCCTTGGAATTAATTCCCAGCTACACGAGGGCCAAAACCAGTCATGAACATGCAATAACAATTTATGAAAAGCAAATCATGGTTGAGGCTAGCAGGTAATCTAGTAACAGCCTACACCATTTGAATGCAGATACAGGACTGACAGACACCACCTATACTTGGTCCTGACAAAAACAGCCACAGTCAGGATCTGTGATTTTGTAGGATATTCAGGAAGACTTCTCAATTAAGTAACTAGCATAGCACTGGAAATGGTTACTGGCAAAGGCTGTGGAGACTACATGCTTGGAAATTCACTGCTCAGCTATACAAAAATCACAGCTTAACCTCAGGCTGTTAACCAACCTTAACAGTTGCTTAGTGTTGGCAACTGATTTGCCTCATGCACAAAGCTGGCCTAGACAACTGCCACTCCAAACACTTCTTTGATTGTATAAACAGTCTGTATTTTTGAGGACACTACATACTAAAGAACGGGATGACTCAGGAGACAAGCGATGGGACATATTCTATAGCTCGCATCCAGCCTGCTTCAACCAGTAGTTCTTAAACATCTTTGACAACTGCATAAGACTAGGAAAAAATGTTTCAGTCTCTAAGACAAAAACATTCTGTTTCAAGTAGTACAATAGAAACAAAGTACTGAATTTGCAGAATAATAATTAATCTGCAGTAATATAAGCCTTTCTTTCCCAAGAGAGATTAGAATGTTTGTACTGCTGATGCCCAGGTTGCACTTGTTCTTCTCAGTAGATGGTGGAGCTGTCCATCCAACACTTCTGAAACTGTTACCAGAAACATCTCTTACTAAACAGGCATAGCATTCTCAGAGCAGAACTTTACTACTTAACATTTTTCAGCAACACAGAAGATGTGAATGAACACCCGACTCATTTGTATAGTACTGATGAGATTAGGTCCTCTATGATTATTACAGAACGTCTATGTCAATACACGCTTTGCATCTTGTTCAGTATGTAATCAATTTATGCTGCTTCTTAAACCAGTACACAGAGTATTTAATACATTTATGATGCTTCTTAAACCGTTCATATCGGCAGACTTTGATCATTTGTGCAACACCATTTTGAGTTGTGGGAATCAGTAGTACAAGACAAATATTAAAGGAAAGCCAAAATAGTTTTGTTTTGGGGTAACTATTTGGATATGGCTGAAGAAACGTATCTGTATTTCAGTAAAAATATTAACATTATCTAAAAGCTAAGGCATAAAGCAATTTACCACAGTATCTTCTTCATATACATCACCTCTTCATCCACAAGTCATAAGACTTCCAGATCACCACCTGAAGTTTGTAATTTTCCTTTCCATTACTGTAAGCTTTGTATTTTGATAGCTGAACTTTGCTTTAAAGAAACACCACCTTGTTCTCTGCAGTTCTACTTAATGACTCAAACGTGTGACAGTTTTTGTGAGGAGACCTGTGCAATTAATTGGCAGCTAAGTCAAATTTACCTGCGCTAACCTGGGAACTAGGCAGCAATAGAGCTGTCTCAGTGAAGAGCTCACAAGCTGTAACTGAATGAAAGAAACAGATGCAGCTCAGAAAAACCCCCCAAACACTCCTTCTACCATCATTGTTTGTAATGGGAGCAAAAGTCAATACATAACCTAGCTAAACAGAAAGATACTATAACAAAAGCAATTTTTTTCTAGTCTGTTGTAACTCACCCCAATCTTTTCAAAGTTGCTACTTCATTAAACTTCAGCCATGAAGAAACTAATACTGGAGATATCCTATTTTGTTTAAAAGGCAAGATGATTTAAAAGCTAATAATACCTCTCTCCCTCAAGTTCTTATGAAGACATTTTCACTAACTTTTCTCCTCCTGAACTTAAATGTCCTCACCAAGTAAGACAAACCAGAACAATCCCACAAAGCACATTATAATCGTTAGCTGATATTGTATTTGGAAACAGTCAGTTGAAAAATGTTTTTTCTTACAAAGTTACTAAAAATAGTATTATTATAATGGTAAACAGTACTATCGTTGTACTAGGAACACATAAGGATAGTATGTTTAGCTCTGTATGTGCTTGATATACATGGGACATAACACTGTTATGTAAAAATTAACAGTGAAGACAGTAACAACTGCAAGAACACTGTGCAAAAATGACAGGAAATGTGCAGAAAAGGCTTTTATTTATTAAGGGTTTAAAAATGGGAAATCGACCAGAAAAAATATAGTTCCCCTTACTTTTACTTTAGTTGAATTAAAATTTTATCCACAAAGACACCAAGTTCTCAGGAATGTCCAAGAAAGCTATCTTCTATTCAGGAATCAATGTTTTTAAAAAACATCAAGCATGTAAGTAATTTAACTTGTGGATGTTCACTGAGTTTGACAGGACCATACATACATTTAATGCAACACATACATAAAACTCAGTGTTTTAGAAGTATTAGAAGCGTAAGATAACCTGGTTAATTTCTCCTCAGTAATTTTCATTCAAAGAGACCTATTCCCTCCATAGAGCATTCTTCTGCTAGCTTTTATCTATTCCTGTGCACTGGGCTATGGAAGATGCTGCAGAACAAACTGGCACATTCATCATGTGCACTGCCAACAGATACACTGACTTAAGTTTCAAAATCCCACACCTCACCTAATAATGTTACTCATGGTAAACCAGGCCACAGTGATATGTGTTTGGTGTCAGACCCAGCAGAATCACCACTAACTTGGGGAAAAGAAACTTTACTCAGCAAGGTGCTGAGCCCTCAAAGTGACCCAGATGGCAAACCAGTTAGAAGGGACCAGAAGAATCCACATAGCATTACATCCAACACTCCTGAAAAACAGTACAGAGATCACAGTAAAAAAGTAACACTTCAAAGCATTATCACTTATGAAGCAGAGAGCATTTTATGAAGTACTACTCACACGTATGGAGGCACTCAGTCACTGTGGTTGGCTTGATGAGATAGCCTTTGCAGATATAACAGGTGATATGAGGATTGAAATCTTTCACCAAGTGCTTCCTCTGAGTAGCCATTCGTGGGGAAGGAAACGCTGGCAAAGTGCTTGGGCCAGAGGAGCGAGTCAGAGTGACGGCGGTCCCCGCGGTTCACAGGATCTGCAGCGCTGCTCCGTGCAGCTGAACTTCTCCAGGCATTTGCTCCGAATTCGGGAGGTGTCACAGGGACATGGCTCCTAACTCCGACGCCGGGCGCGTCATCTCCCTACCTGTAACACAGGTGTGAAGAGAGAGGTGCGTGAGCCTGGCCGCACCGGGACGATGTCCCGGAGGACACGCGCTACCAGACACTTGGCCGGGACGCCCGGGTTGGGTTTTACGTAACGGCCGTGTGCGCTCGCAGCCAGGGTCCCTACAGCCTCCCCACCGAGCTGCCGGGGACGGCAGTGACAGGTGCAGGGGCCGGTGCGGCGGGGGCCCGTACGGGGGGCCGCTGCCCGCCCGGAGCAGCCCTACCGCGTAGCGCCGCACTCCGCAGGCCTCGGCGGGCCCCGCGGGGAGGAGCCCGCTCCAGCGCCGCCGGCGGGAGAGGGCGGAGGGCGGGTGGGCTCTGCGCTCCCACCTCGCTCGCGCAGCTCTGGTTCCTCCCCCGCACCTGCGACGCCTCTCGCCCCCGCCCCGACCCCAGCCCCGCCGTACCTGGAGCAGCCCCGGCGGCCTCGAACAGGCGACGCACAGCGAAAGAGAAAGGGGAACGGCTGCGCCTCCTCCCCGCGCCGGGCCCTCCCCGCCCTCCCTCCCGCCGGGCTGCCGCGGCCGGTCCCAGGGCGGGATAGGCGGGACGGGCGCGCAGGCGCTGCTCCCCGGCCGAGCTCCGCCGCCCGTAGGGAGCCCTGAGCAGCCCCGCCCGGGCACTGGGGCGGGCAGAGGGACCGAGGCGGGGGCGGCGGGAGCGGACCGCGGGGAAACGCGGGAATGGCTGCAGTGCAGCTCCCGCCCTGCCTGCGCCGATTCTCAAACATAACTGAAGCTTCTGTCCGGCGGTGAAACTTTAACATCCTTCACGAGGAAACGCGATCGCCCCGCACTAAGATAGGCCCAAATGCTGTCACAGTTACACATGTGCGTCCCTCTCGCCACTGAACTGTTAAGCACCCGTGGACGCTGCTCCGAGGTTACACGGGTCCACATAAACGCACCACGTTTCATCAGGAAATGACCTACAGAACGACAGCTGCCTCCGTGGGATATCTCAATCGCAGGATAAACCTGATGCAAGTAACTCAACGCAATGCACTTAATTTTTCCTGCTACAATGTTCATCTTGTACAAGATGATTTCTTGAACCTGAACAAAAGTTTGCAAACCTAAAAAGCTTTCACAGCAGCCTGTCGTATAGTTCAACAACAATCTGTATTTAGATGATGCTGCCCTTCTGTTTTGTTAACTGTTGTTTGCATTATTATACCATAAAGCTAATGCTGCTGAGGCAAAGATTAGAGAAAGTTACACTCCAGCAGGGAAAGCAGACAACAAGGTCTACACACATCTCATGGGAGTATTTTACTTAGTAGTCATATCCTGTCAGTTTAGCAGGAGTTGATGTTTTTCAGAATGAGCCTGAGAGTAGCCCTGCTTGAACGCAGACAAAGCATGATGGAGTGTTATTACACGTATATACAAACACTCAGAAAAAGTTACGTTAGAAAAAGCTCTCCTGGATGTTTAAAAATTACTGTGTCTAGTAAGATTTGGTGTTCAGTGGATTTTAAGTGAGATTTCACTCAAATGTCCCTACTGGGAAAAAAAAAAACCAACCCCAAAACATTTTCTAAATGAATTTATCAGCTAGGCTTGTGTTTACAAAATAATACACAAGCACATTAAAAACAGAGTTACATCATTTATTATACTGTGTGCCCATAAAGACATAATGGCACAGCAGTTCTGACACCTGCAAACATACACAACTGATACAGGTTCCTATGAGCCATAGTGAAGTCCTCCTTTTAAGGACTACCAGTCCTATACCAGGTGACAGGGTGTGTGTGATAAATTCTTGCCTCATCTCTTCAGGATGTAGGAGCTCAGTCTTGCTGGTAACAAGCTGTATTCAGGAGGTGCTAAGTGCCCTTCACTCTCACTGAACGTAATGAAAGTTGGGGCATTCAGCACCTTTCACCACCACAACATACAGGGCAAATGGGAAGCAGGACAGAAGTATCAGAGGAAAGTAGTATAACAAAGATCCTTGAATTATTATTCCTGCTTTATGCCATGAAGAAACAAATAATGTTAATAAATGCTTGTGAATGAATTATAATTTCAAAGCTAGTGAACTTATTGCATTGCATACAACAGGTTTATTTAAAACTATGAGGCCATACAAGCATTGAGCATTTTGACCTACTTATAGCAGCTGAAAGGTAACGTTTCTGAATCAAATTAGGGGGTCATTTTCATATTGTGACAGAAACAGAATTAACAAAATAAAGTCAGCTAGTCAGAGCAAATATATATCATGTATTAGCAACAGCAAACGTGGTGTGAGAGAGAGGGTGATTATAGTTCTCACCTCAGTGAGGAAAATACAGCTGCTCTCATTTTCTTATTTCTCTTAAACTTCTGGCTTTCTTATTGATTGACCTGTACTCAGCAGTTCTCAGAGCATCCTGTTACACAGTACTTACTGTTTAAAAAAACTAAGTCCTTTTTCACACACATGAGCTTCTCTAATAGAAAGTAAAGACTGCTTCCCAAGTGCTGTCAAAGTTGAGCAGCAGTTTGTTAAAATCCCTGAAGAACTCCTAATGTGTAACAGAGTAATTCCTTACATTTACTACCAATAAAACCTAGCTTCTTAAAGGAATGGCCAGGACATGCCAGGACTTGTGAACACAAAGTATTTCATAGAATCAGAATCATCATGGCTAAAAAGGACCTCCAGGATCATCAAGTCCAGCCCTCATCCTAAGATCTCCCTAACCTCTAGACCATGGCCTTAAGTGCTCTTCTACTCATTTTTAACATATGTCCTGGGATGGTGACTCCACCACCTCACTGGGGAGCCTGTTCCATTAATGCAGCCCTAAAAGTTTTTTCAAATACCGATGCTGATGGCAGTTCTCAAGACAATTCCAGAGAGAAAACAAACACTGTACAGCCAACTTCTCAATAACACATGCCCTTGGCCCCTCTTGGGGGAGGACACACTTGAGAGCAGCAATGTGGAAAAAGACCTGGGACTACTAGTTGACTAGTTGGACATGAGCCAGCAGTGTGCAATTGCAGCCCAGAAGGCCAAACACATCCTGAGCTGCATTAAAAGAAATTTGGCCAGCAGATCAAGAGAGGTGATTCTGCCCCTCTACTCTGACCTAGTGAGACCTCACTTTTAATACTGTGTCCAGCTCTGGAGCCTCCAACACAAGAGGGCTGTGGACCTGTTGAAATGTGTTCAGAGGAGGGCCATGAAAAAGATCCAAGGGCTTGGGCACCTTTCTTATAAAGACAAGCTGGGGCACTTGGGGTTGTTCAGTCTGAGGAAGAGAAGGCTCCAGGAAGACATCATAGCAGCCCTCCAGCATCTGAAGGGGGCCTAAAGGAAAGCTGTGTATTTACTCAGGTATGCAAAGTAGACCAAATAGAATGTTTTTGCATCTTTCATTTCCAGGCTTTGTCCAAAGAAAGTTTGATACATCCCACGATGGCAATTCTACAGTCTCTCTTGGAAACCTGTCTCAACTCTTGGCAGTGCTCACTGAGGATTTTTTTCCTTAGGTTTAGTAGGATTTTTCCCTTTTCTTCTGTTCTTTTCCATACATATGAATAATTTACTAGCAGCAAGTAAACTTAACTCTTACGGTCTTTGCCATTATTTTGGGATCATGTATCATATTTATTTGCTTTTTAGGCAAAGAATAGTAACATTGTTTATTGTCTAAACAATATTACTGTTCTTAGTATGAAAACTGTGTTTGATTTGATAGGAAACAACAGGAATTAGGCTGTTCTTATCCCATAATTCATTTGAGAAAACGACTGGCAATAAGGTTTTGTGTTTCTACTGTGAGAGCTTTTCTTCATCCCCATTGAGCTCTATATAAAATGCTGTATATGAGCACTTCTGGGATGTGGCATTTCTGTCTTTGTATCTCTTCTTTCATAATCTAAAGTGAAATAGCAAAGCAGGTTGCAAAATGCTAACATCTGTATCATTATGCCATTAAGACATAAGTAAACAAGACAAATGCATTCAAAATTATTTCAAGAGTCAGGTAAAAGAGTGTCACAAAGTGTTCCAACTTTGTTAAATTAATTTCAAGCACATTTTAAAACGTAAAAGGAATCATAAAGTAAGCTCCTACAGGTTGTCACTAGGATGAAGGAAACAAGTTAACTTTAGCCATTTGTACGCAGAGGTTGAAGTGAAAAAATAGCTGGGTTTGAACATACGTATTAGCTGACCATAAAGCATACTGAAGGAAGATCTGGTAACTGGCTTGACATACGTCCCTGTGAATAACAGATTTAAGAAGTATGCTTATGGTCTTCAGAGGTACAGAAATACCAACCTATCACAGCAAAACTCAAATTGCTCATCTGAAAAGCAGCTGTTGATTTAAGTTTAGTGTACATATTTATAAAGTATTTTCATTCTGTTGCTTTGAGTAGTTTGTCACTGCTTTATGTGTTTCATTGAACAGTTTTAATAGGCATGATTGTATGCACCAGTTATAAACATTCCCAGAAACTTCCCAGAGACAGTGGGACAAACTTCTAAAATATCAGTGAACAAATTCTCTATTCAGTTACACTAGTGTCTAACTGTGCAAACTGTGATCAGCTTTTGCTTTCTATTTTGTGTTACTATTTCTTTTAGTACAGTAAAGGTGCAGAATAAGCTGCCATACAGCCAAGCAGACTCTTCATGTGAGGATGACCTAATTGACATTACTTTGACTTCAAAGGCAAAACTTTTTCATTATGGTATAGAGCTTTTCATTGTGTCACAACAATTCCTTTATTTTCTTCATACGTAATTGACTTTTGGTGCCATGATGAAGAAGATTTGCCTTTGACCTGTTAGAGACTGCTCACAGGGAGTGATGCAACAGTAAGAAGTATATAAGATGTACAGTCAAGAGTCTTCTGTGCTTCTAATTGTCTGCGCACAGGTTTTCAATGCAGTAATCTGTGGTGGAGTTAGGAACAGTTGGCAACTGAAATACTTGTGGTATCTCAACCTCTCCTGGCTTTCTCTTACAGGACAGGGTATTTTCCATGTCCTTTGGTCTCCTGTTCTGCATTGTCTTTTGTTATTTATAGGGTATTGAAAAAATGTTTTGTGGTCCATAGTAGGTTCTGTAGGCTGAACTGGAGTAGGTTGCCTGCAATTGTAGGGAGCCACAAAGAATGACCAAAGTAGTCTTTTATAATCATATACCTTTTATATAAATGTATGGCAATTCCATGTTAAGTACTTAGAACAAAAAATGGTCACATATCTTGGAAACAGCCTTAAGAAGAGCTTAATTTGAAACAATCCACCTTGGTTTTTAATCTACTGGTATCTGTGCACTACAAAGACTTTGCATCTTCAGTCTTACTTTTTTGGTCTCTAGACCAGAAGGTCTAACAAACTGTGTGGAAATCATACCTGTGTTGCCATTCCTATTGCCTGTGTAATCTCTAATAACTCTTAACTACTTTGCTTGTATTGCTATCTAATTATATGCTTCTGACAGTTCAGTTTCCTTTTACTCTGGTCTCTACACAGCACCACCTGCTTATTCTGTAGCAGAATATGCCTTTTCCAGAGGAAATTTACTTGGGAATTCATGCTATTTCAAGACTCCTTTGATACTGCACAATGGAAGAAAATAAATCAACTGGTGGCAGTCAGAGCCACATTAACAGAAAAACTCCAGTCAGTGGTTTAACATGCACAGACCAGCCTGAATATAGCTGCTGCCTGCATGGGAAGAAGTACATCTCCTCCATAGGCTTCCCAGATCAGTCAGTTATGGAGGAAACATTTTGATAACTCTATGTATGTATCCTTCCAGGGGAAAGCTATCTCTATAACAGTACAATAACAGGTTTCAACTTTTCTGACTGAGTCTCGATGAAGTCTGTGCTTTTACACGACATATCCAAATGGCTATTTGCTATAATTCAATTACTTTTTTAAAAAAAACCCCATAAATCCTTGATTCTGTCAGCATTGTATCACTTCTTCTATTCTATACTGCATGTCACTTTTTTCCCCCGAAAAATATCAAAGCCATTTACATCAACATATATAACGCAGCTAAACAATAATGTGAAGTATTTTATGAGTTTTGTAAGACTGTCATCTTTCAACATCTAGGAAAATAAAACCAAACAGAAGAACTGTCCAATGACTCCTGCTGGAATTGTTGCTAAAAGATTTAGTTTCTTACAGTTGAAAACTGTCAGGAATGCAAATCAAATTGTGTCACACCTGTCAACAGCATCACAATTATGCAATCAACTTGCGCTTCAAATTAAAAACAAGAGTTGCTACTAGATCTTAAGTGAAAAACAATGTGAAACTCCAACAAGCTCAGCAAAAGCAATTCTCAAGAAATCTACTCATGCCCATTATGATGGTTGAACCAGCAAACAAAGCGGCTTGAAAGGAAATAGCAGAGCAGCAACCAAATAGCCTCATCTTTTACAAGACAAATTAATGACATTCACAGAGTCTCAGGAAGTTAACTACTCTGCTTCAATTGATTTTCAACATGAGTTCTGTTTCCAGTCCTAAGAATAAAACTTTTAACTCAATAACACAATGCTGAATGGACTCAATTTCATTTGAACTGCATGGGAAGGATCTCATTTATGTGAACCGTCACTCTGCCAATTCAAACTTTAGACTTCATTGGAGGAAACCCAATACAGACACCTGCTAATTTAATTTTTAACTTGTAAAATAAATAGAGAATATTTTTTTCTGGGTAAATGAAAATAAAGAGCAGAGCGAGATACTCAGAATTTAGTTTCACATCCTCCTACAATCTTTTCTGACAGCAAATTAGCACACATAAAATAAAAATCTGTGCAGCAATGCGTTCCATGTGATCGAGTCCATCCAATCATATGACCACAGTCACAGCTGAATTTGGCTTACTGAGTTAGATAAAAGACATTATCTCTGCCCTTCCCTGAGAATAAGCAACAATAGAAGTCTTTTACATATCTTGGATGCTTGTAAAAGTTCACATTAACAAATGTGACTCAGTTCAAATAGCACACGCTTCAGATATTAATAATTTTTATCTAATATACTAATGGAAAAAGATTGAGCAAAACTGATACATTGAATTGATTCTTCATTTGAGTAATATGCCAGTTTTAGGGACAGACAATCTCAGGATTCTAGCCAGAAGCTATTAAATGAACAATCACTCCTCAGGCTATATCTTTGCATCATATGAAAGTTTGCGGTCACATTAGGTCTGGAAGTCAACAGTGCTGGTTTCCCAGCTTGACTACAGTAAATGAGAAAAGTTAGTGTAAGCGGTGCCTGTGTCTGACAAATCATCACTGTGTTTTCTAAAGAAAAGATATATAAGATAAATCTGAAGTGTGCATAACAAGTTTGGGTTTTGGTTTTTTTTTGCAGTTACAAAGTCATGACCTTCAGACTCCATCTGCATGTAAAGAGCAGATTCTGGCTCGATAGCATTTCATCAGATTGAGCAAAAAGCAGGGGGATGGACTAGACAATCTTCAGAGGTCCCTTCCAACACCTACCATTCTGTAACACTGTAAAAATCAACCAACAGAAGTAGAGTATGTTTATCATACCTGCATCATGAGTTTCTTTTTTGTAATGCTTGGAAGTCTGGGTTCCAATTGCCCATTAGCTGAAGGGGCTACAGCAACTTGGACTCTTGTTTTAGGTGCTGGACAGAGCAGGGCTGAATCCCTCCCAAAATACAAAGAATATACACAGTCTTGCTTTTAAGAACCTAAGCTGTCTGCAGAAGTTCATTCCCACATTACTAACTTGCCAGTGTCATAGTCTAGACAGGATCATGAACTACTTTGCTAGAAAACTCTTCAGGAAGAAAAGTATGGTAAGAAATGTAGGTAATACTTCAGTTTATGTGCTTTGGGGCCTAAGAAAACAGCTCTTAAGCTCACTAGCACAGGCAAAGCCTTTCTAGAGATACAGTTGTTTAAATAAAACTAAATTGGTCCTTAAATATCTAATAGCATGTACTGAAAAGGTCTGGCTAAATTCACTACATTCTCCTTCAAGGGTATCTTGTACTTAAATGGCAAATGAACTATGCTTACATCATATGACTCTATGAGCACTACCATTCAGGCTTCACTGTACATTCCCATAGTTCACATAAGTCTACAGTCCAGTGTGTGACTATTAACTTCCATCCACCTTCATAAGGCCATGCAGCAGTGTACAAATACATGTACGTCACCTCCTTATATTTTATAGAAGTGTATAAAATCAAGAGAGAACATGCATCTCTCTTACTATTGTTTCATACCTTGCTTCCATTTCTAGTCTGCATGAGTTTCAAATCCTAGTCACTGTCAAACACTAAGAAATTCTAACAGATGAGATTTATCTCAGCAGTAATACCTTCACTTGAGGTTGCCGGCTGCATACATTTTCTTACAGTTTAAAAAAACCAAAACAACAAAAAAATCAAACCCCTTTCCCTTTCAGAATCTTTCACGATTTGTAATGAACTGAGCTGCCTGTTAAACTCAATTTGAGAGCGTTTTTATGAAGTAAATGATATGCTAAAGGTATCATACAATATGTGACACCTCTACATTGTCACCACCTGTATATATATATATATATATATATACTGAGTTTTTTTAGAAGCAAATATTTTCTTCAGTGCTGTGTGATGTTTAGGTTCTAGAGGCTTAAATCTAGAAGGCTTCACCAATGTACATTACAAATCTCACTCCATTCTCTAATCTAATATCTTCGATAGGCTTTTAAGAATAAAAGGCTTGGTACTCTTAAAATTCTTTCCCTTTATCACAAATACATAGATGGCAGTATGAATGTTTGACAAGGCATTTGGCTCTTGAGAACTTGTTGATACTTATAGCACATAGCCTGTTCCTATCATTGTCATGCTGTCTGTTTAATAATTCACATTTAAATATGAGACCTTAGCTGCCACAGCTCAGTAGGAATAAAACTAAGGAGATTTACATTCTCCTGCGGAGAAATATTGAATGCTGTCTAGTGTTTTATTCCTGTGTCTTTTAAAGTTGTCAAAAACCCTGGTGCCATCATGACCCTTCACCAGTCGGGAACTGTAATTTAATATGTATTTCAGGGCTGTGTCTTCCACTAAGCAGCAACTTATCAAAATCATAAGCAAAAAAATTGTTACAAAATACATTAAGAAGAGATGCTTTCAAACACAGACTGCTGATTTATATGTTTATCCAATATATTTTAAATCCATTGGACAACATTTCTTCACTGCATTTGTTGGTCTCTGCACTTGTACCAGTGAAGCAATTGCCCTAGCACC
This sequence comes from Rhinopomastus cyanomelas, assembly GCA_013400115.1. Lineage (NCBI taxonomy): Eukaryota > Metazoa > Chordata > Aves > Bucerotiformes > Rhinopomastidae > Rhinopomastus > Rhinopomastus cyanomelas. The sequence continues at coordinate 3,237 of VXBP01002197.1, read as the reverse complement.
TTTTTTTAAAAAACCCCACAAAATCAAAAATACAGATAGCTTAAAAAATGCAAGAGCAGTTGAAAAACCTCAAAGAGAGGTACTGAAACTGATTCCTAATAAACCTATTTTTATGTTGGTGTCCCTCATGCAATAAGGACAAACTAATTTTAGTACAGAGAGACTCAGTAATCCTCCCCAAAACTACAATTTTTGGTACAATTAATGTGGTGCTAACAAAACCACATTACAAACTGTTATAATGAAGAGAAAGGGAATAATACGGATTTGCTGTAGATACATTGCCTACAGTCACTTTTTTGATGAAGCAATAAATAGGAATGAGAAGTGAAAGGTAACTGCCACTCTTCATTCTCTAGCATAGATTTTTCTCCCTTTATCATTTTATCAAGTTCTTGAAGAGCCACTAAGATGATCAAGGGATTTGAGCACCTGTCATATGAGAAGAGGCTGAGAGAACAGCGGTTGTTTGGACTTGCTCAGGAGGTTTGCTACTATTGTGTATAAATACCTGATGGTAGAAAGTGAATGCAACAGAGCAAAAGACTTCTTAATTTTGACTTACAGGTTTGCAAGCTGGTTTGCAGAAAAGGATCTGGGTGTCCTAGTGGACACAGTATTAAACATAAGCTATCAATATAGCAGTAAAGAAGGCCAACAGCCATTTGAGCTGAATAGCATTATCAGCAGGTCAAGAGAGGTGGTGAGACACACCTGGAATTCCCCAGTAAAAAAGATGTGGACATAGTTGAGCAAGTTTAGTGAAGGGCCACAAAGGTGACTGGAGGGGTTGATATCGATCACTCAAGGACAGACAGAGAGCTGGGAGTGTTTAGCCTGCAGGAAAGAAGGCCCAGGGGAGATCTTATCACTGTCTATAAATTTTTGATGGAGGACTGACAAAGAAGCAAATAACGATAAGCAAGATTCTTCAGTGGTACCCAATGAAAAGACAAGAGACAATGGACATACATTGAAACATAGGAAATTTTGTATAAGCATCAGAAAAAGGTGAACACTTGAATTGTTTGCACAGCAAGGCTGAGGAGCCTCCATCCTCAGAGATTTTCAAAAGCCAACCAGCTGAGTTCCTGAGCAGCCTGCTTTAGTTGCCTCTGCTTTAAACAAGAGTGGTAGAAAAGATCATCTCCAGAGTTCCTTCCAACCTCAGTGATTCAGGGATTCTGTGAAATACTAAACAGAATCACTCTATAGGTTTGGGTTATGCTCACTACATGCAGTTCTAAGCTACCTGTGAACAGAAAGTGTTAGTAATTTCAGCTGAGTCTGAACTGTACCAGATGTTTATGCCATGGTGAATGTCTTGTCTCATAGCCATGACATTAGTCCCTCATGAGTGTGAAGCATGGATACTAGGGATACAGTCAAGCATGCAGTGGTTTTTGTTGTCTCCTTGTTTTCACTCTCCTGTGGGATTCACTCTGGCGAGAAGCTATAGGGTTTTCCTAAATATCATTACAGATGAGCATCACTATATTACACAGCATCTCTGTGTCCATTCCCATGACATGACTAAAATCTTTAAATTACAAAGAAACTACTACACGTGCCAAATAATTTAAGGACAGATTTACCATTGCAGTCAGCTTCCTGGAACAGCACGCAACAGCAAAATATACAGTCCTGTTAAACTGGGTTAATAGCTGCTTCGCATGTCCCAACTTCCCTCTTCTTTCCCTTCATTTAAGTTTTTTGTTTGTTTCTTCTGCATTCCTCTGCTTCAGTGGGCTGCTGAATTTCTTAGAGGCACCAAATATTGATTTAAAATCTGATGAACAAATTTACCTATTATTGCTTTTGTGATAGAGGTGTTACTCAATGTTACTTAAGTAACAGGAGTCTAAATCCTTCTTGAAGAGGAAGACTCAACAATCTCAACTGCAGAATTTGTCCTTCAAGCAAAGAACTCTACTTAACGTTTATATTCCGTGCCCTACTGGGCTTTTGAACATCTATAACTCAATTGTCACACAGGAGAATATAACTTCAGAAGTGTGTAACTTATGCAGGAAATGGGCTCTCTATAAAGAGATGGTTCAGGCTGAGAATGAGGGTAACTGTATTTGAGGTCAGGGCTCACTACCACTATCACAGAAGGTTACAGGTGGGAAGGGACCTCGAAAGATCATCTAAATCCAACCCCCTCTGCTGGAGCAGGGTCAGCCTACAGTACTGTCTCAAGATGTCCTACAAGGGGCTTGAACCCATGACCCCAGGAATTCAGAGTCCCATGCTCTACCAACTGAGCCAGCCCTAGGGAAATCTGTGCAACTCTGTATTGACTCAAGCTTTATTTCTTAGTTATCTTAAAGCACCAAGGAAATCATACTTCTTGTGAATTCTAGGTCACCTGTCAACTAGTATAATCTAGCAAAACAGCTTAGTTGAGCAAAGCAACCACACAGGTTTCTGATTTGTGGGCAAAGGAAGATTTTCTCTATTCTGCATCAGGGTGGGACAAGCGAATATAGAGAGTGGTAACAGCTTGCTTCTACAGGAGAATAAATCAGAAAGAAATCTAAAGGTTAACTGTAGAATTTAGTAAAGGAATAAAACAAAAGCTGATCAAAATACCATACACTTCTAGAAAAAGAAAAGGTCACACAGTATCGCAGTAATGATAAGGTTGGAAGAGACCTTAATGATCATCCAGTCCAACCTAAATCCAAATAAACCCAGTAATCCTAACATCTAACATCTAGATTATCTAGATCATGCCACTCAGCACCTCATCCAGTCTAACCTTGAATACTTCCAGAGATGGTGACTCAGCCACCTCTGTGGGCAGCCCATTCCAAAACCGGATCACTCTTTCAGTGAAAAATTCTTTTCCTAATGTCAAGTCTAAACCTCCCCTGATGGAGCTTAAGACTATGACCCCTTCCTTGTCTTGTCTCCAGTGGCCAGGGAGAAAAGACCAACCCCTTTCTGACTACAACCACCCTTCAGATAGTGATAGACAGCGATAAGATCACCCCTGAGCCTCCTCTTTTCCAGACTAAACAAACCCAGCTCCCTCAGCCTCTCCTCATAGGGCTTATCTTCCAACCCCTTAACTAATTGAGTTGCCCTTCTTTGGACTCGTTCCAGCACCTCAACATCCCTTTTANTCCCTCTGCAGGGCCCTCCTACCTTCCAACAGATCAACACAAGCTCCGAGCTTGGTGTCATCTGCAAATGTGCTCCATCCCATCATCAATATCATCAATGAAGATG
>VXBP01002195.1:82571-95748 GCA_013400115.1 Rhinopomastus cyanomelas | reverse complement strand
GAAGTTCTTCTCCCCCTGTACTCTGCCCTGGTGAGACCACACCTGGACTCTTGTGTCCAGTTGTGGGCTCCTCAGTTCAAGAGGGATGTGGAGCTTCTGGAGAGAGTTCAGCGTAGGGCAACAAAGATGATGAAGGAGGTGGAGCACCTCCCTTATGAGGAGAGGCTGAGGGAGCTGGGTCTCTTTATCTTGGAGAAGAGGAGACTGAGGGTTGATCTCATTAATGTTTACAAATATTTGAAGGGTGAGTGTTGGTAGGATGGAGCTGGGCTGTTCTCAGTGTCGTGTAGTGATGGGATGAGGGGCAGTGGTTGTAAGCTGGAACACAGGAGGTTCCACATCAACCTGAGAAGGAACTTCCTCATGGTGAGGGTGACGGAGCATTGGAACAGGCTGCCCAGGGTGGTTGTGGACTCTCCTTGACTGGAGATATTCAAAGCCTGCCTGTATGTGTTCCTGTGTGACTTGGTCTAGGTGATCCTGCTGTTGCAGGTGGATTGGACTCGATGATCTTTTGAGGTCTTTTCCAGTCCGTAGTTATTCTACGTTTCTATGATTCTATGATCTAATGATAGAACAATGGGCAACAAGTGTCAGCTGGAACATAGGAGATTCTATGACAATTTTGGAAAGATCTTCTTCACAGTGAGGGTGACAGACCACTGGAAGAAGCTGTCATGGAGGATTATGGACTCTCCTTCTCTGGAGATGTTTAAAACCCGCCTGGCCATGTTCGTCTGCAACTGGATCTAGGGGATCCTGCTGTGGCAAGGGGATTGGACTAGATGATCTTTTGAGGTCCCTTCCAATCCCTAATATTCTGTGATTCTGTGATTCCTGTACACAAATAAAATTTACTCTTGTTAGTCAGCCACACCTTGAAAACCAGCTGCACAACAAAAGAAAGAAACTGCATCGTGTTTGTTAATCTAATGCCTGCATCTGGGTTGTTCCTAGCTGTCTCCTAGGACCACCAAATATCTTTCTTGTCAAAGCATGATATCTTCATCCACTTAAAGGTACAAAATGTGAGAAGTTCTAACCAAAAACTGTGATACACTTTTTCCAAGTATGATGGAGGACAAACATCAGGGTAATGGGTAATAATGAAAAGCAAAATCAGCAAGCAATTCTCTATAGTCATACAGACTAAGCTGGCTGTGTGACATTTCAATTCTGAGTGAATGCCATAAACAGCAGAGAATACAGGTTTAATGAATATGTCTACATAAAAGCATAAACAAGACAAACCTTTTTAGTGCAGTGTTTATGTTTACTGCACATAAGTCACAAATTAAATTTACTCTGGGATGCACTTGTGATACGAATGACTTCTCTTTAGAGAAATATTATCCGTAATCATCAGATCACTGAGAGCAAGAAAGGATCCATTAGCGATGTTGGGGATGATGAACTGAAGTGCTGTTTAGTGGGTTTTAATTATGCTGAAAGACAAAAGTGCTTGGAGAAGGGTGTAAGTCATACCTAGAGGAAGGAAAATGAACTGACTTTATTTAAGCAAATAGACATGTTTATTTCAAACAGTTTTAAGCTGATTGCTTGGTTCATTAATATGTTTCCAGGAGCTGATCTATTCCAGCACTCCACAGTTATATTGGTTAATATCACCAGACAAAACATCAAAAAATGTTGAGTCTTGGCTATAAACACCTTAAATTATGAGTTTAAACATATATACAAGATTTTGTCATCTTTTTGCTCCAGAGATGGTAAAAATTGCCTCTGTAATCAGAATATTGTGACTATCATTACTTAAAAAAGCAGAATTCCTCAAGTGCCCAAGAGCTCAGACTTTAGAAAGGGTACCAGGAGTAAAATAATAACTTTGATGAAGACAACAGAACTTATACTGTGATTTCAAGGGGACAGGGTTTCAATAAAGCTAAATTTAAAGGGTAAAACTATAATATGTGCTGTCTGTAAATTAACGGAATCTTTCTGGAAATGCATTCTAGTCAGGAGTTTCGTTTAAAACTGCTCAGGAGAGAGTAAATTCATGAAGAGCCTGGTCCTGGTTTCATTATCCTGTGCTACATTAAACCAGTGGTAATTCTATTTGAAGTGGCAATTGTATTTAAAATGACTCAATACTTTACCAGCTCTACAAGGAGCAGATCCATGGTCGTTGTCAGGTTACTGTGAATCAGTATATTCGTCCATTCCTTTGGATGAGGTGGAGACATAAATGCTGCGTGCCACAAGGGTGAAAATGTACCTTGTATATCCTGGTCACAAACCAGCATCTACTTATTGTAAGGGGTGAGAAAAGAGTTGATGTATGTTCTGTTCCTGCTTCGAGATGTTTGCTTCAGCCCTTGAGACAGAGACCATGTGCTCATGCATATATGCACACCAAGTTCAACATAGAGCAACAGTCTTAAAACTGAATAGTGCCCCAAATAGCAGCACACATTTCTTTAAGTTTAGGTAGTGATGCAGAAAACCAAGTAGCACTTAGTACCTTCAGCTTGAAAGGACCTGGGGACCTCTAGCTATTTAGCCAAAGCAGAAAGGCAATTTGCATGATCTTTAGTGCAGACCAAAAGGTCTATTATGTCTGCTGATACCTTCACAGACAAAATGTCTTTTCCTGTTGTTATCATTGCATGAGCTCTTTGTGGGTAGGAATGTGCAATTGCCTGTTAACATCAGCACTGTGCCTGAAGAGCAAGCATTTCATTGCTACTTTCCACATCAGCTGATGCTGTAGACCTGAGCTGTCTCAAAGAATCATAGAATCATTAGGGATTGGAAGGGACCTTGAAACTAGTCCATCATCTAGTCCAACCCCCCTGACACAGCAGGATCGCCTGGACCAAGTTGCACAGGAACATATCCAGGTGGGTTTTAAACATCTCCAAAGAAGGAGACTCCACAACCCCCCGGGCAACCTGTTTCAGTGCTCTGTCACTCTCACCGTGAAGAAGTTCTTTCTCATATTTATATGGAACCTCCTTCTGACATCTTTCATGCTGCTTACATGAAGCAGATATTGCAATAACAAAGGGATCTGTACTCATTACTTGGTTGATAGGCACCTGTCACGGCTTGGCCGTGCTGGCCAGGCCTGGGACAGCCTCTTTCAAGTTAGCAAAGTGTTCACTAAATGAAAATAAGGAAAGGAAGGGCTCTCTACTGTAAGTCACAGGCAAAAAGGAACAAGCTGGATTTGGGGAAAATCAAAATGTGCTTAATTTACACAACAGAGAAACCCCATCACCAAGAAAACAAAGACAGAGGCACATAGCTCTTACATACATCTTCCCAAGACGGTCTCTGATACCTCCTTTCCTTTAGGAGAAAACAGCCTTGCAGTCCTTTGTCCTCTGGAAACATGGTGTCCTCCCCCACAGCAGACAAGTCCTCCATGAACTTTTTCTAATTAATCTGATAGTCTTCCACAGGCTGTTGGTCATCCCCAGTACCTGACTACTCCAGCCCATTTCCATTCCTCAGAGTCACGGTCTCTTTAAGCACCTATCACTTGCTTACTCCTGGTTTTGCAGGCACGCTTCTCTTCTATTAATCTCTGAGGTCTGCAAAGACCATCAGTGCCTCCTCTTACCATCACCCAAAGGCCAATCATTGCTTAGGCATGACTTCCACCCTCATAAAATTCAGGGGCTGCATTGCATCTCTTTTGTTCCCCAAATGACAACTAGTTGCCAAAGCCCATAAACAGAAACAAGAACAATAAGAAGTTGCTCAATAGGTTTCCCCTCTTAAACAGGTTATTCCAAAGACACTGGTGGGCTCAGCTTAGCCAGAGGCAAGGCTGAACACGAACTGTGGAAACTTCCCTAAGAGGAAGAGCTTCCATTAGAGGGGACAATCATCAGCCCTTTCCCTCAGGCTAGAGTCACCACAGCACTGTAATGTGCTGTGTAACTCTGATGGTGCACACAGTACTTGACTGCAATTTTTCATTCCTGTTCCTGTGTCATACTTTAGTCTGTGCTAAATCAGCTCCTGACCTGTTCACAGGCCTGCACCACCACCCTGATCTTCTATGTTCAATGGCCTGAACTCCCTCAGAAATTGACATTACACAGCAATGCTGTGCATGAAACATGACTAAGACAAAACCAGCCCTTTTGCTTGCAGAACACAGGAAATCATCCCTCTGCATTACTTTTATCTGTGTACCTTGGTAATAGACAGGCAGGAACTTGCACTCGTTTCGTTAGGTTAGCAGATGCTTGCTTTAATGTGCTGTGTGGAGTTTGGTTCATCACTTCTCTAAAGCCTCCTGTCAAGGGTTCTAATGCACTGCCCCAGTAGACTTCTAATACATTAACAGGTATTTTATTGAGGGATGGGTAAACAAAGGGTTCTAGCTGGGCCATTCATGCCTAAATATCAAGTAACACAAAGAACAGAAATCTGGTGCCTGAGATATCTGCAAAATAGAATGTCCACCCCTGCGCTTCAGAGTCATCATGGCTAAACAAGAAGGTTTCCTAATTGAACATCAGGCATCATTTGCCAGTCATCCACTAACTGAATCTCATTTAAGGCTTTTCAGCCGGGAGAAAGCCATATGTTTTTTGCAGGAGAAGCTCACCCTGCTTTCCACCTACCTTTCAGCTTAACACCTCACTAGGCTTCACTGTCTGTAACGCTGAATTTCTGATTATGAATAAGATGTTTACGGCACAGATTACAGTTACGAGAAGTGCATCTTGGAGCAAATTTAACTTGTTTCCACTGTACTGCAAAAAAGATAAAAGTGTAAACCCAATCTTGTTTATAGTTTTAGAAAATCATCTTCATTAAATCCATATGCTTGGCATTTCAAGTAATTTGCTCCATAAAGAATAAGAATGTTGTTTTTGTTTAAGCCTATTTGACTGCAGAGATTTGCCTCCCAGTTGTTGCTCTTCATTACAAACTGTTACCCAGGACATGTCCTAATATTCAGAGCTGTGTCCAGCTGAAATCCCTACTGGATGTTAAAAAAAAGGTGTTTAGCTGGAATAATATCAGAATGGTAAAAAGACTGGAGAACGTATCTTGTTTAATAGGACTGACGTACATGGTTTAATATTAAGACCTAATCTAATCCTGCTAATGGAAAAATTTAATATTCTGATAGGATCACTTAGTGAAATAGAATATTATAGCCTGTGTTAAGAGGGAGGGGGGGAAAAGAACCTAATTTGCACATGCCTGTTAGCTCAGTATGTATTTTTCATTAGCAATCATATGATTCTAATCCTTAACCCAATACCAGTGTTTTCTTTTATTTGCTGGTTTCAGGTAAAGCCCTGGCAAAGCTTTTTTCTAAAATAAAGTCATATTTCACCTCAACATGGTAAATTAAATGTGGTATTATTTTCCTCCTGATGGCTTTGCTGGTCAGGGTGGTGCAGCAACCTCCTGAGTGCAGATGTGCTGTGGGGGTCAAACACTTAGGTCATGTCACTGTGGTTGGTTAAAGGTTGGTGGATCCTAGACTGCGTTTAAGCTAGGATATTCCTAGTTCTCAACCACAAGTCCTGTGAGGAGAGTTGAAGGAACTGAAATTGGTTAGCCTGGAGAAAAGGAGGCTGAGGTAGACCTTACAACTACTTGAAAACATGTTGAAGCATGTTGGGGCTCAACATCTTCTATCTGGTGGCAAGATACGGGACCAGAGGAAATGACTGCAGGCTGAACCAGGGGAGGTTTAGACAGGATGTCAGGAAGAATTTCTTGGGCAAAAGAGTTATCAAACTCTTGGAACAGACTCTAAGGTCAGAAGCAGAGTCACCATCATTGGAGGAATTTAAAAGTTGGATAAATGTAGTGCTGAGATACATGGTTTAGAGCTGACCTGGCAGTGCTGTGTCAAAGGTTGAAGATGTAAAGATCTCTTCCAGCTAAAGATATCCTGTGATACTGTGGTTCTGTCCTGCTATGAACACTACTATGACTTTCTCCTGATAGTTCTGAAGGAGCTGACATCCCCTGATTCATAGAAATACAAAGAAATAAGTACTGACTGTTGAAGCATTGACTTGAGAGTAATCACCCCAAAAGATAAGACAGATCAGTATTGAATTTTGCTGTTTTAAGTGATAACACAGAACATTAAAGATTGGAAGGGATCTCAAAAGATCATCTAGTCCAAGCCCCCTGCCACAGCAGGATGACCATTTCAGCAGCTTATTTCACCAGCTCCAGGAAACATACTCTGAATTTCATTCTAAGTGTTGATACTCTAGATCAAGTCACACAGGAACAGGTCCAAAAGGGTTCTAAATGTCTCCAGAGAAGAAGACTCCACAACAGAACAGACCATTAGGGACTGGAATGGATCTCGAAAGATCATCCAGTCCCACCCTGGGAAGCCCTTTCCAGTGGTCTGTCAACCTCACTGTGAAGAAGCTGGCCTTGAATGGTGAGGAGTTGTGTGTGTGTACGATAGGAGCCAGCAGTTGTTCTTAATTCCAAAGTCCAGAGACACCTCTTAGGTACAGTTAATCTTAGTTTGGGAATAAGACCGTGGAAAGCACAGCACTGCAGACCTTCCTGGTAAATTGAAAGGCAATTGAACTTAGTGTAAGGAAATTCAGCCAATGGTCAACTCAAAAGCAAAATTAAAATCTCAAGCATTTCATGTATCTCTGGGACAGCATTTTTCTATAAAACTGCTCAGAACAACTGCAGATCTCTACGTGGTTGTGAAATTGAGAATCAGAGAATCATAGAATCATTAGGTATTGGGAGGGACCTCAAAAGGTCATGTAGTCCAATCCCCCTGACACAACAGGATCACCTAAACCAAGTCACACAGGAACACATCCAGGCTGGTTTTAAACAATTCCAGTGAAGAAGACTCCACAACCTCCCTGGGCAGCCTGTTCCAGTGCTCTATCAGCCTCACTGGGAAGAAGTCCCTTCTCATATTTACGTGGAACCTCCTATGTTCCAGCTTACAACCATTGCCCCTATCGTCCTATCACTAGATGACATTGATAAGTGCTTGGCTCCATACTCCTGAAACCCACCCCTCAAATATTTATTGACATTAAGGATGTCACCCCTCAGTCTCCTCTTTTCCAAGCTAAACAGACCCAGCTCCCTCAGCCTCTCCTCAGAAGGGAGGTGCTCCACGTCCCTCGTCATCCTCATTGTCCTACTCTGGACTCCCTTCAGCAGCTTCACATCCCTCTTGAACTGAAGAGTCCAGAACTGGACACAAGACTCTGGGTGTGGTCTTACCAGGGTTCTCACCAGGGAGAGAAGAACCTCTCTTGGTCTGCTAATCACCCCTTTTCTAATCCACCCCAGTATAATATTGGCCCTCTGGGCCACAAGAGCACATTGCTGGCTCATGGTCATCCTGCTGTCCACCAGGACCCCCAAGTCCCTTTCCCCTACAGTACACTCCAACAGGTCAGTCCCCAACCTGTACTGGTCCCTGGGGTTGTTCTTGCCCAGATGCAAGACTCTACACTTACCCTTGTTACACCTCATTAAATTTTTCTCAGCCCAGCTCTCCAGCCTGTCCAGATCTCGCTGAATGGCAGCACAGTCTGCAGGGGTGTCGGCGACACCACCCAGCTTTGTGTCGTCAGCAAACTTGCTGACAGTGAATGTTTGAAGTTGGTTGTATGCTGTGATGTGCTTTGATTGTCCTTCACACGTTACAAGAATTTATCTATGGTCAAACTTTTGTGGGAGTGGACCTCCTACCACCAAGGCAAAAATACTGCTGCGGCAGAGGCATTGGACTAGATGATCTTTTGAGGTCCTTTCCAGTCCCTAATGTTCTGTGATTCTGTGAAATACATATGAGCATGGCCACAAGGCATAAAGATGGGAGCTTGCCTTATCTGTTCCTCCCTAATTTTGTCTCCCTTCTGTGGGTCTTGAGAAAGGAGGAGTTTTATATATTTTCTTTTTAACAATGCTGTAATATCACTGAATGTCAGTGTATCTAAGAATTACTGGACAGAAGTAATTACCATCTGTCAGCATAACATGAAAAAATAAAACACAATAAAGAAAAGAATAATCACCACAATGTTTTTCAGATATGTCCAAGTGTTCTGATTAATTTCTATTAAAAAATATGAATTTACTGAATGTTAAATCTCATAGTAAGTTCCCACGTGTTTTCTTTTCCAGATTACACGATCATGAAAATTCTGTTCTCTTACTTAAGGTATTCAGGTGAATGAATATTTCCTAACAAGACACCAAGAAATTCATTTTTCAAAGGTCTCACACCTCATTTCAGTCCGCTGTGATATACCTTGATGAGGTGTTTTACATGTACAGGAATTTTGAAGGTTTTAAGTTATACATATTCATAGACCAGTTATCACAGGTACAGTAATAGTTGCTTTACATGCACACAGGTTTTATAAAATATTAATTGCCTATTATTCCTGCTGCAGGTGGAAACACCAGTAACATGACTCTCCCCCCGAAATATAATAAACTAATTTTCAAATATTTTCTTGCACTTTGAAACAGAAATATACACGTTGAAGCTTTCCATACTTTCAGTCTATACAGTGCCATTATGGATTTCATAGAATCATAGAGCCATGGAATTGTTTAGATTGGAAAAGATCTTTAAGATCATCGAGTCCAACCTTTAACACAACTGTCCCGAGGCCACTGCTAAACTCTGTCCTTTAGCTCCAGATCTACACAACTTCCAGTCACATTTGGAGTTGCCAATTCCACCATTTCTCTGGCCAGCCACTTCTGAGATCTGGTGTCTTTTTCATGATGGATTTTTCCTAGTGTCTAACTTGAATTTCTCCTGATGCAACTTGAAGTCACTTCAGTTCTGTAGGAGGAGAAGGCAGAGCTTAAAAACCCTGGAAGATAAGCTCATAGTAAAAAAATGGTTGCATCCCTCCTTGGTGGTTAATACAAGGTCTTGAAAGAATGGGTGGGAGGATTAATACACTGGGAACTAGCACAGTCTAGGGTATAGACTTTGAATTGCTTTAGTTTGGGTTTTGATGGGAAGTAAATTAATCTAAAAAGAAAAAAAATATACCTACTTAACTCATTTCAAGTTCACACATGCATGCTGTGATGGAGGATTGAACTAGATGATCTTTTGAGGTCCCTTCCAATCCCTAACGCTCTGTGATTCTGTGATTCAGTCTCTCAGGTCAGACTGTGATTGTTTAAAAGTAAAAATCACCTGAAATGTGTGTAGCATGATGTCTTCCTTTCCATCTGGACTGCTTCTGGATGCATCACAGGTTTGTGGTACATCCCTTCTGGAGAGTCTCGATTATGGAATTTCAATATTTCTGGAACACAAAAAGCAGAGCAGCAGTCTGCTGATGTCTTCAAGTGTCAGACACCATGAACTGGACTCGTTCCCATAGCTTACGTAACACTTAAGTTTTCAAAGGGGTGTCATCTCATAAAATCACACCCCCACTGAACAGATAATTTTCACGGTGCACCTCATTGAGGCATTGTGGTACAGAGAGTTATAATTAGCTAGCCTGACTCCTGGAAACCACACAGTCGCAGTCAAATGTGGGTTACGTGCAATTGTTCATAAATGAAACCCTCTCTTCTGCGGCAATCACAGCAAATTACTTTACAATGTAGTGTGCAATACGCGAGCGGGGTTACTAAGCAGCTCAAATTAAGACAGTCTGTCTCTGCAGCGTTACCAATATGATTCTCAACAACAGCAAGAAATCAAAATCAGAAATAACTGTTATTAATTCATACGTTATAAATTCACTGAAATTAATTCTATCAAAGCGTGAAACCCAGGCAAAATATTAACTATAATTTGAATTCATAGACAAAGGTAAAATGCAACTTCGTGTAGGCTGTAAGTGTGAAAACACCTTTTGTTTCCTCAGTTGTACTTGTGGATCTCATGGCTGAAAGGAAATAAATGTGTAGTTCTGTGAAACTTCTGAAGATGGCTTATAAGTGATCTATTGAGTTGTTATTGGTCCAGAGACCCTAAGAGAAATTGTAACCTAAAGAAGCAGCCGGTAGTTGCATTTATGTTTATCAAGAACCACCAGAGTGTCCCTTTCCTTTCAGCTGCTGTTTATTTCAGGCATTGCATCCCTGAATTTTCATACAGCCCTTGGAATAGATCTAAATTGCTGTAATTTAGCAGAAGTTTTCAGTGTCACAGAAATCAAAATCTGATTGATACCTTATGTTGGGTTTGAATATATTTAGCTTGTAGACCTGTTACATGTATTTAAGGAGGAGTTAATGAAGGACAGGCTGAGCAAGTTTGGGTTGTTCAGCCTACAGAAGAGGAGGATCCCAGGTGACCTTTGAGCAGTTTTCCAATGTCTGAAGGGGGCTACAAGAAAGCTGCAGGAAGGCTTGTGACACGGGTGGTAGCAAGAGGACAAGAGGAAAGGGTTCCAGACTTGAAGAGGGGAGGATTAAGGTCGGACATGAGGAAAAGATTATGTGCTGTGAGGGTGCTGAGATGCTGAAACGGGCTGCCCAAGGAAGATATGGCTGCCCTATCCCTGGAAGTTTTTGAGGCCAGGCTGGATGGGTCCCTGAGTAACCTGACCTAGTGAAGGTGTCCCTGCCGATGCAGGGGACTTGGAACTAGATGATGTTTAATGTCTCTTCCAACACTAGCTGTTCTATGATTCCATGCTACATGCTTGTCAAGCAGGAAAATTTATGAACTCTAATCTATTTCTTTTTCACACATTTGATGTAGGTTACTGGGAAGCCCTTTTAGGGTTACATAAAGTAAACTTGCTTAGATTTCTTTTAAGACCATTTAGGCTATTCATGATTCTATTTATTCTGGAAATTTCAATGTGTAGCTTGTGTGCTGCCTCCAAAATATGGTAGATATTTTGGGGGCATTTTTATAGTCCAAATTTTCCATTAATGTGATCTACCTAATCAGCTGTATTGATCTAGCACTTCAGTAGAATAACTGTAGTGCATTAACTGCTCCAACATGGTCCTAAATGCCATGCAATTTTAGGGCAATTTACATCACTGATGTTCTTTTAATAGTAAAGGAATAAATCAGCCTGATGTTACAAAGGCTTGAAGATTTAGCATTAAAACTGGCTTTCCTGAAAATACACTCCGGGAGCAGCATGTAAATCTTGGACAACATGAGAAATGCTTTCCAAATTCATGCCAAGTGAACCTGTCAAATCACATGCTACCTATCTGAAAGTTAAATGAGAAGCTTTTCTCCCAGGGAGTATGCTCATTGACTACCCCTATGAATACAGCTCGCTTCCGTTAGCAAGAAGCCTGTTAATATGTTTTCTCACTGTCGTCAAGCAGCAGAATTCAGAGTGTGTAAGACTTAATGAAAATGTGTACATTATGGACCAAAGACATGGGCAAAATAAAGGAACAGGAACATGATTGCTGTGATAAAACACCTCGAGGAGGACTCAGAAATTTCCCCAGCATATATTCTTTTCATAATCACAGTAATCACCCAATTATATTATCTTCCCAATACACTTTAAATTAGATTATTCTCATTCAGTCATGAAGGCTAAAACATAGTTAAAAATAGTAGAGAAATGCCAAACAAGATTGAAAAACATAATTAAAAGCTTTTTAGTAAGTTTTTTTCCAAAACTTTTTTGGTATGAGTGGGTTACTGTTAATTTGTTTGGTTTCTGATAGATTTATTTTTGTTTGGGTTGTGATTTATGTTTTTTGATGCAAGCATGAACATTACTCCTTCCTCCCCACTGTATTGATTTTCCCTTTTTGTGCCTCTTTACTGAAACAACAACTCCATGTGACAATGATCATCCAGCTCACCAGTCCTAAAATTTTAATACATGGCTTATAGTTCATCTCTAGCCTCCTTCACTGGAAAGGAACTTTGGTAGTACTTACTTATGTGATGTTGCTTTTCTTCCAAGAGCTGTACTGTTATTTGCAAGGAAGTGTGTCAGAGGGAGATGCCCCATTTTGTTTTCTTCATAGATCAGAACAGGAAGGCCATAGTACTTTGCAGTGTGTTATGATCATGATTATTCAGCACTCCCTTGCCCTCTTGGAATGCTGTTTCCCATAACCCGTATGGATTTTCTCCAGCTGACCTGCCGAATGTCTCCCTCCTTTTAGTCTACAAGTGTTAACATCCTTTGTGTAACCATTAATGGTTTCAGGTCTTTCCTTTTATACCTGCTCAAACATTCCCCAGCCCTTCCACTTAGCTGTTCATTTCATGTTTCTCTCTCTTTCTGATTTTACCCATACCTAATTGCTATTTAACCCAATAATGCTCTCTGGGTTTAAAACCATTAAACAATTCTCATACCTTTTATCTTATGTCTCAGTTGTTACTTCTTAATACAGTTCCTTTTTTCCATTTCCAGCTACGGTACAAAAATAGGCCCCTGCCTAACTTTTATATCCATTTTTGTATCCCTCCTAACCAATTTGTTCAATCTAGTTTTTCTTTCCTAAAAAAACCCAATAATATTGGATGAAAGGGAGGGTGTTGTTCATAAAAACCACAACTGATGAAATCAGCATAAAATACCTCCCCATTCACTTACTAATTTCCTTCTTAATATTCTGAGGCTTATAAAGAAAAATAGATGGGAAATGAATGTATTAAGATTCTAATCATGCCTGTTAATCTATTTTTTTAATACTAGATAATTCCCAGATGTTTTTCATAATTACTTATCATCATTTAGTGGTAGCGGAGGAGAAAAGCTTGCAAATTTTCTTGTATTCACATCCAATTGGAACAAGGTCACTGGCTAGACCCAAGGACAACAGCTGACAGCAGAATCTTTCTTCATTCTACTTACTATTTCTAGTAAAAAATAATACTACCATCTTTGTCTTTGTGAGGAATAACTGAAAATTATGACATTCTATTACTTTAGGCCTCCAACTGGATATTTGAAAACTTAGAGGTTTGGTTTTATTAATTTTCATTCCCAAATCTGACTGCAGTACTTTCATAGTCTTAATGGTTGATGTAACTGTACATCATCATTAGAGACTTCAACAAAGTAGGCTGAGAACAAGGAAAGAAGGAAAGAAGGAAGGACAGAGAGAAGGAAAGAAGGTAAAAAGGAAAGAGGGAAAGAGGGGAAGGATGTGCAGAAGGAAGGAAGGAAGGAAGTGTGGAAGTGAGGAAGGAAGGAAGGAAAAGCAAAAAAGCAAGCAAGAAAACAAGAAAGCAAAG
>VXBP01002195.1:47082-68973 GCA_013400115.1 Rhinopomastus cyanomelas | reverse complement strand
CACTGTCACCCTCACTGGGAAGAAGATCCTTCTCATATTGATGTGGAACCTCTTATGTTCCAGCTTATATGTGTTGTCCCTTGTCCTATCATTGGATGACTGTGAGAAGAGCCTAGCTACATCCTTCTGACGCTCATCCTTTCCATATTTATAAACATTAATGAGATCACCCCTCAGAACACTTAACTCTGTTTCGGAATTCCTCCCTTGTCAGTCCCAAGGCAATCCAGTCTGTAATGAAGCCCTGTAAAAACATGACAAGCCATGCTTGAAGTGCTAGCCACAACTACTTTAATAAATATTTGTAGTGGTTGGACAATTTTAGTAATGTTTGTCCTGGAAAATGCCAGCCAATACTGCAACTTTATTTCATGCATCTCTGCAAACAGAGGGGGTTTGGGCTGACAGAAGAGGTTTGGAGTTTACAGTTTGGGTTTCCAACTCCTCTTTCCTCTCCTTGGACTCCACTTGCCTGTCTTTTGGAGAGAACAAGTAACACTGAACAAGAACACAGTGGCAATCTTGCCCTGGAAATGGGCTGAATAAGAGAGAAAGACTGGTACCTCATGACCACAGGGAACAGCATTTAGGAAAACAAGGACTAGCATGGAAGCACATGGAACAGAGAACTGACTTTAAAATGTCCACTGATGCTGGGGGACATGAGTATGAATTTCATGGGCACCACGTTTCCACAGGAAACAGGAATGAACAGAAGTATTTTTTCCCTTTTAAGGGTTTGGGCATTGAAGGTTTCGCTCAGTTGTGTAAGATTATACAACAAATTTCCATATGCCTTCATCACAGAATCATCGTAGAATCATTGAGGTTGGAAAACACCTTCAAGATTATCAGGTCCAACCATTCCAACTATGATCCTGAACCACTAAGTCATCTCCTGCACCCTGTCTGCCCATTTGTTAAACATCTCCAGGGACAATAACTCTAGTCTCTCCCTGGCCAGACTATTCCAAGGCCTTTCCACTGTTTCTCGGAGTGGCCAGGATGCCATTAGCCTTCTTGACCACGTGGGCATGGTCCTGGCTCATGTTCAGCCAGCCCTCTATTAACACTCCCAGGTTCCTCTCTGCTGAGCAACTCTCCAGCCACTTCTTCCCGAGCCTGCTGGAGGTTATTGTAGCCCAGACATAGGACCTAACATTTGGCCTTATGGAAACTCATGTAATTTGCCTTAGCTCATTGATTCAGCCTGCAGATCTCTCTGCAGAGCCTTCCTAACCTTCAGCAGATTGTGCTTAGTGTCACCTGCAAGCTGACTTGGGGTGCACTCTATCCCCTGACCTAAATAATCAATAGTTAAACAGGAGCAGCCCCAGCACTCAACCCTGGGGGACATCCCTTCTGACCATCTGCCAACTGGATTTAACCCATTTAACTTGCGAGAGTTTTTCATATGACGTGAATCTGTTGTATTGATCTTTATGTTGGGTGAATTAAATGGCTTGTTGTTTTATTTTTTTCACAAATTCAGTTAATTTCATTTTTGCCTGCAATCCGTAAGTGGTTTTTCAGATCCTCTCCATATGGCTTTATTTTGGCCCATTAACACAATAACTAAATTAATTGATCTACTCTGTGTTTTTAAACCCTTGGAAAAATTCAAAGAGGAAGAGAATAGGTACATCACTCACTGTTCAACACAGGAATACCACTTCTCTTTCTGGACATCAGTTTCACTGCAAACCCTCTTCTTTAAGACAGACACTCTATTTCAGGCGCTGGAATGGGCTACCCAGGGTGGTGGTTGAGTCACCATCCCTGGACATGTTTAAAAGATGTAATGTTGGGGGATCTAGTTTGTCAAGTAGATTTGATGGTTGGACTCGATGGTCCCAAGGGCCTTTTCCAACCTGAACAATTCTGTGATTCTATCTCAGTGCACATCCCAGCGGAGCACATCAATGCCCATCGCTGTATTTGTCAGAGCCCCTGTTTACAGGAGCATAAAGTGGCTTCTCCCTTTCTGAGATTATTGCTTTTACTGCATGCCTGACCCACAACTTATTTAATTTTAACAAGTTTTGAGGCATCACCAGCACAAAATCTCTGTATGGCTTTTTTGATCAGAGTGCTTTTTTACGTCTCTGAATCCAAAGGTACCTGAAAAACTTGCAGCAGACCCTTGCAGTGCTGCTGCTTTAGAGTTAGATACACAAGGAAATGTCAGGAACCTGTAATGCCTCTGTAGGGGTTTAACATTAAGATCCCATAAGTATACACAGCACCTGCAGTCAGCAGTTTAAATTCCCACTGCAGGGTTTTCACAGGACCATTTACTTCTCACTAGCAGCACTGAGCAAATAAACCCTGGCTCACACCCAAGTCCCGTCAGCAGCCACTAAACAGTAAGCTCCTGACTTCAGCAGTTACTGGAGACTGGTGCCATCAACACAAGAGAGTACCCACACTGCACACTGGAGGAGGTGAGATCCTTCTTTTCCTCCCCTTCAGAGATCTCACACAGCATTTGTAAGAGCAACAAGCAAATCTGCCCCACACCCTTGAGAATCTGTATTTCCTGCTTTCCAGCTGTTGACTTTGACCTCTGGGGACAGGGTGGTTGTAAAAGAGAAGTTTGCTCAATTTGCAGGTTAAATTTGGGTAGGAGTCAGCATTGCATGTGGTCTTTTTCTGGAGACAGCAGAACATCTCTCTTCTGCTTTGTAATCAGAAAGGGACAAAGTTGTGTCATCTTCTCGCCTTCTCACAAAGATGTTTTTAGTTGATGCAGTATTATTGTGCTCATTCTCTTCACTGATGCCTAAGAATAAATTTATTGTAATATTTGTCACCTGATAGCTGTTGGCCTGCAGGTCCCTACTGGTTTTGCTGTCAATAGGCTGTTTGCCTTTTCTCAAATTTCTGTGTCCTTCTCACATTATTATGACTCAATACTTTTGCCTCCACAGGCTACCTGGTTTGTACTAGAAGATGCTTCCTTTGGTTGTCAGTGTATATTAGCAGACACAGCTGAGAAGGAACTTCCTCATGATGAGGGTGACAGAGCACTGGAACAGGCTGCCCACGGGGGTTATGGAGTCTCCTTCTCTGGAGGCGTTTAAAACTACCCTGGGGATGTTCCTGTACGACTTGATCTAGGTGATCCTGCCGTGGCAGGAGTGGGTGATATTTCAAGGTCCCTTCCAATCCCCAATGTTCTGTGATTCTGTGATAACATGTAAAATAAATAAAGAAATAAACATGGAAATAAATGAGAGTTCTCAGCAAATGGAGATGCAAAGAACAGAAATTAATCAAGTTCAATCAGTGTAAAGCTAGAGTAGGGAAGCATCTTAGACAAATAGCAAGAATTAGAACCATGCTGTAGGACTGATATCCCACAGCTGCTGCATGGAAACCTCTCGAGCCCCGCTGTGCCTTGTACAACAGCCCAGAGCCCCTGTGCTCCATTTGTAGGATGGATGATCCTTTCCCTCTGGAAGCTGGCTCCACTTTTCAGTGTCCTGTGTCTGTTTTCCCATGCCATGTGCTGCTGTGGCCCGTGTTGCACAAGGTTTGGTTTGGTTTCTCTGTAAATAAAACCTCCTGCTATGTGCCAGGGTACTGTGAAGGGTGGCCTAACAAGCCCTGGGTGCAGATGTTAAAGATTTGTTAAATAAAGGGTTTGTGCTGCATGCTGAGCCAGTAATGCACGTAGGCACCCGCACGGGGCTGGGTGTCAGAGTTAAGCACTGGAGGAACTGCACTGTATTGAACTTGTTTCTTAGCCTCCATCAGTCTAAGGGGTAGAGTTTGGGAGCAGGTTCTGACTGAAAGGGAGAGCATTTTTCTAGCAGCAGCTCACAAAATCACACCGCTTTCTTTGAGAGCGATTTTTTAGGACTTGGTATTGTTCAGAAAAGCTTAGATACTTAATTCAGGATTGTGAAATGAAGCAGAGAGTAAAAACCACTGGGGCTTAGAACAGGGAATCTGTCCCTGCAACTACTGCTGATCCAAGGAGCACGTGTTACAATACATCTGTGGTGCACGTTAACTTCTCTGACAATGCACAAGGAACACTGCATTTTTTTCCTGCCCTGAAAGCGCATTTTCATCTAACAGGGAATAAATACTAATAGTATGGTGCCTGTTTTAGAAAGAACAGATCCAGCCCTCTAAATTCATTTCAATCCCTTGAGATTTACAGAGCATTAGAGCATTTTATTACTATTGATTCCTTCTTCGAGCTGACTTAGATCAGGACCTACAATTTCCAGATATGATTGTGCTGATGTGATCCTGCTAAGTACCTTATTTTGTGTGGACATATTGATGAAAATTTTTCAGTGTTTTTAATGTAGCTCTACCACTTGAAGTCTAGTGCAAACACCTCATATAGCTCTAAAAACACTGGTTCAGTTAAGGAACCGGTATAGCTCAGCCTCGCCAGACTGAGCAGACCAACAGCTCAGAGAAGGTGTGGGTGGAGGCTCAACACCACTTCCTTACTCAAGGTGGGAAGGCAGTGTTCTGACATTTACAACTCAGGCATTGCCTATGAAACAATCTCTAATGGGATCAAAGTCCTTTGTCCTTTTCCTTTACCTTCCCTTTTCAGTTGCTGGCACCAAAACAGGAGTATTGATTGGGGTTAATCTTTACTGTGGCCATGTTAAAGACTCTTTATTGTGTAAGAGGGATATAAATCATACATTCACCTGCCTCTGGAATTAAGGAACTAAAGTAAATATGTTTTTGTCCAACAAGGCAGGGAACGTACACGTTTGCGAGCTTCGTTTCTTCCTCCTGTTCACCGATAGATGGTGGCAGAACTCCTTCCTTACAGCTGTTGAAGCCTTGTGATTGCATCAAGGTGATGTATCACTGATTCCTCAGGAACTTTCCACCCTCATTCTGCTTTCTGAATATCATCAAACCTTTTCCTCCCTAACACTACTCTAGCTTCTTCCCTGTTTTTCTTAGCAAAAGCTGTGGGAAGCTTCAACTTCATTTTAATCTTCTTTGCATATAATGCTTTGCCTTCATCTCCTTCCCAAGCAAAGAAGGGAAAGGAGTGAAGTGATTAATCCCCTTAGAGTTCTCCATGTCTGAAGCCTGTGGTGGGTTAATCATTTTAACAACTGATGTAGGTAGGTGGTGGATGTTTTTTTACAACAAATCTAAAAGATAAACATCTCAGCTAGAAGACACAGTGATGCTTCGGGGATTAGGACCAAAAATTCCTTGGGTTACGTACACAAGGAGTCAGTACAGATCATCATGAAAAGATAGCTACTATCCTTTAAAAACCCCACATTTTTAATAAATGAAGAGAACAGAAATGTCTAAGAGAACATCAACATCACACAGCTCTTTCTTCTGCTTCCAGCAGAAGATGTTAATTGCAGTATAGACAGAGCGTCATCTTCTCAAGGATCAAAGAATCATTCAGGTTGGAAAAGACTGTCCTCTGTCTTCAAAAATTAGCCTTATTTGGGCAGACCCTGGTGGCAGGGAGAAAAGCTGAGAAGAGCTGAGGAGCTGCAGATTGGTGCAACGATAGAGGCGATATATATGGACACAGAGAAACCTGGCTGATGACCCTGTGAGGACATTTTGTACAATCTTTGAAAGGTCACAGATATCAAGGGAAATCCTTAAAGTCTGGAGAAAGGCAATTGCTGAACACACCTTCAAAGAGTATAAGTGCAATGAGTCAAGGATGAGAAGCATGATAGCCTTCCTCTGAGAAACTGATGGTGCTGTGTCTCTTGAGCTTGGGTAAAAAGGAGATTGAGGAATCACTACGTTAAAGTTGATAGGTATGTGAAGAGTGGGTGTCAGAAAGATGGAGCAAGGCTCTGCTCAGTGTCATCTAATGATAGAGTAAGAGGCAATGGGTGTAAGATGGAACATAAAAGGTTCCACATGAATATGAGAGGGAACTTCTTCAAGGTGAGGGTGACAGAGCACTGGAACAGGGTGCTGGGGGTGGGGGGGGAGGTTGTGGAATCTCATTCTCTGGAGGTGTTTAAAACCTGCCTGGATATGTTACTGTATGACTGGATCTAAGGGATCCTGCTGTGACAGGGGGAATTGGACTGGATGATCTTTCAAGATCCCTTCCAATCCCTAATGTTCTGGGATTCTGTGATAAAAGGGGAAGAAGGTGAACGGGTATAGACAGACTGAACAAGTGTAAACTCTGTTTAGCAAATCTGATTGTTATTAACTACAAAACACTACCTGTGATTCACTTCATGGTTGAGAGGAAAGCAGAGAGGCTGAGGAATATCACAGAATCACAGATTGGTTTTAGTTTGCTAAAACTTTATGTTAAACTCCCCCACTACAGCCTTATTGATAAGCTGAAGAAGTAGAGATTGGCCACACTCGTTCCTGAGTTGACAGTTGTCCAGACTGCTGGTCTCACTGATTAGTGATCAATGTCTCAACGTCTGTTTGGCAGCTGGTAACAAGTGGTGCATGACAGGCATCAATACTTGAGCCAATACTGTTCAATATCTTCATCAACTGCCTACACTTTGAGAAAGTGTGATTCCTCAGCACATTTGTGAATGATTTGAAGCTAGGGCAGAAGTTAAATGAACAACTGATCTTCATTTCAGCGAGCCCTCGCTAAAATTGGAGATTGCATCATCAGGAGACCTTTGCAGTTAACCAAGGAAAAGTGCAAAGACCTTCTTCAGAATTGAGTAGACCTTCAAGTGCAGTGGCACAGACCAGGAACAAACTGGCAGCTCTGCTGAAAAGAACCTAAAGTTACTAGCTGTCAAGACACATAGAACCAAGAAGTATGTTTTTGTTGTGAATGTGGCAAACCACAGAGCAGGCTGCACTAGGAAAAGCAGAGCCATCAGATCAAAGTGAGTAGTGATCTCTTCTTATGAAGTACTGGTGATACCACACCAGGAATACTCTACCTGGTTCAGGCTTTCTAGCAAAGGTGGAATGCTGAGAAATGAGAGGAACCCAAATAACACTGAGAAGCACTCTAAGGAAATGCAGAGTAGGATTTTTGCCTCCTGAGTAATGCCAGCCTAGGTGCCTCATCAGAACATCATGAGCACACTTATGCTTAACTGGCTTAAGAGCCAGTTAATCCCTAACCATCTTTAGCTTATGTTAGCTACAAAATGAGAGCCTTATCGTTATAGCCTGTTTATAGCCTGTCTGAAGAGTGTCTTTGAGCCCAGCTACAGATGCCTGAACAAAAAGACCCAAGTGAGGGGTTATAATGGAGTCCAGAAGTTTTCTGAGCAACATGACAAGTGGCAACCTACATCACTTCTTTAAAGAGGAAGAAGAGCAGGTGATTAGTAAGCCCTATTTGCAAAAGTAAGAAATCAAATTCCTCATCTCTAACCTGAAGTTTTTATGGCCACTTGACCTAGCTATGTGCTTATCTGTGCTGAAAAAAATACCCCTGCTTTTCTTTCCATCACCACATCACATCAAATGTGAAATTTTTAATAAAAGAAAAAGAAATCAAATTCTTCAGATTCCCCTGAGGAGTTGGTAGTAAAACACGTCCAAAATGCCACAATTTTCCTTCTCCCAGCACAGACAAGATTGTCTCACACAGCTTTTTACTTGACAAGCCTTGATGGTGTCTATCAATAATTTGGTATTTATAGAACAGGAATGCAAGGACAAAAACGGCAGTGATAGAAAGGTTCTGTTTTGGTCATGGCAGCAGCACCTCATGAGCTTGATCTGAGTTTGATGGGCTCCAGTTAATGAATTAAAAGAGGTTCTTGGTATGTATCACAGAGTCATTAAATCATAGAATGGCCAGGGTTGTAAGGAACCTTAAAGACTTTCTATTCCAACTCCCTTGCACAGGCAGGGACCCCTTCACTAGATCAGGTTACTCAGGGACCCATCCAACCTGGCCTTGAACACTTCCAACCACTACTTCTTCAGGCAACAGAAGCAGCATTTCACCGCCCTCACAGGAAAGAATTTGTTCCTCATGTCCAACATCAATCTCTCCTATTCACGTCTGTAACCATTTCCCTTTGTTCTTTTGCTACTACCCCTGTCAAAAGTCCTCCTTCAGTTTTCTTGTAGGCCCCTTCAGCTGTTGGAAAGCTGCTAGAAGATCACCTAGGAGCCTCCTCTTCTCCGGGCTGGACAACCCCAACTTGCTCAGCCTGTTCTCACAGTGGAGGTGCTCCAGACCTCTAATCATTTGAGTTGCTCTCCTCTGGACACCTTCCAGGAGCTCTGTGCCTTTCTTACGTTGGGGACTCCAAACTCAACACAGTACTCTAGGTGGTGTCTCACCAGTGCAGAACAGAGGGGAAGAAAAACCTCCCTCAACTGACTGTCACTGCTTCTTTTGATGCAGGACATCAAAGTTGGCTTTTTGGGCTGCAAGCACACATTGATGGATCTTGTTCACTTTCTACTGCACCAACACCCCCAAGTCCTTGTCCTCATGGCTGTCCTCAATCCTTCCAATCTATACTGGTGCATGGGATTGCCTCGACATAGTTGCAGACCCTTGTCCTTGCCCTTGTTGAGCTTCATGAAGTTGGTACAGCCCACTTCTCAAGCCTGACAAGGTCCCTCTCAATGGCCTCCCTTCACCACGCAGTGTGGTATCATCACAAAACTGACTGAGGGGGCATTTAATTCTGCCAGCCACATCACTGATGCAGATGTTAAATAGCACTGCTCTGACTACTGACCCTTGAGTAACATCACTCATCACACCTCTCCCTGTGAATACTGAGCTATCGATCACCACTTTTTGGGTGTGACCATCCAGCCAGCTTCTTATCCAACAAGTGGTTCATCCACCAAATCCATATTGTTCCAGTACTCTAGTAGAAAAGACTGACATACTGTCAATCATTAGACTGAGAAGAAACGTGGCATCAAGTGGCATTGGTCAAAATAATTTGGGTATCTAACTCACATTTACTTAAAATCGTAATATTTTACTTAAATCAAAGTTATGGCCTATTACTGTGCTTTAACTAAATCTACATAACTGTCTGAGAAAACCACATCCATGTTTCAATATCACAGAATCACAGAATCATCATGGCTGGAAAGGACCTCGAGGGTCATTGAGTCCAACCTTTTCTCCTAGTATCTAACAGCTACACCAGATCCTTCTAAACTAGGTCCTGGCTATGGATTGCCATTGTGTCAGTCTAATAAAAGCAGGAAAAAAGTGTATTTAATGTACCTCATGAGTACAACTTCAGAGAAAGCTAATAAAATATGACTACAACTTGTTTGTTTCAGTAGATTTTTCCCTCATGGTGCTTTGTAATTGAACATTTATTTTGCTGCATCACAGTACTAGGCAAACTTTATTAAAATTGACCAAAATCTGAAGTCCCTGGGTCTGCTCGAAGTACAGTGAGATTTTATTATTTAATGTCAGAAATAGGTTTCTTTTCTATGTCTTCTATATTTATTGTGGAGAGAACTTTTTGAGAGATGTCATTATCTGAAGACTTACCTAAAGCTGCTTTAGTTACTGTCATAAGGCCATCAATTCTCTAAGTTTTCTCATTTATAAGCAATACCAAATTACATGGTCTGTTTCAATTATATTTCTAAAAATCTCACTAGGTCTAACTTCTGTATGATAACAAGGTCTAAAGAACATCTCTTGCCTGTAGTAGGTGCAGCAGCATTTACGTAAGAATCAAGGTGTCCCCCATCACTTCTCTAACAACCTGTTTCAGTGATTCATCATCCTCACACTAAGAGCCTAAATCTACACTCTTCCAGCTTCCAACTATGATTTTGGGCTGATTTAACATATCACAGAATCACAGTGTCACAGAACATTATTAGAGACTGGAAGGGACCTAGAGGATTATCGTAGCCCAGTCCCTCTGTCACGGCAGGATCACCTAGATCAAGTCACAGAGGAACATGCCCAGGTGGGTTTTAGAAGTCTCCAGAGGAAGAGGCTCCACAACGCCCCTTGTGCAGCCCATTCCAGTGCTCCATCAGCCTCACCACAAAGAAGTTCCTTCTCATATTTATGTGGAATCTCCTCTGTTCCAGCTTACACCTGTAACCCCTGTGCTGTCATTGGATGATACTGAGGAGAGTCTGGCTCCATCCACCTGACATCTGCTCTTCACATATTTATAAACATTAATGAGGTCACCACTCAGTCTCGTTCCACTCCATCATCTTTGTGGCTCTGTGTCAGACACTCTCAAGCAGTTCCCTGTCCTTCCGGAACTGAGGGGCCCAGAACCACACACAATATTCCATATGTCATCTCATCAGGGAAGAGCAGAGGGAAAGGAGAAACTTTCTTGGTTTACTAACCACCCCACTTCTGAGCCACCTCAGGATATCATCAGCCTTCTTAGCCACAAAGGTAAATTTTTGGCTCAAGGTCATCCTGATATCCACAAGGATCTCCAGGTCTTTTTCTCCTATGCTGCTCTCCACCAGGTGAGTCCCCAACCTATACTGATACCCAGTGTTGTGCTCTGTTCTTACATTTGGAGCCATCTAAAATTAGGCTTTTTTCCTTACCCTCTTCCACAGGTTCCCATTGAGACCAAAAATAAGGTAAAAAAAACAAACAAAAAAACCCTGTTCTGTTTTATTTAATTGGGTAATGTGTTGGGAAACGAGACCAGTCATTAAAAGTACATTTTTGTTTTTCCCTCAGTCAGGTTCTCTTTTTCAGTTAGAAAGTTTTATCGTTGATTTAGCCCTCTCTGTTATTTGCATCTCATGAGCACTTGGCTAACTAGTCTGTCCTGGACCTGGCCAGCATGGCCAGATGATGAGAATATCCCATCCAATCCCAGTGTGAGAAAAGAGTAGTTTGAAGATAAGTTTGAAGTGTGAGATTTAACATCTGGATTGTCTCTTAAAACAAAATGCAAATGTGGGTTTATG
Organism: Rhinopomastus cyanomelas; assembly: GCA_013400115.1. Lineage (NCBI taxonomy): Eukaryota > Metazoa > Chordata > Aves > Bucerotiformes > Rhinopomastidae > Rhinopomastus > Rhinopomastus cyanomelas. The sequence continues at coordinate 58,092 of VXBP01002195.1, read as the reverse complement.
GCTTGTCTCTATAGCGAGCATTCCTCAAGCAAATATTCGTTGTTGCTCAGGTTCAGGATAAAATCCTGTGGCCTCAGAACTCATGAGGTATTTGATTCTGGAAAGGAAATGTCAACATTTCTGTAAAATTCAGATTGATTCATCAAGTTTTCAGTTATTTTGTGGTTTTGTTTTTTTTTTAATCTTTGAAGGCTTTTGCACTTTCTAATGAAAATATTTTTCTTTAAATACACGTTTAAAATTTTATATTTAAATATGTAAAGGTTTCTGCACTACGCAAGTGTCTACACAAAATGGTTAAAATAATTTTGATGGCACTTATAAAGAAAAGAAATCAATGCAATCAGGCTAGAGAGAATGTTTTTATCCTTCGTGGCTAGCATTAATGTGCAATTTCTAATATATTTGTTTTCTTCTAGTCTAGAAGAAATGATTTCTTAGCAAAACTAGGTTACATCCCACCCCAAAGAGATACTTCTGTTTGTTTTATACTTTAAGCTTCATATTAATTATAAAAACAGTGTGAAGTAAATAAGACTCAAATGTCTCATTTTAATTTGTTTTTTTCAGTGATCTGGTTTTGCATATTTCTGTCAGAATGCTGCTGACTGCATCTGCTCCACTGGATCCTATCCCTTACTCCACAGTGTCTAAAAAAACCCAGAATTCAGAGAGATGAAAATGAGTAGCAATACTAGGTTCAAGATTATGTTCTACTGATGCATGAAAAGTCCTGGCTGTACGTGATTTTTATAGCTATGACACTACTTCCACCTGCAGCATGTTTCAGTCATCTAAATTTTAAACAATAAAGAGTGTCTGTGAAGTCTAAGTGATTAATGACCTTAATCTCTTTGAGATTCTCAGATAAACTGTGCTGAGAAGGCTAAACAAACTGGAAGTAGTAGCAGAACTGATGGTATTTGTCACATCAGAATTAATTTAAAGGGTATTTATTGTAATTGCTTTTGCCTGGAATACTGGTTCATTTCTGCAGACAACAACCTTTGCTATGGACAGATGCTTTTGAGCACCTACTGCGTAACCTCAGAAATGTAATTAATATAAGTTGCAATTAATAAAAGTTCCCTTGACCTTTTCCTCTAAGCAAGCTGCATATTAACAGAGCTAGCTGGATTCTGCAGTCTACAGCTGGCTCATGGATCTTTGTTCCCCAAGGACATATGTAAATCCAGCAAGGAAAGAAAATCTCTGGCTTCTTGTTTTGTTTTGTTTTTTTTTTTTTCATTTCCACTGCCGTGATTCAGAGACGAACACATTGACCTTTTTCTCCTGCATAAACTTTCACTAGCAAGACACTGAGACAAGCCAGACACCCGCTCACTCATACGGTAAATGTTATTAAGAAGGCTAGAGCACGGCTTACTCGAAAACACAGCGGCCAAAAGTTCAAACAAGATGTTTGTCAAGTGCCTACTTCTTTATTTATCCATACAGGTATTTGATTTTTAGATCACGCTGAGCACTCGTCTGCTCTCCTGTGAATGCTCAGTACCTTGAAAACTTTTGTTGCCACAAGCTATTCTTTATAACCTGACTTTTTATACTTTCCAAACAGTTTTGTGTCTCTCTCAGTGACTTGAACTCCAACAGATAGTCCCCAGGATAAGGCACCTAATCACAGAACATAAGGGATTGGAAGGAACCTCAAAAGATCGTCCAGTCCATTCCCCTGCCAGAGCAGCATCACCTAGATCCACTCGCACAGGAATCTATCCAGGGTGGTTTTAAACATCTTCAGAGAAGGAGACTCCACAGCCTCCCTGGGCAGCCCCTTCCAGTGCTCCTTCCAAGCATTTTTCAAATATTAGTGAACGCACTGGGTGACACCACAGAAAACACCTAATATCACTTATTTTAACATCACTGAATAAGGACCATGTGTTTCATGCTGGAACATCACATATTGACTTCAGTCAGACATCAGGACAAGTTTCATAATTAGAGTTTTAATGGATATCACCTCATACTTGTAGATAATTGTAGGCAATTAACAGGAGTTGTGACAGAAGGAAATCTAGGTGATCCAGCTGTGGCAGGAGGATTGGACTAGATGATCTTTTGAGGTCCATTCCCATCCCTAATACTCTGTGATTCTATGTAATTCTTGTTAGATATTATGGTTAAAAAACCCAGCTTTTTAATTGGTGTTGTCAAGTGTTGGAACAGTCTGCAGAGACAGCAAGATATTGACTATCTATGAGACCTGTTGAACATTGAAACTGCATCTACCATTAAAAATGGCTCTGATCTGAGTGAGGTTTTTTGGCCAGATGACCTCAAATATAGATAAAATATTAAAGTTTATAAACATCAGAGCACTGATGTTTTTTAAGGTTTCAGATTAAAGTGTAGAACCAAATTACAAATAAAAAGCTAAATAAAGCTTCCTTTGATATCAAGGTTCTGAAGTGAATTACTTAGGGTCAGTGAACCAGGACTTCAGTCTTCTGCTTTCAGTTTCCATGGGATTTATCACAGTCTTTGTACTAAATACATGAAAGAGAGAAATTCAAGTGTTCTCTAAAGTTAGTCTATGAAGTCTCACTGACTTTGGCTTTTTGACTGTTAGGTTTTCTATTATCATCAACTGTATCACAGATAATAATCAAGTTTAGGACATTTCTTTTTCTCACAGTATAAAGATGATTCTGAAAAAAAAAAGTGTAAAAATTTATATACATTTAGTTCATGTTTTTTTACAGTTTAGCTGTGACTTCTGCTTTATAGTGTTTAACTGAAGGAGAAAACCCACAGACATAGGCTGATTTCTTCAATTCTTACTACTGTTTGTTCCTTGACACGTAATGAAAATATGATTGCAATCACATGCACCAGAAGATACCAAAACGTGCACTTTTCTGAGTGAACTTAGTGTTGATTCCTTCCAGTTTCTTCAATTAATCAGAAGTAGACCTTGAAATTATCTGCTTACTGGTAATCTATTTCATACATGAAGCTTGGAAAGAGAAGTTGCTTGAAAAGGAAAAAGTATGGGACAAGTTAGTCCTCACTTCATATGTGAAAGGCTTAGGTTTTCTTTCTCATCACATCTCTAAGGCACAGGTACTACTCTTAGAGCACTGATGCTTTCAGAGACACTTGAGGTGAAAGCCCTAATTAAATACTGTGAATCTTAGGTTAAATAGTTCACATCAGGATTAGAGGAAGAAAGCTGCAGAACATTTCCAGATACCAGAAGCCGGTGACTTTGTGTGTTACATCTGCTGAATATTGCTTGATGCTCTGTACATTTGCGATTGCGACAGAATTTGTGAAATGGTCAATGACTCTTTGAATCTTGTATGTTTTTATACCCAAGAAAATATCTATAATCCTCTTTTTGTCTGTGTTGTTGTGTTCATCTGCTTCTAAGTTCTCAACTTTCCTTTCTCTTGATCATACGTCTGACCTTATGATTTGTTGAAGTTTGAAAATTACCAGAGTTTTCAGATGTACAGATTTGTGCTTTCATGAAGAAAATGATGCATGTTGCTTTAAAAGGCCCCCCACCCAGTGACCTGTGCTGAGGGAGGTGGACTAGGTCACACTATAAAAGAAGACTGATGATCCAGTCCTGCCTCTTTTGGCTGGGGGTTTTGGCTCTGGCACCTGTCCCTTCCCAGGGGAAGATGGGACGGGGAGGCTTGCGGTGGCTGACTACATCCCTATACCCTGCTGTAGACAGCAAGGTAGGGAATGGCAGCCCAGCAGCCCTCTGCATGGCTCAGACCCCAGCTTGGCAGTGATGGCACCGGCTTCGACCCAGCCCAGTACGGGCTGGCACCGTGGACCAGAGAAACAACAACATAGTGTTGATCTTTCCTCCCACAATGGAGCAGCTGTTCGGAGACCTGTGGTGAGCTGAAGGTATTCTAACCTTTGCACCTGGAGCTGAGGCAAGAGGAGAGAGGAGATGGGAGGATCATTGAACCTTCTTGGTCACTTCTGCAGAGTCGGGGTGCCCCTGCTGATGCGACCATGTGGTCGGTCTTCATCTTGGGTCCTGCACGTGGCTGGGGCCATGTGGCCGTCACCACCATCTTAGAAAGCACTGATCAGCAAGAAGAGAGACTGTTTGCCATTTTTACCACTGAGAAAAACTGGGGATGCTCATGTATTGGGGAAAGAAGGAGCCTTGAGAGAGGCATCTGAGAATTCCTTTGTGCTTAGCTGAAGAAAGCAGAAGGATTCGAGAATCTTTAAACCTTGGGCATGGAAGACAGAGACTGAACCTCTTTGAAAGCGTGCCTCCTTCATTGAGGGATGCAGTTCAGGTGCTGAGGAATCAGGCCTGTTTGATCAACGCTGAGCTGGAGAAGCTGCGCTGAAGAATTGAGATGTTCGCTGGTCTGGACAGCTGAGGATGCTGGCATCTGCAGGCAAGAGTGGTGACAAGTATAGAAGAATAGACAGGGTGGTGGTACCTGTCTCTACTTGACTGACATGTTCTTTCCCCAGGTCTCTAATGTAAAAAATCAAGGACCAATAAGATGGTGGTCTCCCATTGTATTTTTCTCAGAATGTGTGATGGCATTTGTGACACAGTTTCTAGTTTGCGTGCCCTAACTTGCTTAATCTTTTCTTCTTTTCTGTATACATTCATAAAGTTAATAAACCCTTTTTCATGTTCCTTAAGCTATCCGTTGTCTGGCAAAAACCTAACTGCTTTGTTTTGTTTTCCTTTATCTTTAATTGTGGTCTTGAACCCACCACAAAATTGGTGCCGAAAATCCGAGAGCAAAGCACTTTCTTCGTTTTAACCAGCTTCAGATTATAAAGGCTTTATCCCCTTCTAAATGCTGATTTCCACCTAGACATCCTCCCTTACAAAGACAGGCCAAAAGTGTTGGGGTGGTTCAGCCTGAATAGAAGACTCTGGGGGGAGTCTTCTTATGAAGACCCTTCCAGTACCTCAAAGTGACCTATCAGAAGGCTGAGGGATAACTGTTCATAAAGGCAAGAAGGAATAGGACTAGGAGTCATAAGTTTTAGCTTGAAAAGGGTAGATTTAGGCTGAACATGAGGAAAAGTTCTTTAATTTGAGGGTGGTGGATCCATGGAACAGGCTACCTCAAGGACTCGTGGAGGCCCCCTCCCTGAAGCCAATCAAGATCAGGATGGATGGGGCTCTGGGCAATCTGTTCTAGTTAAAGATGTCCCTGCTTGTTATAGGGGATTAGGCTAGATGACTATGGGAATTCCCTTCCAACCCAAAGCATTCTATGGTTCTACAGTTCTAAGATTCTCTTTGAGGAAGATGGAACACTAGAGCAGGCTGCTCAGATTGCTTATAGAGTCTCCTTATCTGGGCACATTCAAAATCCATCTGGACTCCATTGTCTGTATCCTGCTCTGTGTGACACTACTTTAGCAAAGGGTACGGACTAGAGGGTCTTCAGAGGCCACTTGTAACCCAAATTCTTCTATGATTCTGTGATTCTATGATTGTATGATTCTCTGAATCTATGACTCTCACATTATTGAAAAAAAACTCAAGTATTGATTTTAAAAACAGCACTTTTCTGTTTGATAGAGCAGAGAAAAGCAAGAGACTCTGATGACTACTTTTGTCTTTTACCTGTTCCATCTCAGTGTAAACCTGGACAAGCAGTTTAGGAACAATGCTTGATTTTAGGTTGTTCTAAATGTATGAACTCAACACATTAAATCAGCCCTGGGTGTTTTCTGATAGAAGACATAAGTTATATCCTCATCTCTTAGAATGTCACAATCTTTCTCCCTTTTTCTTTCCCCTTAAGAACTTCCTTTTGAAGACCTGTTTAATTGAGTTTAGGCTTCATAGACCGTCAGTGTCAAAGCGCTGTATTTCTGTCTGTAGGATCAGTATCATACAATAAATGCAATCCTGTTAATCTACCCAGACACTTTACTTCTTCAGCTAAATTAGAGGAGTACACACAGCTGGAAATTAATATACCAATGTCAGGCTCCCAATTAAAAGCTGACAAATGTTGTTTGCTCTGTCCAGTTTACCACATGATCACTTTAATCCATTAAAATCAACAACAGTTACCAAGTCCTTGAGAAGATGTGCTTTTTATTTATTTAGCATGTTTCCACATTTTGATTAAATATTGGGATATTCTTCCATCCTGCATAAATGTGTTTCCACATGAGGTTGTATTAAGCACTCACAGAAGCAAGAAAATCAGACAAAGCTAACCAACGCCAGATTTCCTCATTATGAACAACAAAATTGAAAGACCTACACAACTTATACAGTTTATTGGGGTTGGAAGGGACCTTCAAAGGCCATCAGGTCCATTGATGCAGGTGAGATGTTCATCTGTCCTGCTGCCCATTAATTTTACACTCATTGGTAACTGTGAACAAATTACAACCAACCCCTACTTGCTTGGTTGCTTTATTTGTATGGGGGACAAGAAGGCTGTTTGTCCTGTAGAATTATATGATCAACACAATCATCAAGTTGAAAGAACAGATTTACACCTAAATTACTGACTTTCCTGAATCTTTACCCTTTCCTACCACCCTTATGGCTCACTAGTAAGCTGTGAAAGAAATGTGAAAGAAATCTGCAGATAATAAGACAAGCTGAACAGTCCAGACCCAAAGAATGGGTTAAGAGTTGCGTTTTTCAAAGCAGTTTTACCAGTCACTTTGTATTCATCATCCTGATAACACAGAATGATGCAACTGCAAGACAAGGAGCAGTCTTCAACATCATTGAAATCAAATTCTAGACAGAGAAATACTGTGATGCACTTAAGCACATTCTGCACAAAGATGAGTTGAGGAGATGAGCAGGAGGCATGAGTAACATGACCTAAATCTTAATGAAAGCCTGCATATCCACAACGCTGAAAACTTCCACGGAGCATGACATGAATTCTAGGGCACTGGATTACATCAGCTCCCTGTATTGTCTTTGAGTAAGACATGATGAGTTTCCATTAAGTGGAGGAAAATTAGAGCATTGTGTTCCACCCCAGCAATTATGGATGTAAGAGAGCAGCCCGTAAAACAGTCAGTTAAGTCTACAACTGTACATGGGTACGTTGTGTTATTAAGGAGGATAAAGTGTGATTTGGAAGGTTTGAAATCCTACTTTTTAAGTACGAGAACAGAGGGTCACAACCTCTGTGTTTGTGCAAAGATTCTGATTATGGGCAACATTAGAAGTCACATAAGACATTACATGGCTTAAACTGCCCTTTAGTTCTGTATAGCTACAGCTGTAGTTCATCAAGAAAGAGGCTTTTGTTTTTCTCCCCTTGTTACCAAGACCTGGCTGGTTTGTGTTTCTTGTCTCGGGAACTTGTAGAATGGCACAGTTCTGCCAATTGTTTGAGACAGGAGACTGAAAGTTCTGCACTGGATCTGCACATGTGAGAACTGAGAGCAGATTTCAGCTTGTGTTTGCACCGGGACTTGCTGCAGGAATTGCATGTCTTTGTATCAGTCACTTCGCCTCCAATTAAAGCCCTTTCATCTCCCTCAGTTTTATGTATCAGAAACTGTAATCCTCCCACTTTGAGTCAGTTTTCTTAAAGTATCAGTGAATAAGGAACAGACTACATATAGAGAATGGAAAGAGATTTGGGAAACACAATGAATTTTCTTGCGGCCATGCTGGAATGAACACAAAACATTTACAGAGCTACAGATAAGCCTGAAGAGTTAGATAAACCTAGGAACAAACATAGAGAACAAGATTCAATTAGCACTAATTTGGAGTAGAAACTAATCTTCAGTTGTTACCGTTAAACACATCTTGACTGAATAGCAAGAATCCATTTAGTATTTCTGAATTATTACCTGCAAAGTCAATAGGTGTTTATTATCCTAGCAAGGGCAGGCTTGTTATCAGTTCCCTTTCTTAACTCCTAATGGAGCCAGCTGTTTATTCTGGATAATGGTGCACTTCACAGCACACACCAAATGTTCACGCTGGGTTGCAGTTACATAGATCACATGTTCCCTTGTTCAACCAAGAGCTGAGTTTGTTTAGATCCGGTGAATGATTTCACACACAGCCTCTGAAATGAGAAGTCAGTGGGTGATAAATCAGGTTTTTTTCTCAAACTTTACAACTGTGAAAGTAACAGGTTGCCAGGGTACATATTTTTTGGGTTGTTTTTAAACATGGACAGCTAAAGGGTATGCAGTTTGAGAGAAATGGAAGAACTAAGTTGCTCAGTAAGGGAATTGCCTAATTAGTTGTCATACACCCACTCCTCTTATCAAACATACATATTACAGTGGATATGCAAGAACACTTATCAGATTACCCTCTAACTGACTTTCTTATATGATACACCAGGAACTCTAGAGAATCTATGAAATAATAGGGTGAATTTCTGATACGTCATCTAAAGACAGATGCCTACAGCTGCTAAACTAAACTGCTCCAAGGAAACTAAAATACTCCAAGAAAGTCCATTGGGTGCTCTGCAGAGTTTGCCTAGTGTCTCAGTAGTATCTAGGTCAGTCTGGACCCATCCTTACCTCTGTGGCTTTGGTAAGCAAACAGGGAAAAGTGGGGATGAACTGAGTCTGACTTCCTCTTGTTTATATGACAAGAGATGAATGCAGCTCATTTTATAACACTGAAATTTCCAGAGTTAAATCAGGCGTGCATGTTATTGCTGTCATACAACTGGGAAAGTTTGCTCTTTAACAGTGAGGGAAAATGAAATAGTTTTTTCCTAACTTCAATTGTTATTATTCAGAATGCGTGTTACGGTCATAACTTCAACTTTTTCTCTTCCCCCTCGATGATTTGCTAATGTCAGGGAAAAGGTTAATCTGGAGACTCCTGTTTCATAAACTCATTTTGGAAGCTGCTAGTGAACAGAAGACACTAGCAACTGGAGGAATAAGAAATACACAGAGTTGTAGCCAAGGGGGACTTTCCAGTTAAGACTTTCACATCAGTAGAAGAAAGTCTGAGCTCAGGTTCCTATGATAAATCTTTGGGTTTTACGTTGTATGTGATGCAGTCAGCAGAGGTAGTGATGTAAATTGAAGGCAGTGATGTTAGTTAATTCCCTGAAAACCTGTGGACTGGTTCAAATTCCGTTTAGTTTAAAAGAAGTTTCAAACAGAGTTTTACAGTCCCCTTTGTTTTTATCCCAGATGATTATATAGAATTTTTAATTTGACACTTTTTAAGTGCAGACTAGTGGGTTAGCTTGTGTTTCTGATTATATTCCTGCAAAATAGGCTAAGGGAGACAAGTTAAATAAAGCAGTCTGAATTAAAGAGAAAAATACATAAACAAACTTGGGTTATACAGCTGACTTATCTATGCTATTTAATTTAGTTATGTAACAAAACAAACTCAAACTGAGTCACTCTTGCTACAGAAAACGTTCTGAAATGTCAACACCACTTCTAATTAGGGTAGAGGGAATAGTCTAAAACACAATAATTTTATCACAGGTCTACAAGCACATATTCAAAGGTATAAATTCCATTCCATATAATTTTACAAGACAGTTGGAAGTACCCAGATTATTACCAAGCTTGTGTAGCACCTACTTGAAATGCACATTTTGAGCAGATGAAAATATTCAGCTTTATTTTCTTACAGTCTCCACAATCTGATGTGAGAATGCTTAGAGTAGGTCCTAGCTGTCTGTCAGCAAAGTTTGAAACATTTTACAAAAATAACTCCATGTTATGACACAAATATTAAGGTTCTACATAAATATGAGAAGGAGCTTCTTCACAGTGAGGGTGACAAAGCACTGGAACAGGCTGCCCAGGGTGGCTGTGGAGTTTCCTTCTCTGGAGATATTCAAAAGCCACCTGGATATGTTCCTGTGTGACTGGATCTAGGTGATCCTGCTGTGTCAGATGGATTAAACTAGATGATCTTTCTAGGTCCCTTCCAATCCCTAATGTTCTGTGGTTCCGTGATGAGGATTCTGCAGTACACTGGAAATTTATTTATTAATAACAAGCTGCTGTTTTTCTTGTAGCTCAGGTAAGAAACGAGATCCTCTCGTGGTTTATCTAGTTAGATTCACCACTGTAAACTCAGGTTCAAGTCAGCTTTATCACCCTTACTTGCACAAAGGCCAGGAACATCATTAAAGGAAGATGCTGCTGCTTCTGTTTTCTTACAGGGAAAAATTTCAGCAAGCTGCAGGTATCATGTTCCTCATGGCTTCTTCACAAACCCCAAAATCCAGAATTGAAGTGCTTATAAATATCATAGCTGGGAGGTGATTACATCTCCAGATCTAACCAGAGATCTCTGGGGGTCTCCAGAGATCCCAGAGGTATCCAGACCCTCAGAGCAATACTCTCAGTTGGACAAATGTGAGATTTCAAGAAACCATGTTGTGTCACACTAGATCTAGCAGAAGATCCTGTTGCAAGGATCCTTGTGATAGAAACTCCTATCACTGTGAGAACAGGGTTTGACCACCTGTTGGAAAGATTGCACAGCCCAAACCATCGTTGTTCTGTGCCAGTACCCAAATATTTCAAGATTTTATTTTATAAACAAATACCCTTTCTATGCACCTTCATGATGAACTTTATCTTTTACTTGCTGGATTATGGGTCTAGTCAGCTTCACAACAAACTGCTGCTTCCTGTAATTCTCAGCCTGAGATCAAAGATGCAGACTGTCTTGTTTTAATATGTTTTTGACCTTTACAACAGATTTCAGCAGAATAGAGTAAGATTTTGAAAAACCTCTTCATGCTGACTAGTTTACTTAGCGTGCATTTTCATAAATGCCTTCGCACCAGGAAATTTTCATGTTGAAAACAGATTATAGGTGTTATTATATGAATTTTAACAGAATCACAGAACATTAGGGATTGGAAGGGACCTAGAAAGATCATCTAGTCCAATCCTTCTGCCACAGCAGTATCATACAATCATAGAATCATAGATTCATTACGTATTGGAAGGTACCTCAAAAGATCATCTAGTCCAATCCCCCTGACACAACAGGATCACCTAGACCAAGTCACACAGGAACAC
>VXBP01002195.1:25991-40225 GCA_013400115.1 Rhinopomastus cyanomelas | reverse complement strand
CAGTTTGCTCAGCTTATCCCTGACCCAGTCTTTATCAACCAAGGCATGCTCACCTGTTGCCTCAACCTCCTCTGCAGTCTGGGGTCTAATGTCAACACAACCCTTAGCAGTATAGACAGATGCAAAGAAAGCGTTTAGTATCTCCGCCTTCTCTGCATCCTCTGTTTCCAGGGTACCCACCTCATTCTGCAGGGGGCCTACGCTGCCTCTATTTTTACTTTTACTTGCAACCTGGGGTTGTTCCTGCCCAGATGCAAGACTCTACACATACCCTTGTTATACTTCATTAATTTCTCTCAGCCCAGCTCTCCAGCCTGTCCATGTCTTGCTGAATGGCAGCACAGCCTGCAGGGGTGTCGGTGACACCACCCAGCTTTGTGTCGTCAGCAAACTTGCTGACAGTGCATGCCATTCCCTCATCCAAGTCATCAATGAATAGATTGAACAGGACCGTTCCCAGCACTGACTCCTGGGGTACTCCACTAGATACAGGCCTCCAGCTAGAGTCTGTCTCATTGACCACTACTCTCTACTTTCTATTCTACAGATAGTTCACAATCTACCTCATTACCTGATCATCTAGACCACACTGCCTCAGTCTGGCTGTGAGATGCTGTGAGAGACTGGGTCAAATGCTTTACTCAAGTCAAGATAGATCACATCCACAGCTCTACCATCATCTATCCACCTGGTTATGCCCTCATCAAAGGCTATCAGGTTGGTCAAGCATGAATTTCCCTTTGTAAAGCCATGATAATTCTTTGATTCTGTCATTCTGTAAACAACTTCTAGTGTTTTGAAAGAGAAAAGCACCCTGAAAAAATATTAAAATCTTACAATATTAACAATCTTCAACAATGCATGCATTCAAGTCCACTTGTGAAAACGTTTAGGAGTGTACTTGCTTTTTTCAGAAATGGGTGCCTATGTAAAGCATCAAAATATCCACCCTTGACTTACGGAAAAGCTGCTTAAACAATGGAGTTGATGATCTGATCATTAACCAAAATGTAAGATGCAGAAAAGTATTTAGAAATTTATATTCTTCTAGTAACTTTGCCTTTGATTGTTAACATTCACTGACACATTTGAGTGTTTTTTTGGTTTCTACATACATGCAGAGAATAAGGAGACCACAACCTCCATGGGTAGCCAGTGCTCTGTCACCCTCACTGGGAAGAAGTTCCTTCTTACATTCATATGGAACCTCCTCTGTTACAGTTTCACCCATTGCCCTTTGTCCTATCACTAGAGGACATTGAGAAGAACCTGGCCCCATCTTCCTTACACTCAGAGCTAATATATTTATAAACATTAATGGGGTTACCCATCAGTCTCTTCTTCTCCAAGCTAAAGAGACCTTTCCTCATAGCAGAGGTGTTCTTCTTCCTTCATCATCCTCGTTGCTCTGCTCTGGATTGTCTCTAGCAGCTCATTCTCCTTTGTTGGACTGAGGGGCCCAGAACTGGACACAATATTCCAGTGCAGAGTAGGGAGGGAGAAGAATCTTTCTCAATCTGTAAAACCACCCCCAATTCCGATCCACCCCAGGATGCTGTTGGACTTATTGGCCACAAAAGCACACTCCTGGTCATCCTGCTGCCCACCAGTATCCCCAGGTCTCTTTCTCCTACACTACTCTCCAAGAAGTTGATCCTCAACTTAGACTGGTACCTGGGGTTGTTCCTGCCCAGATACATGACTCTACATTTACCTTTATTTTACTTCATCACATTTCTCTCTGCCCAGCCCTCTAGCCTGTCCAGGTTCTGCTGGATGGCAGCACAGTCTGCGGTGGTATTGGTGACAACACCCAGCTTTGTGAGATCAGCAAACTTGCTGACAGTGCATGCTAATCCTTCATCCAAGTCGTTAAAGAATAGATTGAATAGGACTGGTCCGAGTACCTACCTTGGGGGACTCCCACTAGATACAAGCCTCCACCTAGACTCTGTTCCATTGATATTACTGTGTGGCTTCTATCCTGGAGCCAGTTCACAATCCACCTCACTACCTGATCATCTAGACCATGCTTCAGAGGCATGTACTTCTTTATAAGAAAACTTGTAATTTCATGCTCTCTTCTCTCATTTCATGCTCTAAGAACTTGGCTAGTTTTAAGGGAAAGGACTTTTCTTTCTTTTTCTAAGATAAACAATTGCATTCATGTTTTTAGGTCATTCCTTCTCCAGACTACATAATCTGCTGATCTGATTTATTTGTACGAATTCATCAGTATATCATCAAAAACCATGCAAATGAAATAAAGAAATCCTCTGCATACCTGCCTGTGCTTTATACATTTGACTACCTGCTAGGTATCAGGAGCAAAACCTCTCTTAACTCAGCATCTAGACTTCACCCTGCTCCAGTATGTATCACAAAGATCTTCATCACCACTCCCATGATATCATCACCTTCCTGACTGGTGTTTTGTGCTGACTCTTCTCAGTCTTCCCTATACTGGTGGTAACAATGGCTTCTTTTCTTCTCTATTATCAGTCCTTCAGAGCGTTTTCTCCATCAGCCAGGTGACATGGAAAACCTCATTTTCTCTCTCTGTATTTTTTATGCATTTATGGGAAACACAAGGCTCAGAAATAGCCATCAAATTTATTTATCGACATGATTTTTTAATTTTAAGCAGAAGTACATGGATTGCATTCACCTTGCTTTGTCATTGCTAAAGTGAGGTGGGTTTTTTTCTCTCAAAAAATAAAACCCCGTTGCTCTGAAATGCAGGATTTTATTATGCATGAACAACATGAACTTGGTGCAACTTCTTAAACAAAGAATCACAAAAATGGGAATATATAACCAGAACATTAATAATTGTTTCCTTAGTATTTGCATATTTTCCCCAAAGCAGTGTACAATATTTATTTCTTATAAATTCAAATTTTAAAATACTCATGAATATTTATTTACTTTTTCTATCTATTGTCACAATTTATTTGAATTATTTTTTCCCTACCAATAGATAACTTGGCATTTCATTCTAGATTGCAATATTGTGGTAAAAACAAGTGAAAATATCTAGACAATATACTATGATACAAAATAAAAAGAAAACTCGTCGAATAAAACAGAAACAAAAGATCATCAAAAGGTTGAAAGGAGGTAACATACAAAAGTAAACCAGTTGTGGATGATTTTAAATTCAGATTTGTTCATTTTCTTGACACGAAAAATACAAAGTTGTGAAACTGAAATAATTGATCCCTGTATGGGAAGCTCAGCTGTTCTGCTTGAAGCTATAGACAGATGTCGTACTCCAGTGTGTGGGGTTGGATTTAGATGATCTTTCTAGGTCCCTTCCAACCCATAACATTCTGTGATTCCATGATTATACTTCCTGTGGCCATCCAATGGGCTTGGGAAGGACGAGCTGTGGACTACATCAGAGTTTTCTACTACTTGCTTCAGCTGATAGAGCAAATTATGCTCACCTGTACTCAACTGCACCTAGAGTATCCTGTAAATGTGCAATATTTCTGCAATCTTTAAATAAAAATAATGCAGCTGTGCTGGAAGAATAAAAAATAAGGATGGAGAGTTAGAATTCTGTTCAACTCTTTTCTTTTTGAAAGCTGGAGAGAGGCTAACCATGCTTCCATACCCCTGACAACAGCCTTTCACAATGCTGTGCAAACCCAGATCCCATTGCCACAGATTTTTATTAACCAATTAATTTTGTTAATGCAGTGAAACAAACGAACAAAGCCAAAAAAACCCCAAACAAAAAAAACCCCTGGAGGCATTGGAGAAACCGCTTATAAATTGTAGGCAAAAGAAAAACTAACTGGATTTGAGACAAACAAGACATATTTAATTCATCCTACATTAAAAAATGAACCCTTACATAAAGAACTCACCCCACATAAACAACACAAAAGACATACAGGGTTTTATCATGCCATCTTACATGACTGAGCCAAACTGCAATCTCTAGCCCCTAAAAGGGAAGAGACTTCCAGCCATTCCTGCTTCTTGTGGAAATGTGGTGTCCATCAAGTTATCGCACACATCTCTCATCATCAGGGGGCGTTTTAAGGTCCAGTTTTCTGTTCCATACCAGCCCTCCGTTTCAAAAATGCTGATTCCTATGCCATGAACAAAGGGAGAACTGTTTCCATTTCAGTAAACCATGGAATTCAGATTAAATCTTCCTTCCACTGATCTTTGAAGTAACCCTCTTTATTCACCTTGCTTCAAAGGCAGGATGGCCACTGTGCCTAGCTAATGTGTCCTAAGGAGCAGACAAAATTGAAGGAGAAAGGGGATTTGGAAATCCTGAAACCTAAAGTTCCAAGCTCATCATGCCAGGTTTGTAGAGCTGAAAAGTTTCACAAACTGCCACAGCAACTTTACATTGCCTCAGGCCAAGGAACCAGCCCAAATTTCAAATTGTGATACCCATTATAAACCCGTGCTTTAGAAATTGTTCCTCCTTTGCTTGAATGTAGGAATGAAAATAAGATGAAAAAATATTGGTTCTTTTGAGCCTTCAGACTTGTTATAGACTTAGAAAAGGAAGCAAAAATTTATGACAGCCACTGTTAAAGTTAGTGAAAGTTTTCCTACATCTATGTCAGAGGAGTCAGCAAGAAATCATATCAGTTTGTCAAACAACCATCTGTGTATTAAGGAAACTTCTCTTCAAGGTAGTGCTCAACAACTTTGATAGAAAGCAACAGGGAAATAGTGGTCAGCTTTTCTTGTGTTATGAGGTTGCTCTTGTGTCTGGAGTATCTGTAGATTTTGTAAGCCTGTGTGTACCTCCACGACATAGTCTCTCACAATAGTTATTAAAAAAGATATAAACAAAGGAGTCAGTATGATGAAACTGGACACTGTTTCACAGTAATCTAAAATGAATATGAGATAACAAAACTGTTCATATAATTAGTTATATCCTTTGTGTGGAATTCACTTTGGAAAGAATAGATATCCAATACAAGCATAGGAAGGATAATTTAAGAAGCTGCTAGATAACTCTTTCCCTTTCTTATATCTGTGCAACTCTTTATTCTCCTCCTTCTTTGCTTTTGTTTTCCACTGGAAAATGACCTCTCTTTTCAGTCACCACACAAAGTGGTCACCATTGACTTTGAGCTAAGAGGAGTAAAAAACCAGAAAAAGATAAAGAGAAGAAGTGAAGGAAACAAGGGCTGGGCAATGATTGACTTCTAGAGCTCCTTACTGCTCACGAGTATTTATAAGGAACTAGGGAGACTAGTTCAAACAGACCCATATGAGCCAGAGGTTTTTGTTTAGTCAAATGAATCTTCTCATGGTAAAACATAGTGCTTAAATGTCAAAAACTGACAATATCTAAAAAGGGGAAAAAAATGCTGTTTTCTGACATTTGCTATATTGGTTTGATTAAGACCTTAGCTATCCTTTTCAGTTATGAGGAGACTAATTGTTATTTGCCAGATGTAAGAAAGACGCATTGCATAAATCTTGTCTAATCTGTTTGACTGGTAAACTTCAACTGCAGTTTAGAAAGTTTGGGTTGACGGTTGAGTGGAAAGGTGGAAAAAAACATTCAGTTGAGCCATAGAAGCCTGAATACAGCTTGAAGGAAGCCGAGATGTCAGATATCTTCATATCTGTTCCTCACATTTCCTTATTCAGAAACTACAGTGCAGATTCAACCAGTCATCCAGTTATATGTCAGATTCAACTGCTCATCCCAAGCTCAGAGAAAAGGACACTGAGGGGTGACATCACTAATGCTTATAAATATGTGAAGGGTGGGTGTCAAGAGGATGGAGCTCTGCTCAATGGCATCCAGTGATAGGCAACTGGTGTGAGCTGGAACACAGTAGATTCCACATAAATATGAGAAGAATCTTCATGGTGAGGGTGAATTAGAACTAGAACGGGCTGCCCATGGTGGGGTTGTGGAGTGTCCTTCTCTAGAGGCATTTAAAATCCACTCAGATATGTTCCTGTGCACTTGGTCTAGGTGATCCTGCTGTGTCTGGAGGAATGGGCTAGATGATATTTCGATGTCCCTTCCAAACATTAATGTTCTGTGATTCTGTGAAGACCTTTCTATCATATAGGTGGAACAAGCCAACTCCCCTCTGTTATTTTATTAAGTCAAGATCACCAGCATTTCTTAAATCAAGATTTCTTTTGCATGTTTCTAAGCAAGAAATGTGTTGTTTCTTTGTCCAACACAAATTGCTGGGCAATGTAGTATTCAAGTATTAAAAATATAAGGAAACCCTACATCACCTTATGGATTGACCGATCACATGGAAGGTATAACACAAAGCTCAGTGTTATAGCATGATCAAAGAGTAAATTGTTTGGTATATAGGGCAATGAGGCTAACAAAGCAAATATTTGAGAGCAATAAAAGCACCTTTTATGCAGGTGCCACAAATAATAATAATGAGGTGGATAAAATAAATTACACAATAATAGCTGATGAATGCTTAGAAATACACGTAGCTAGCTGATGTCTAAAAAGGGTCATATTCACAAAGAATAGCAATGTAATACCCAGCACAACACTTAAACTAGATGAAGCAGTGCTATTACCCAGTTCTTGCCTTCAACAGGTGGGGTCTCTTAATGGTTTCCAGTGTACAGAATCATGGAGCATATTAATGGGCTCTGATCACCTTTTGGAGGCAAAGCACTGTTTTTCATTAGGAGAAGTATTATTGTGCTCAGAAAGTAGTAAAGAGAGTATATATCATCATAAAATGAAGCTTAAATGTTAGCAATTTGTTTTCTTAAGTAATAATGGCAGCATTAATTTTCCCCTAGTAATGGACAGTCCTTTGGTTTCTTCAAGCAGAATGTCTCATTTGCTGCTGTTGCGTATAACAGCAATAGATTTAGATATAAGAGTTTAAGCCATGTTTGAACTCTTGAATTTCCATTTAGTGGTGAACTATTTTTATCCTGAACCCTTGAGGTAATGGCTGCATTTTGATTCCTGTCAACCCCCTTCAAGTCTAACAAATCAATAGACTGGGCTTCACACATGAGCTTCCCAGACTTAGTATTTAGTTTTTACAAGGAAGATAGGAATGCAAAGGCCCTATTTAGTCAAGTGTATTCTGGTGCTTCATGGATGTCTTTAAATCCTGTTCCTACTTGACACATCAAGTTGAGAAGGAGTGTCCATCTGCTGGAGTGTAGTAAGGATGTTCAGAGTGACCTTGATAAACTGCATCGATGGGCTGAGGATGATTGTGTGGGTTTCAATAGTGCCAAATATCAGCTCCTGCATTTGTGTCACAACCATCGCATGCAATGCTGCAGGCTTGGGGCAGTGTATTTGGAAAGTAGTTTGGCAGAAAAGGACCTGGGAGTTCTAGTTGACAGGAAGATGACTATGAGCCAGCAGTTTGCCCAGGTGGCCAAGGGGGGCCAGTAGTGTCCTGCCTTGGATTAGAAAAGGTGTGGTCAGCAGGAGTAGGGAGGTGATTGTCCCCCTGTACTCAGCACCGGTATTGGGTCCAATTTTAGGCACCTCAGACCAAGGGAGACACTGAGGTGCTGGAGCAAATGTAGAGAAGAGAAACGAAGCTAGTGAAGGGCATGGAGAATCAATCTGATGAGGACAGACTAAGAGAGTTTGGTCTGCTTAGTTTGAGGAAAGGATGCTAAGAGAAGACCTCGTTGCTCTCTAAAACTATCTGAAAAGACATTGTAGAGATATTGTTGCAGGTCTCTCCTCACAGGTAAATAGTGACAGAACCAGAAGGAATCGTTTCAAGCTTCAATAGGATAGGTTTAAATTTGACATCAGGAAAAAATTCTTCCTGAACAGAGTGGTCAGGCACTGGAATGGGCTGCCCAAGGTGATGGTTGGGGCCCCATTCCTGGATGTCTTTAAAAGTTGCTTAGATGGGGCATTGGAGGATGTGACTTAGGGGTGAAATTGTAGAGTAGGGTTGGTGGTTGGATTGAATGAACTCAAGGTTCTTTTCCAACCTGAATGATTATATCATTATTAATATTATGAATTGCAATTATTCATAAATCTTCCATTTTTCATTGAAGGTTGGCCTCAAAATCACACTCAAGCAATTCGGGATTTCTGCTTGCACACCAGAGATATGCATTTGATTTTTCAATGCTCCTATCTAGATATCAATAGACTCCAACAGCACCTACGTTTCTAGAAAAGGCTATATGATCCTTCTTCAGACAAGAAAAAGTCACTAAAAGCTGGAAAATGCAAGCTTATATGAAGACATCTGTATCACAAAACCCAGAAGTAGTTTCCTTTGTGTATGTTGAATGAGTCTGTAAGCACAGAGACAGTTTGATGATGTAAACTTAAAGCTAAGAGTGTAATTCAAAGTTCAGATGCCCTGATGTGGTGTAATACTTCTGTTCCTCAACCCTTAAATATCTGCTTTTCACACCATTCCATCCTGAAACTCTTCAGTGTATGGAAAACAGAGGAGAGCTGATAGTAACTCATAAGACCTAAACTAGTGCTCTACACCATGGAAACACCATTCTTGCCGATGTCGTTCAAAATCAGGGATGAGGTCATTTCATATATCTCTTTACTTTATTTCCCAAGACCAATAACTTACTGTGAAGGGCTTCTAAGCAAAAGATAAATGTGGCTGGGCCACAAAACTAATCATGTCAACTGGAAAATAACTGTAACGGCATCATTACCACTTAATGTGTTGGGTAACTCCAAATGTACCTGAAAGATAATAAAGGGGTGTCAGTATTATTCATATCTTTTAATTGCTTCAATTAACTTTTTTTTTTTGTCTTCCCTGAGGGCAAAATAGTATCACTTCATTGATTATACAGTGGATACAGGAGAAATAATAGTACAGAATCAAATATACTTTTAACCACCCATTGCCATGTTATAGCTATAAGCAAAAGCATAACTTGGCAATAAAACCTATTTACTGTTAAAGTTAAAATTGCTTTAACAGTTTTATTGCATGCAAACAATTAAAACAATTATATCAGGCAGCAGCTGTTCTTTCATATGTGTGGAAAAGGAGAGGAAAGACTGGAGGGAAGGTTAAAGCTGGATAACTTCCTCCAGCGGATGGGATAGGAATGCTGAGGAATGCGAAGGTTTTCTGTAAGAAGTAGTTGTAATTAAAAGGAAACTAAGAATAATAAAATAATAGGCAGTTGGACTCCATCAATGTTCTTTGTTTTCAATTAAATAATGGAATCATTCCTGTAACGCATATATTTTCATTATAGGCAAACAAGTCTAACCCAGACTGACTTGGTCTAGATGATCCTGCTGTGGTGAGGGGGTTGGACTGGATGAACTTTTGAGGTCCCTTCCAATACCTAGTGGTTCTATGATTCTGTGATTCTATAAGGCTGTTCTCAGTGTCATGTAGTGATAGGACAAGGGGCAATGGTTGTAAGCTGGAACATAGGAGGTTCCACATCAACCTGAGAAGGAACTTCTTCACAGTGAGGGAGACAGAGCACTGGAACACGGCTGCCCAGGGTGGTTGTGGAGTCTCCTTCGCTGGTAATGTTCAAGGCTTGCCTGGATGTGTTCCTGTGTGACTTGGTCTAGGTAATCCTGCTGTGTTGGGGGGATTGGACTAGATGATCTTTCGAGGTCTCTTCCAATCCCTAATGATTCTATGATTCTATGATTCTAAGTCCTGTCATAACACCCAAGAATATGGCTTCCTGGATTTAGCTATTACGTCAAATGGTGTCTAGATTCTCAGCTATGATGCAACCACGGTCCTCCCTCTTGGGACTGGTTCCTTATTTCATTCAGTGTCTTATGGCATAACTAGTATCATAACACAAAGTTTGTTCCTAAAATTTCCATCGTCAGTCACAGAATCAAGCCAAAATCCCATTTCCTTAACCACCCTGCCTGCCCACAACCGCAATAAAACATTGAAGAGAATGGAATAAATACCTGTAATGTCCAACAACAGTGGTTCTATAACAGAAACACAGGTCACACTGGTTCAAATAGCCTTTTTCTGCTGAAGCCTAACTGAATGCAAATGGAGATCACTCAACCCAAGCAGAACAATCAGGGAAATTAAATACTGGAATTCTGAACTTCCCATAGGAAATGCCAAATTATTTCAGCTGTTACCTGAAAATATGTGAGTTGATGAACACATGTGATGAATACTCTTAGAGCAAGAGGGACAGTGCACTTCTGGATCTTTGTAGGCCGCCTTCTTAGTCTTCTCTTTTCCTTTTGTTTTGCCTTCCTTTTCTTTTGTTTTCTTTTCTTTTTGTCTTTTTCCTTTTCCTTACTCTTTTTAATTTCCTTTTCCTTATTCTTTTTAATTTCCTTGTCTTTTTCTTCCTTTTCCTTTTTAATTTCCTTTTCCTTTTCATTTTCCTTTTTTCCTTTTCCTTTCCCCTTTCCATTTCCTTTTCCTTTTTCCCTTTCCATTTCCCTTTCCTTTTCCATTTCTTTTTCCTTTTTTCTTCCCTAAAATGCCTGGGAAGAAGAGAAATATGTCAAAAATACTGCTCAACCCTGACATAAGCATTTAACCCATTTAAATAAATTGCTTCCACAAACTGACCTGCTGAAACCTGATGCCTAAAGTTAGCTGAACAGAATATTAGCAAATGAAAGGAGCCTCGAAAGATCATCTAGTCCAATCCCCCTGCCACAGCAGGATCATAGAATCACAGAACCACAAAATATTAACGATTGGAAAGGACCTCGAAAGATCATCTAGAGTCTTTCAGTCCCAGTCCTGCTATAGAGTTTAAAACTATTACCTGTCAGAGCTTGTATTGGGAGATGGCATCAATGTCATCTTCTGAAGTTACAGAAAGGCAGTACATTGGTTTTTCTATTTTCACCCTCTGGCTCATTCTGGAGCAATTAGAAGCTGTAGATGCTGAATGTCTGTGTAGCATTCACCCCAACTCTTAGCACCATTACTGCCAAAAGACCCTAATATGGAATCCCTAACCTTTATGCACAATGGAGGAAGAAACTCCCATCCCCTTGTGTGCTGTGAATGGAAATGCTTCTTCTGGCCAGAAAAGTCAGGAAAGTAGTAAATGGACCAGTCTGGCACAAAGATGTAGCAACAATTGATTTCTTCTACCTTCTGTTAGCTGTTCTTCAGACAGTGCTTCAGATACTGGATAAAACCCATCTCCTTATGAAGATGCAATTTCATTTGGTTTTGCTGGTCTAACGTGGTTACAGCAATGATGATCCAGTGCTTTCTGGTTTTAATGATTATTCATACTATGAGAAACTGAAAATCAAAGATCAGTTTGAATCTGAGGCTGTGCAGAGCACACCTTTTTGCTTTCTGCTAAGGCTCACCCCAAACTTTCTCTGCATTATGTTGTTCGTTTAGTCTGTCCTAAATTTAGACCTACTAAACACAAGAAAATTAATATTTCTTTGGGTTTTTTCTTAAGCTGATTATTTGTACCTGACTCTATCTTAAAATTAGTAGCTACATATTAGGGGTTATTTTCTTAGACACAGGAGGATGAAACAGTTTGAATTATGTAAAATAAGTGCACAGCCATAAAATGTAATAATCCATTACCAAACACTTCCATTTTATTACCATGTTCAAACAATTATCAACTATTTTTGCTAACCCAAACAAATAGATACTCACTGAATTATTGTATTCCCTTTTTATTATGATTACAATAATGAAGACAGTAAATCATCTTCTTATATTGTATTTGCATTAAGTATTGCATTTCCAGAAGATTAAAGATGCAATCAGAAATCCTATATTTGAGGCCTCCATTTCATGAATTATTGCAATTAACAGCATGGAACAGCAGTTGTGGGGACCATACACTGCACTTGTTCAGAGCTGGTTTTGTGTGTGGCCAAAAAAAAAAAAATGCTACTGTAAAACTGTTTCTTGCAGATATTTTGCGAAGTGTCTGTTTAAACCAAACATCTTCTGATGCAAATTTCACTGCTGTGTGTCTGGTTTTCATTTATGTATCACAGAACCACAAAACATTAGGGACTGAAAGGGGCCTCAAACGCTCATCTACTCCAATCCCCCACCACAGCAGCTTCCCCTAGATCAGGTTGCACAGGGACATCTCTAGGCAGGTTTTAAATGTCTCCACTGAAGGAGATTCCACAAGCCTCCTGAGCAGCCCATCCTGGTGCTCTGCAACCCTCACTGTGATGAAGCTCCTTCTCATCACAGAATCATAAAATCATTAGGGATTGGAAGGGACCTTAAGAGATGATCTAGTCCAATCCTCCTGACACAGCAGGATCACCTACACCAAGTCACACAGGAACATATCCAGGCGGGTATTCAATATCTCCAGTGAAGGAGAAGTGGCCATCCCCTCCTTCCATGACTTACAGGCTTTCTTCTTCCTCTTTAGTTTTCCCGGAACATCCTGTTTAACCACACAGGTCTTCTGGCTTCCTTTCTAGACTTCTTTCCAGTTGGAATACTCTTGTGTTGTGCTTCAAAGAAGTGGTCTTTGAATGTTAATCAGCTATCTTGGGCCCCTTTACTTGCCGCTACCCTGTTCCATGGGATTTCTCTTAACAATTGCTTGAAAGGCCAAAGCTGGCCCTTCTGAAGGCTAGGGTTGTGATTCTACTAAGTCTTCTGTTTCTGCCACACGAGACTCTAAACTCTACTGTCTCATAGTCACTGCACCCAAGCCTGTCCTCAATCTTCACTGNCTTTTGTAGGCCCCCTTCAGAGACTGGAAGGCCACAGTAAGGTCACCTCAGAGCCTTCTCTTCTCCAAACTCAACAGGCCCAACTGTCTCAGTCTGGCCTCATAAGAGAGGTGCTCCATCCCTCTGATCATCCTCGTGGCCCTCCTCACTCCAGCATTTCCACATCCTTCTTGTAATAAGGGCTCCAGAACTGGACGCAGTACTCCAGGTGGGGTCACACCAGAGCAGAGCAGAGACGGAGAAACACCTCCCTCGATCTGCTGGCCACACTTCTCCTGATGCAGTCCAGGATCCGGTTTGCCTCCTGGGCCGCAAGTGCGCACTGCTGGCTCATGTTGAGCTTTTTGTCCACAAGCACCCCCAAATCCCTCTCCTCAGGGCTACTTTCCAGCTAGTCACTGCCCAGCCTGTCTTTGTGCTTAGGATTGCCTAGACCCAGACGCAGCACCTTACACTTGGTCTTGTTGAATGTTATGAGGTTGGCTTGTGTCCACCTCTCAAGCCTATCCTGGTCCCTCTGGATGGCATCGCTGTCCTCCAGCATGTCTGCTGCACCACACAGCTTGGTGTCATCAGCAAACCTGCCAAGGGTGCACTCAATGCCTTTGTCCACGTCAGTGACAAAGATGTTGAACAAGACAGGTTCCAGGACTGATCCCTGAGGGACACCACTTGTCAGTGGCCTTCACTCAGATATGGATCTATTGACAACCACCCTCTGGTTGCGACCATCAAGCAAGTTCCTTACCCATCTAGTTGTCCACCTATCAAGTCCATGTTCCACCAGCTTGGAGACCAGAATGTGGTGCGAGACAGAGTCAAAGTCTTTTCTGAGGTCCAGGCAAATGACATTTGTCACCTGCCCCTCATCCATTAATGTTGTGACCTGTTCATAGAAGGCCACCAGGTTTGTCAGGCAGGATTTGCTCTTGGTGAAGCCATGCTGATTGTACCAAATCACCTCTTCATTATTCTCCTGTATCAGTAGTGCCTCCAGGAGGATCTACTCCATGGTCTTACCAGGCACAGAGATGAGACTGACTGGCCTGTAGTTCCCTATCTCCTCCTTCCTACCCTTTTTGAAAACAGGAATGATGTTTCCCCTTTTCCAGTCAGTGGGGACTTCACCAGACCTCCATGACTTTTGGAATAGAATAGAGAGGTGTTTAGCAACCTCATCTGCCAGTTCTCTCAGTACCTTTGGGTGTATCCCGTCAGGTCTCTGGGACTTGAACACTTTCAGGTCCTTCAGGTGATCACGAACCTGATCTTCACTTATGATGGGCAGTTCTTCCTTGCAGTCCCTGCCGTTGTTTTCCATGACTCCAGGAGTGTGGCTGAAGTCCTTTGTAGTGAAGACCGAGGTAAAGAAGTCATTGAGAACGTCAGCCTTTTCCATGTCACTGGTGAGCACATCATCTGTTTCCTTTCTGAGGAAGCCCACACCTTCCCTAGACTTCTTTTTACCATTCATATACCTGTAGAAATTCTTGGTGTTCCCTTTGACCTCCCTGACTAGGTTCAATTCAAACTGTGCCTTGGCTTTCCTAACCAGATCTCT
>VXBP01002195.1:0-25950 GCA_013400115.1 Rhinopomastus cyanomelas | reverse complement strand
GGCTGTTTGAGCACCTGGAAGCTGCACCCCCCATTCTAGCTGTCCTCCCTTCTACTCCTTGTAGAGACTCATTTTGTGTGTAGCAGACCCCTACAGTAAGATCACCCTCCCCTGTCTTCCCTTTTATTTTAATCCACGCACTCTCAACCAGCTCATCATCCTTCTGCCCCTCCTCATCTCCTCAGTCGCTCCCCAGCGGGTAGCTCCCCTTACCAAAAGGAGTCAAAACAAAGCCAAAAACAAGCTCCCAGAGCTGAGCTTGTCACCCTGCCTCACTTGTCAGGTTCTGCTTGGTTGTCCCACGATTTCTGTGCCTTCAACGAGACTCTCCTTGTTGTTGAGTATAAGATCCCACAGCACACCTTTCCTAGTGGGCTCCTCCACCATTTGCATCAGGAAATTTTCATCAATGCATTGGAGGAACCTCCTGGAGTGTGGGTGGCAAATATCTTCATCTTCCAGCAAATATCTGGGTAGTTAAAACCCCCAGGGCCTGTAGCTGTGAGGCTGTTGTTAGCTGCCTGTAGAAGATCTCATCAACTTCCTAATTCTCATCTGGTAGCCTGTAATAGACATCCACAACAATGTCACCCATACCAGTCTGCCCCTTGATTCGCACACACAAACTCTCAACGCTCTCTTCATCCACCCCTGGACGGAACTCAACACATTCCAGATGCTTTCTCATCGAAAGAGCAACTCCACCACCCCTCCTTGCTGACCTGTCTCAACTGAAAAGGACGTAGCCATCCATGACCACATTCCAGTCATGCAAGCTGTCCCACCAGGTCTCTGTAACTGCCACCTAATCATAATCACCTGACTGAATACGGATTTGTAACTCCTCCTACTTATTCCCTATGCTGCAGGCACTGGTGTACAGACATTTCAGGGACCGAGCAGAGCACTCTGATCTCACCCTAGAACAGTGAGAGGCCATATAGTTTTCATTAAGACCAGAGGTCTGTACCGCTGGTACTCACCCATTAACTATCACACCCCATTCTAATCTAGGTTAAACCTCTCTGAATAAGCCCTACCAGTTCCTGCCCCAGAACCCTTTTCCCCTCTTAGAGAAATCTCTCCCATGTGGACCTGTAATATCTGGTGTCTTATAGGACCAGTTTTTATCAAAGGACCCAAAGCCCTGCCTGTAACACAAGTCTCGTAGCCAGGCATTAGCGGACTGAGTCCTTCTATTCCAGCCCATGTCCTCATCCCAAAAAGAAAGTAATGAAGAGAATACAATCTCTGCCCCAGACTCTTTTACCAAACGTTCCACTTCTTAGAGACTTTCTTCTTTCCCCTCAGGTTTGTTTTTTTTTTTAATAGTTATTCATCTCTCAAAAAATTGCTGGAAAGTACCCAAAAGAAAGTAAGCTAGTGAATTTATAAAGAAATTTTTGAAGAATAAGAATTGATTAGAACACCATAATTAGTTTCATTATGTCTTTCAAACCCACTAAATTACCTCTCTTTTTAAACTAGCCTTTTCTCTGCTCTAGCAAAGGAGAAATATGCTTGGTTCTCTTTATCTTCTTTGTTTTATCATCCATTGCTGACAGGAATCATAAAATCACTGAGCTGATAGCAGTAGCACAGTAATTCTTGCACATCACTCAAAATTAACGCTCATACCACTTTAATGCAATTAATTACTTATTATTTTACTATAGTATTAATTAGAGATTTTCCATCAAAATATGTCAAACTTGACAAAAAAAGGGAAAAAAAAAAGAAAGTTCTATTGTCCTTTGAGATAAAATTATGGCCTCCTGGAAGGAAATAGGAGTGTTGTCATTCTTGACCATTAGGAATCTGTATGTTTTCAACTGTCATGTGACCTTTCCATATTCAAATTAAGATGGATATTTGTGTTACGTACAGCAGCATTTAGGAATGTCAACAATTTATATTAGTGAAGAAAAAGAAAATGTTTACAGGCTGTATGAACAACCTTACAAAGGGTGACCATATTAGTGCTTATAGATGTGTGAAGGGTGGGTCCCAGGAGGATGGAGCCAGGCTCCGTTCAGTTTCATCTAATGATAAGACAAGGGCCAGTGGGTGTAAGCTGGAATAAGAGTTTCCATAGACTCAAAATGTCACGGAGCATTAGGGATTGGAAGGGACCTCAAAAGATCACCCAGTCCAACCCAAATGCCAAAGCAGGATCACCAAGGCCAAGAGTTCCACACCAATATGAGAAAGAACTTCTTCACAGTGAGAGTGAGAGAAAGCTGGAAGGGGCTGCCCAGGGAGATTGTGGAGTTTCCTTCTCTGGAGACATTTACAAGCCTCCTGGATATACTAGGCACAAATACAAGCTGGGCAGTGACTGGCTGCAGAGTAGCCCTGAAGAGAGGGACTTAGGGGTGCTTGTGAACAAAAAGCTCAACATGAGCCAGCAGTGTGCACTTGCAGCCCGGACAACAAACCTGATCCTGGGCTGCATCAGGAGAAGTGTGGCCAGCAGATTGAGGGAGGTGATTCTCCTGTTCTGCTCTGCTCTGGTGAGACCTCAGCTGGAGGACTGTGTCCAGTTCTGGAGCCCTTATTACAAGAAAGATGTGGACGTGCTGGAGCGAGTGCAGAGGAGGGCCATGAGGATGGTCAGAGGGCTGGAGCACCAATCCTATCAGGATAGACTAAGGGAATTGGGGCTGTTCGGTCTGGAGAAGAGGAGGCTCCCATGAACAGCCTTGCATTTAAAACATTTGAAAGATTTTGTTTTAAAGGCTAATTCTGGAATTTGACATGAGACAACATCCAACCAAGAATGGGTCTTTGTCTCAGATGTGTGAGAATTACTTTTCCAGATGCTATTATGTTTAAAAGATCTGAATCTTTCTACAGTAATGTTTGCACTGTTGTAACCTGTTCAATTCTTTCTTGGTAGATTAAATTTCAGAAGGGAAAATCTCTCTCTGAGATGTATTTGCATATTAATATAAGTTGAGAAACACTAGTCTGTTAGCTGTCAGTTTTGGTCCATTAGACATGTTATGCCTCATCTGTTGTAGGTAGATTAATGCTTCATACATTATTGAAAAGTTAATATTTTATTGTTGAAAGAAAAATAGGTTTTCTTCTCCTGACCCGTTGTACTACCTAAGTACTTTTTAAAAAAAACCCCAACCAACAAAAAACTGACTATCTTGTTGCAATGGGTTGAATTTGAATGTTTGGTAAGAGAAAATTGACAGAAGACAAGTTAGAAAACCTCCTAAAGGCCCCTTGAGTGAAGCTTATATTTCAAAGCATTTTAAGATCTAAAAAATTTAACTGAAAATGTTTTGATAATTTCTTAACATTTTGAACCATAAAAGTGGGAAATTGAAATAACTGAATATTGTGATGAGCACTTCCAAACTTTTTTCATGTTTCTAGAAGCCAGCCTCCTTCCAGAATATAAAGAAGGATTTGACACTCCTCATGACTGAAGCACAACCTTTTTGATATTGGCCATTGATTCTTTTGTGACGCTGATTTAATTTGTTGCTCGTTTCTTATTTCATATGAAATACAGTACAGAGGCTTATAGATGTGATATATTTGATAAAATTCTTCTGAAATATGTATATCATTACATTAAAATGTGGTGCTTTGGCATTTGTAAATCATCTTAGTTCTAACATAAATAGAGATCACTCATTCGTGGAAGGTCTGTTGGATAACCATAGCCATTACTCTTGATGTTTATCAGCCCATAACTCAAAATGTTTACGATGTCAGATCATTCAATCTGAGTTGTGAGTTCTGCAGTTCCAACAAGCCACGAAGCAGTTAATGACTTGTTGAATTAGTTGTGGTACTGTTTATTTTGGCCAAAAAGCTTTACTTAAGTATAGGCTGCATTTTTCCATCTTTTCAACTGACTTACGTGTATCTTCTAAAAATAGCTGGATATTGCCTTTCTTCAAGGTACTGAAGCTATAGATATAATTATATTAATTTTAAAGTAACTGAGATAAAGATTTTAAAAAAAAAAGTGATTTTTTGTGAAATGAGATTAAGCACACTGAATTTATCATTTAAATCAATAAAAATTCAGGCTTTGTGATACTGAGAAGCTTCTATCTAGGTTTTGTCCACAACTGATTAACTGATTTCATCAAGAAACTGTCTAGTATTGTAGGCTATAGTGGAAGAGTGCAGAGAAGGAGCAGAACCCATCTCAGAGAGAAAAAAGGGGAACTTTAAAGAGATTGTAGCGGGTTGGGGTCAATAAACTACTTTGCATTCTCCACCAATTGTAGCGGGTTCAAATTAATAAACTGCCCGCATTCTCTGCAGTAAAGTCTCGATGACATCTTGGATAAATTTGCCAGACAATGAATAGCTCAGGATACTGGACAGAAGTTTATTAACCTAATAGCTGTATAGAGACAAAGAAAAGAAAAGAAAGGAAAATAAAAGAAAAATAAAACCCAGCAAGTTGGTGCACTCAAACCAGAAACTGTGTCACAAAATGCCATTACACTATCTGAGGAAAATACAATGGGAAGTCACTATTGTTTGGGCCTTGGGTCACATCAGAGATCTGGACAACAGCAAAAGCATGCTAACCGGAGACGAGTGCTACCACCTTCTCCCTTAACACCCCAATCGCACCCAGCGATCCATCGCACAGCCCCAGTCACTTGGGGGATCCAAGATGAAGACAGATTGCATTGCTGTACCAACAGGGCCATGCCCACACTCAGCATTAGGCCGAGAGGGTTCTCAAGATCCTCTCCTCTCTCCTCTCCTCCTGTCTCAGCTCCAGGGGGAAGAGAGGGCACCCCAGCGTACCACAAATTTACCAAAATGCTGAAGCTGCACTGTGGGAGGTGGTTGCACTCAAATCTTGCTTCCAAGATTGCCCGGATTGCTGCGTCAGGTTCAGGTCGAAAGAGAGAGGGCTGTGCAAAGCTGGGGGCACAGTGGCACGCATCAGGGTCTTCCCAAGACCACTGAAAAACCTCAGCAAACACGGGGGCTGCCCATTACTGGACGGGGAGCTGTGCAAACTGGAGTGTCCTCCATTCCCGAAGCAGCAGCACCACTGGAGAACCTGCAGCAAACTTCGCGGCTAACACTGGGGTGGGGAGAGCTTACAGGTGCGTCTCCAGACTGCAGCACATTGGCGCTACTGGAGGCCGATGCGAGTCACAGCTGGCAATCTGGCCAGGAGCATGGAGCTACACAAACGCAGTGCAACTGCTCTTCCCACAGTAGCGGTGGCGCCGAAAACCTGTGGCTGAGCCACATTCCGTGCCCTTCCCCCTCCCCGCCTCCGTCCCAAGAATGGGGGGGGGGCCCAGCTGAGAAGCCGCAGCA
The DNA here is from genome assembly GCA_013400115.1 of Rhinopomastus cyanomelas. Taxonomy (NCBI): domain Eukaryota; kingdom Metazoa; phylum Chordata; class Aves; order Bucerotiformes; family Rhinopomastidae; genus Rhinopomastus; species Rhinopomastus cyanomelas. The sequence goes on along the minus strand of VXBP01002195.1, from coordinate 20,628 downwards.
CAAGAGAGCCTGCAGCACACACGAGCAAGCTACATGCTTCCTACTTCCCTTCTTCCTGACCTCCTGACTGAAAACAAACCACCCGCTCTGCTTTTTATAGGCTGACCCCGATATACACATCTGGAGCAGGTCTGGGACCAGTGACACCTTCCCCCAGGACAAGTTCCCTGTGGGGGAGTGGTCCTCCAAAGCAAAAGAACTCCTTTTCTTGTCTTCTTCATGGAAGCATAAGTGCTGCACATTTGAAAATGCTAGCAGTTTTCAAACTACAACAGAGATATAAATAAAAAATTTTACCATGATTGGGTTTAAATATTCTAGCAGGGACTCAGAGAGGCTGTGCAATCTCTGTCCTTGAAGACATTCAAAACTTGACTGAGGAAAGTCCCAAGCAGTCCACTGTAATTAGATGTGCTTTGGGCAGCAGGATGGACCACATGATGTCTGGAGGTCCTTACAGCCTGCAGGACTGTGTGTTGCTGTGGGGTGTTTCTATATGAGTGACTGTAAAATGCTGAGAGGACATGCCAGGGAGATGATCACTCTAGGATTGTCATGTTCATTCACTTGTTAACAGTGTTCTACTACTGACCACCTAAGAGAAGACTATTTTGACCTAAACTTTCATGTCTTTACCTAATTGTCTTGCACTGCATTTGATCTAGCAGAATTCATGTTTACTCCCCATATACATCTGTGTTTTTCCCTTTGCCTTTCATTTTATGAAGCAACTATAATCCCTGACATACACTTAAAAGGAAACTATTTCAAGAGCTAGGAGTTATAACTTCATGTTGCAAACAACTAAACATGATGATGAATCCATTTTGTGTCAAAAGAAAAAATCCACAGTCACTTTGTTTATTTTAAGTCAGAGCTTCTGTTTTTCTGTATCTGAATAGGTTTACATCTGTGACATTTATTATCAGTGTTGTAAGCACCTCCATTTATTTTGTGCTGTATGAATAAAAAGAGATGCTCCTTAATAACTCAAGGGATTTCAAAGTCATGCCTGACTTAACAAAGGAACTTCTTTCGTCTTCTCATTTGTTTATCTGGAGTCTTTCCATGGCAGCTAATGCAGCTACAGAAAAAAAAGTGTATACATAATCCACCTAATTTGCTTCTACCCATTGTACTTCACAACACAGAAAGGAGTTACAGGCTAAACTGCAGAGAACAGAGAGGAAGGGGCAAGGGGTGGGGCACGGAAATTGCGGCAGATCTTAACACCTTCTGAGTGATAGTGAAATGAATATGGAAATTAGTCAGGAATGTTGGATATGTTTGTTAAATTATTCCACCTTATTATGAAAAAAATCAAAAGGCTAAGAGAAATACTTCAGTGTGTGTGTATTGCCATCTACTTTCACAGAATCATAGAATCTCAGCATCTATTTGGTTGGAAGAGACCTTTGAGATCATCAAGTCCAACCACTAATATGGCACCACCAAGTCACTACAAAATCATGTGCCTAAGGCATTAAAAAAGATGCAGGAAAACCGTGGCCCCAGGGAGAAAAGCTCGAGGGATAATTCTCTAATTCCATGAACATGAGATTATTCCAATATGTGGAAATTTTGAGTTGTGGTCCATGGTCCCAAAGTTATGTATTTCATTTCTTAATTCTAATAAAAGTCATAAATAATATCTGCAATAAAAAACAAAACCTAAAACTCTGATTCACACAAAAAGACTAATTTACAAAACCTGGATTCTAGTTATTTTTGGTCTCCGATTCTCTTGCAAACAATTATAACTGAAGATTTCCCACAACCTGCTAGCTGGAAGTAATGACAGATACGTAAGGATTTTGTTTTATTGTCCTGTGGTGAGCTCAAAGTTCACAGTGTGTAGTTATTTACAGTGTTAATGAATCATTTTCTCATTCACGTTTGTACTCATATTTCTACCTTTCCTTCTATTTTTATTGGATACCAGCAGGTCTCATTAAATATGACAGGAGAATAATAGGGCAAGATAATGTTACATTCCATCACTACCTAGGGAAAACATGCATTGATTTCTGTTTCCTTGTTTCTTTCCAGATGCTTTAATAATTACAAGGACTGCTCGCAGAACCCATTGGTTTTTAATACACTACTTGAAATTTTGCAGCTAATTGGTAGGTGCATAGGCATTTGCTAAGGTACCTAATGATTTAGGTTGAGAGTGAAATATTATAGGCTGAGTTCTTAAACAGTGCCTCATTATCTCCTACACTCAGTGCATATCAGGAATCTGAACACCTTTATAAATTGAATGTGCTTTGGCCAACAGGATGACAATTCCTGACATACAGAGACTACCTTACCTCTTCACATACTCCTCAGTCCAGCAAAAAGTGACAGTCAGTCTACATCCCTCATTTCTACTGCTTTTCATTCTAAAAGTGTCCACAACTAATTGTTACACTGCTACACTGAAGTTTTTTGCATAGAGAAAGTTGATCATTTAAGCAAAAGAGAAGAATTGTGAGTTTATGATTTTGAGTGACGAGGCTGTAGTCTCTTGGCAAGTCGATAATCCAGAGGGACAGCACTTTGAAGAAAAGAACATGCAGTGATATGTGACAGTCCTTGGACCTGTTATCTGGTTGGTAGGTGGCAAGGAACACGCATTTCTTATCCTGTAATGGGATGTGTCCCTTCAAGTGGTTTTCTCAGGCAGTTTCACTGAGTGGTGTGTACACAGGCTTTTCTTCTCTCTTAAAACCAAGCTGGCAGCCTAAAGACAATAACGTATGTCTGCATGAAGCAGTAATTCACAAAACAATGAAGGATAACAAATGTTTTAGTTGTAGATATGTGCAATCTTTATAAATTATACATCTTACCCATCTACAATACAGGAGATATTGTCCAGGATTACAATGGGTCAGCACAAAAGATTCCTCTGTGCATGACATTGTATGGGTGCAGTGCCCCGGGTCTCCCTTGCCTCAGTTCTCTTGAATCTTCTGAAGTCTTTCCTGAGCTTCTTCTGGACCCTGTAGCACATATGCTTGGAGGTTTTCCTCAATCTCTCGTGTCTATCCGCAAGTTACTCAATGATATCTTTACCTCGGTCTTCACTGAAAAGGACTTCAGCCACACTCCTGGAATCATCAAAAATAATAGCAGGGACTGCAAGGAAGAACCACCTATCATAAGTGAAGATCTGGTTCACGTTCACCTGAAGGACCGGAAAGTGTTCAAGTCCATGGAACCCGACGGGATATACCCGCAGGTACTGAGAGAACTGGCAGATGAGGTTGCTCAACACCTCTCTATTCTATTCCAAAAGTCGTAGAGGTCTGGTGAAGTCCCCACTGACTGGAAAAGGGGAAACATCATTCCTGTTTTCAAAAAGGGTAGGAAGGAGGAGCTAGGGAACTACAGGCCAGTCAGTCTCCTCTCTGTGCCTGGTAAGACCATGGATCCTCCTGGAGGCACTACTGATACAAGAGAATAGTAAAGAGGTGATTGGGTACAATCAGCATGGTGGTCTTGTTGGCTCAGTTGGTAGAGCATGGCACTCTGAATTCCTGGGGTCATGGATCTGATCCCCAAGTAGGACTACTGTACTGTAGGCTTACCTTGCTTCAACAGGGGGGGTTCAACTTAGATGACCTTTCGAGGTCCCTTCCAATCTCTAACATTCTGTGATTCTGTGATTCACCAAAGGCAAATCCTGCCTGACAAACCTAGTGGCCTTCTATGAACAGGCCACAACATTAATGGATATGGGGCGGGCGACAGATGCCATTTACCTGGACCTCAGTAAAGCCTTGAAACTGTCCACGTTCTGGTCTCCAAGCTGGTGGAGCAGAGTGATTCTGATTCTATAAATTCTCCAGTGAAGTGATCCTGCCCTGGCAGGGGGATTGGACTGGATGATCTTTAAGGGTCCCTTCCAATCCCTAATGTTCTGTGATTCTATGATACTAAGGACGCTATCAGTTATAAAACTTAGTAAATTAAAATTTGCTTAGAAGTAGTGTTTGGGCATCTGGTTTAGGGGTGAACTTGCAGTGTAGGGTTGATGGTTGGACTTGATGATCCCAAGGGTCTTTTGCCACTTGAATGATTCTTTGATTCTATGATTCTAAAGAATATCTGATTCCTCTTTAGCTTGTTCAGATTTACTCATTGGCTGACAACGGTCTGTCACAGGTCCTCTTGATCTTGCAGTTGTTTATGCATGAGGTATTCCTCCATTCTTATAAGAAAGCTGTTTCTAATAGCATGTTGCTATAATTTTATTCCTGAAGTGTTTGTTTCCTGAAAAACTGAACCCGTGATATGATGAAAGACAAATTCTTTCCCAAGAATGTTTTCCTACTGTTCCACTGTTTCCCCACTCTTAGCTAGGTATCCTTGATTTCTGACCCACAGAGCAAACAATCTAGAGCCTCGATAATTCCATTAATACTTCCACCTGAAGCATAAGATCTTTATGTGCTTTCTTTCAAGACGTCATCACTTCTTGATTCCACTGTGTTTGGATGTCTGGCCTAACAGACACACGGAAGTACAAAAGTGGTTGTCTGGTAGAGATCATCGGACCACAGAATTGCTGGGTTTGGAAGGTACCTTTGAAAGTCCTCCTAAGGTTATGTAGTCCAACTTCCACTGCAGTAAGCAAGTAGACCTTAACTAGATCAGGCTTCCCAGAGCCTTGTTCAGCCTCACTTTGAATATCTCCAGGGATGAGGCCTCATCTACTTCCTTGATCATCAGTGGACTTCTGTCATGCCATAGACACATGTCTACAAGTATAACATGGAATAAAAGATTTTACTGAAGAAGTAGTTGTGGTAGTCACTAAAAGTTAAGGAATGAATGCATGACTGGCCACATTGTCCCTATTTATGCCATTAAGATTAAAAAAATCTCCAAACCACACCACCTGCAGTAATCAGCCAACACATCATCATGTGGTATGGTCATTTTCAAGAAGAAATACATTCTGATTACATTTGCAATGAATCTCATGAAAAGACCTCCTTAAACTGAACTCTTTGATCTAGCATGGCAAAATATGAGTGACAGAGAAGGGCTGGTGCTCTGCAGAGGTGTCTGCAGTGGCCAGTGAAGCAGAAAATGTTGTATACAGTAATTTTGTTGGTCCTGCACATAAAGGAGAAACCAGCTCTGATTGTAGAGGTTTGTAAACCCATCAGTTGCTATGGAGAAGACAGCTTCTAAAAACCATGGTTTCAAATCCAATACCTTGATTAGTACTGCCATGTTTTGTTCCCAGAACAGCTTGCTTGTTTCCTACTCCATTAAAAAAAACAAAAAAACAAAAATAGAACCATCTGACAAATCACACCATGATCATGTTAACATGGGTGAGTTGGTCAAGCTTCTTGTTGTGGTGAAGGCCTCTTGCACCAGGCTGGGAAGAAGTTTTCCCTGTTAAGTGACCAACCACAACAGATCATGCCGTAGTGTAGTCCTTTTTAAGACTTCTGCTGTCCAATAATCTAAGTAAGTTATAAGGCTGCCTGGGGCCAAAGTGTTTTTCAGGTTCTGTGAACCTCTCTATTTTGACTTGCAATCTGAAAATCTCCACATCTGTTACAGTGATATAATTCCTATCACTCTCAAAGACCCCTTTCCATTCTCTGTCTTCTGGGGCACAGAGTTAATCTTCCTAAATTTAGTGTAGCAGTATACCCAAATATTTCATAACGTGCAATACCAATGTGGTTGGTTATGCTGGCATACTGATAGACAGTTGCTCTTAGTCCTCTTCACTGAGGAGTTACCAGAGGTTGAGATTTCTCAGTTAGCACATCTAAGACACCTATCCTGAATCCTATCTCCCACATTTGATGGTCATGACTATGCTCAGACAAACAAGATCAACTTAATCAAATTAACTCAAATTGCTCAAATTTTGATCAACAAGATCAAATTAAATAAAGGAGTTTACATTATTCAATGTGATGAAAGAATTCCTAAGCTTCCAGAGAAAACCTTTGTGAAAGTTACTCACAAAGATCAAAGATACAAGATCAAGAAAAACAAATGTCAATAGAATATACTTATTTGCATCCATGGCCTCTGTTAAGCTTTAAGAAATATGTTTGGAAGGAAGGACCTGTGTATAATTCTAGAATGATCATGGTGAATTGTCAGATTTGATGCAACAGGACCCACAATTTGGTATAGCAGCAGTGTACATCATTGCCCTCTGCTGAACAAGGATCATCACAAAAACAGTTATGCTCCTGGAAAGAATCCATGTTGTACATCAGATTGTGAATATAGATGCATTTATCATGCCTTACCTCCTTCTGAGTCTGCACCTCAGCTAGACATCTGTAGGATAGTTGAGCTGTAGACGTGACAATGAATAAGGAGATAAAAGGTGTGTAAAACCAACAACATTTATCACTGGAAAAGGCTTCCCAGAGGTGTTGTGTAGTCTCCTTCTCTGGAGACATTTAAAGCCTGCCTGAACACATTCCTTCGTGACTGGATTTAGGGGATCCTGCTGCAGTGGGAGGATGGGACTAGATGATATTTCCAGGTTCCTTCCAATCCCCAACTTTCTGGGATTCTGTGATAACATTGTTTACCCGGATATTGCAGCTGAAGAGCTGAAGTTCTAACAAGGATTTTTTTCTCTTTTTGGAGTGAGAATATAACTTTTCAAAGTTTATCTCATGTGCAAAGGATTTGTAGAATCACAGAATAGCTTAGGTTGGGAGGGACCTCAGAGATCATTTAGTTCCAAGCCTTCTGGATAGGTAGGAACCTCTCATTGAGATTACTCAATGTCCCACAAACCTGGTCTTGAACCCTTCCAGGGATGGAGCAGCCAAAATCTCCCTGGGCCTCAGCACCCTCATACGAAAGAATTTATTTTTTTGATCCAATCTAAATCTCCCCTCTTTTAGCCTGAAACTATCACTACAGTCTCCAGTAAAAGGTCCCTCTCCAGCTTTCCTATAGTGACTTGATGCACTGGAACATTGCTAAAAGGTCCCCTTGCAGCCTTCTTTTGTCTGGGCTGAACAGTCCAGCTCCTTTAGCCTATCAAGCCAGTGTTGCTACTACTACCCAAATGCATGCCAAATATCATGGCTAATATGCTTTCTTTGGAAATTCTCTTCTTTTGTAAATATGGTTGCACTTGCCAGATGTAATTTGAGGAAATTTCTAGGCTGCGCAAGTAAGCAAATAATCACACATGGACAACGGGGTTTCAGACAATCATTTTTTGTTAGAAAAACCTTATAGGCAAAATGACACAACTGCAATTTACTGAGACACATGAAAGTTCAGTTTGGAGCATATGGATGTGATACTGAAGCCAGTAGCAAAACTCACAGAAATCACAGAAAGTTAGGGATTGGAAGGGACCTTGAAAGATCATCCAGTCCAATCCCCCTGACACAGTAGGATCACCTAGACCTAGTTGCACAGGAACATATTCAGGCGGGTTTTAAATGTCTCCACAGAAGGAGACTTCACAATCTCCCAGGGCAGCCCCTTCCAGTGCTCTGTCACCCTCACCGTGAAGTCGTTCTCTGAAACGTCATTGTCCATGTGTGATTATTTGCTTAAATGCACAGCCTAGAAATTTCCCCAGGCTGTGTGGTACAGCAGACACACTGGAGAGCAGGGATGCCATTCAAGGGACCTGGACAGGCTTGAGAGGTAAGACACAAACCAAACTCATGGAGTTCAACAAGACCAAGTGTAAGGTCCTGCATCTGGGTTGAGGCAATCCTAGGCACAAATACAGGCTGGACAGTGACTGGATGCAGAGTAGCCCTGAGGAGAGGGACTTGGGGGTGCTTGTGGACAAAAGACTCAACATGAGCCAGCAGTGTGCACTTGTGGCCGGGAAGACAAACCGAATCCTGGGCTGCATCAGGAAAAATGTGGCCAGCAGATCGAGGGACATGATTCTCCTGCTCTGCTCTGCTCTGGTGAGACCCCACCTGGAGCACTGCATCTAGTTCTGGAGCCCTTATTACATGAAGGATGTGGATGTGCTGGAGCGAGTGCAGAGGAGGGCCACGAGGATGATCAGAGGGCTGGAGCACCTCTCCTATCAGAATAGACTAAGGGAATTGAGGCTGTTGAGTCTGGAGAAGAGGAGGCTCCCAGGTGACCTTACTGTGGCCTTCCAGGATCTAAAGGAGGCCTATAAAAAGGCTGGGGAGGGTCTTTTTAGGATGTCAGGTAGCGACAGGACTAAGGGCAATGGAGCAAAGCTGGAGATGGATAGATTTAGAGTGGATGTGAGGAAGAAGTTCTTAACCTTGAGATAGGTGAGAGCCTGGAATGGGTTGCCCAGGGAGGTGGTTAGAGTTCCCATCCTTGGAAATGTTTAAGGCCAGGCTGGATGAGGCTCTGGATAGCCTGATGTCAGGGGAGCTCATGGCAGGGGATTTGGAACTGGATGATCCTGTGGTCCCTTCTAACTCAGACTGACTGTATGACTTGGTCTGGGTGATCCTTCTGTGTCAGGGAATTGGACTAGATAATCTTTCGAGGTCCCTTCCAATGCCTAATGAGTCTATGATTCTAAGTTTGCTCTTTATATATTCTCCACTGATCTTTTAGAAAGTTAGCTACTTAATCTTTTTACATGTTTTCATAAACACTAAATGATTGATTTATTTTTCTGGCTTTCAAATACAGTGTAGGTTTCACATTAAAAGCCCGTACATAACAATTGTACAACACCTTCTTAATTTATGCAGTTTCAGCCTTAATGTGTTTTCAGCCTTCCAGAAAGTTATGAATTTCTAATACGCAAACATCACATTTTCTTTCCTTTGGCTCCCATCCTTGCAAATGGAGTAGCAAACCTTTTTGACATATAAATTAGACCATCATAATTATATTTTTGCTAAGCAAGTGGCAGCTGATGAACTACAAGCAGGTGTACATTAGAAGAAGCAGAGAATAAATCACCACTGTGCTGTTGTTATTTTTAGTTGCATAAATGGTAGGAGCATATTTGCTTTGAGTTTGAGAGATTGCTTTGAATTTATTAATCCTCTTCCCAATCAAGTTTTTTTTTCTAATATTTCCATTTGGTTATATTTCTTATATACTTGCTGCAGTGCAAGGTTTACAGGTTCAAGGATATTCTCTAATCCCAGAATTCTAGATCCACTACTTGGAACTAAGCTTCCTATTGAAAGGCTGAGTGACCTGGGTCTCCTTAGCTTGGAAAAAAAGGAGACTGAGGGGCAACCTCATTAATGTTGATACAGATGTGAAGGGTGGGTGTCAGGAAGATGGAGCCAAGCTCTTCCCAGTGTCATCTAATGATAGAACAAGGGGCAATGGATGCAAGCTGGAACATAGGAGGATCCATATCTGTATGAGAAGAAACTTCTTCATGGTGATGATGACAGAGCTCTGGAAGGGGGATTGTGGAGTCATCTTCTTTGGAGATGTTTAAAACCCACCAGGATATGTTCCTGTGTGACTTGGTCTAGGGGTTCCTGCTGTGGCAGAGGGACTGGACTTGATGATCTTTGGAGGTCCTTTCCAATCCCTAACGTTCTGTGATTCTGGGATTCTGGAGAAGTTCCAAAACTTTTCTGTAATCCCTGAATTGCAAATGAAACAGTTAGAATTAATATTCCTATTTATTATTTGCTTTGTAGTAGTTTGGAGAAGTTGCATAACTTTTTCAGGGGGAGGATGTGCCAATTTTCAGAGTAGGCAGAAATTTCATTGCAAGTGCCATAGCCTTCAATTAAAACATTTTAAAGATTGCCCCTCTAAGTATGGCCATAAACAAGTGTGCATATTTTCAAGATGCTGAAGAGCTGGCAGCACAAACTAACTCCTTTAGTTGTGCAGAAGTATATCTTCTTTCATAGAATTTTAATCCAAAGTATCTTTATGGAGTTAAACAGCGGGAGACCACATATGCCATAAATCACTGGGAGCAGTAGTGTGTAGACGTTATATGGGAAATAAATTAAAGCATTCAGTCATAAAGGCAATAACTTACAGAGAGAGAAATTAAGAAACAGTCAATAGGTTTCAAAATGGGATGAGGAGAAAAAGGAAGTCAATGAGGCAGGATGCTCAGTGAAGCCTTTTGTAGATGATGGTAGCTGAGGAGAAGACTTCTATATCAAAAGCCTGCAGAAGAGTAAAGATGGCCTTGTTTCTCAAGGAGAATGAAGGGAAAGAAATAAGAAATAAAGTTGGAACTTTTATGCATTTTGAAACTCCTCATTTACAGACAACTTGCTTATGGGACAACTTGGTCGTGTCTTGTTGTGCATTGACCAAGGACTAAGTAAGTTATGTGGGCAAGTTTCCTTTGAATTTTATTAAAGAGCAGAGGAGTTTCTCAGTTAAAATACAGTCTATTGCAGGTGTCTTGGAAGACTTGGGTTCCATTTCTTTTTCTGATGCATTGCTTTTGTGATATTGGTTGATTAACTATCTCTGCAATAGAAATTACCTTTATTCTGAATAATAAATTCTTGCAATTATCTTCTTGAAGTATTTTTTTCTTTTGAGGATACACACAGGAATGCTCAGGTAATAATTGCAGAGGACTAAAGAGGATCTGAAAGGTTTTCAACTCTGTTCTAGCAGTGCAAGTATGAAGTAAGTGTCACAGAATCACAGAATCACAGAACATTAAGGATTGGAACGAACCTCGAAAGATCATCCAGTCCAAATCCAGTGACAGTTTCTGTGGATTTACACTAATTTATAATTTTTTCAAATCTTCTGAAACTTTCTGATCTAATGTGCTGGTTTTGTTGATAATTTTTCATCACAGGACAATGTGCATGACTTTTACAACATTACTGAATTAACCGTTCAAGACTATGTCTGGGTTATGAAGAATCAAGTAATTGCCTATTAAAAATTATGCCTAGCACCTGAAAGACACAATGACACCAGCAACAGAATTACTGGCAACCCATTTACAAGTGCATGTTGATTTAATTAGGAAATTAGCTGATTTTTCTTTTTTTTTTTTTAAATACTTGTTTCTTAATTAAAGTCTTCACGGTTTTTAAGTGCTTATTGAATCCATTTGGAATGGATGTACTAGCCACATTTTGGGATACATTTAAAATTGCCTGAAGACCTTCCCCCCTCCCATGCTTTAATTCATATTCATTACACAAATATTATAGAAACTCATTCCATTTATTTCACAGTCATTTCAGTGAAAGGAAAATTAAGTGAAGAGGTGTGTGTCTTCTACAGTAAGATATGGAAGAAGAAGGAAATTATCTTAGCTGGCAATTGGTTTACGATAATACCTATTTATCATCTCTTTACAGAGGTGTAACCTGAACTCATTTTCAGATAAAGAGTATTTCCAGTTTTCCATGGTATCTCTACTAACAGGTAATGAATCTTGCACTGATTTCACCCGACTGCCTCTGAATTTGACGATCTCTCTTCCCTATAATTGAGTGAATTATTGTTTGAACCAGGGTAACATTTAGCTAAAGACCACTTTGTATTTGAGTCCAAGGCAAAGCCTTGCAATGAACTATGGTGGACCACCACAAATGTCATAGATGTGGTTCCTTCTGCCTATCATTCATGTCATGGTTCCATTAAGAAATAGATCTTGTGCCACATTGAATAATTTTGGATGATCTCCTGAAAATCCATGTTTACCAAGTGAAAATAGCCATTACAATTAAATGTAGGTAACATATTACACAGAATCATAAAATGACAGAACATTAGGGATTGGAAGGGACCACGAAAGTTCAAGTAGTCTAATTCCCCTGCCAGAGCAGGACCACATAGACCAAGTCGCACACAAACATATTTAGGTGGATACTGCTTAGAAATGATTGGTAGTACGAGTGTCGAACAATTAGATGGACATCTAAGACTGACTTGGGTGATAATCATGTGTGACACAGGTGTTTGTTATGAAACCTTGAGAAAAGAAGGCTCTGGAGGAACTTTTGACCTGCCAGTATCTGAGGGGGGCTACATGAAAACAGGGGAAGGTCTTTTCAAGAGTTTGTACGGATAGGACAGGGAGCAATGGATTCAAGAAGGGAAGTTCTTCAGAGCGAGGGTGGTTGATGGCTGGAGTAGTCTGCCTGGGGAGGTGGAGAGGGCCCCATCCCTGGAGCCATTTAAGGTCAGGCTTGATGAGGCTCTGGGCATCCTGACCTAGGTAAAGTTGTTCCTGTGTAGCAAAGTTGGACTAGATGACCTCTAGAGATCTTTTCCAACCTAGAACCTTCTATGATTTGATGATTCTAAGACCATGTGCAGTACAGAGTATCACGTATGCTGTTGCCGACTTCTGCATCCTAGTAGATTAAGATCTGTGTTCTAAACTTCTTTGTGTTAAGAATTAAGCAGAATGAATGCTTAAAACAGATCCCTAATTATAAAATTATCTTCCCAATACAGGTTTTCAATCAGGTCAATTTTTTGTTTATTGGGCCTATAGTGATGGAAATAAAGTGTTGGTGATAAATTACTGGTATTACACTCTGATAATGATAAAGTAAATTATTTTAGAAAACTAATTTAGCATTTTAATAGTAACATAACTGAGATTTATATGAACAATTTTTACACTCTTGACTAGTAACATTTTATTGATGAGTTAATGGCTACTTAGATAAATTAAGCTCTCTCAGCTTCACCCAATGGCTTCTAACAATTCACCTTGGTCATTAACGGGTTGATTGGTAAAGTGTTTTATTATTGCTTTGGAAATATTGCCTAAAATGAAGCAAAGCTATTTCTGGTCATTTATCATTTTTATTTTGATAGCTTGACTTTAAAACAAAAAATCATATCTCAGTGTGGACTACAATGCAGAGTTAACGTGACTTAAACAGAAACCATCAAAGTTACTTTTCAAGTACAGATATTTTCACTTGAAGCAATATCCCATTTAGTCCACATTAAAAACATCGAGATCTACTGAGAGATTAAATCTGTTCTAAAAAATTCTACATGCACTCAGCTGTAAAAAGGCTGGTGTTAGAGACTGATCTCTATAATTCCCCAACAATCTCTAAAATTCCCCAGAGTTTTGGAACCAAGAGTTCTAAGAACTGAGGAATGGAGCATACTGTTACCCCAACATCACAGAGTTTTGGAAAGTCCTTCCTTACTGGAAAGACACTTGTTTTGAGCTACAAATCCCTCACACATGTTCTCTCCTACCATGGAGGTGAGAGACATGTCTTGTTTTGAACCAAGACTTCTAAGAACTGAGGAACAGCATCCTGTTGTACCCATCTCCCTCCCAACAAAGCCAGATGCCATGCAGGAGCTTGGAACCCCTTTGGATGGTTCCAGGCATGCCCACAATAGACTGGAAAACAGAGTCCTATAGTGGGCATGCAAGACGATTTCACAGGTGCTGCTGACTGGACTTTTGAAACCAAAATGCCAGTGAATGTGGCTTAACCACAACTTTACCACAAACCATCACCATGGAAACATTGCCACGGATGCAGAAAACCACAAATGGAAAGCACAAGCATAAAGGATTTATAAAGGCGGGGGCTTTGCCCCTATGCTGAGAGAGACTTCTCCCCACTCCACAGATGAAGCTCAGTTGGTACTTTCCTTCCTTCCTTCCTTCCTTCCTTCCTTCCTTCCTTCCTTCCTTCCTTCCTTCCTTNCCTCCTTCCCTCCTTCCCTCCTTCCCTCCTTCCCTCCTTCCCTCCTTCCTTCCCGCTCTTTCTCACTTTTTCCACACTTTCTCTCTCTCTCTCTCTCTCTCTCTATCTATCTATCTATCTATCTATCTATCTATCTATCTATGTATCTATCTCTCCTTCCTCACTCTTTCCCCTCCCTACCCTCTCCTTACCCTTCTCAGTGTAATTTGTGTCACTTTAATAAAACCTACCCTATACTTTCGACATCACTTGTGTCTCAATTCTGAGACGAAGAATATCGTACCTTTCATGACTGGAATTTTTCTGGATTGTGACACCTAGGTATTGTATTTTATACAATATTTTGTAAACAAGCTATATGAAAACTGTTAGTTAGAATTCACACAAGTGTTTTGTTTGGTTTTTTCCCTTGCTTATTCAAGACACACAGTAGTTATGCAGAGTGACTGTTATTCCCTGAAAGTTTTTGATTTTTTTAAAATAATATTTGAAGTAATATTTTACTTGCTATAGCTGTTCCCACATGCATAGTACAAACCAGCCAAATTCATGACTCAATTGTGAATTTCTGTTCTTTGAATTAGGTGAATGTGTGAGTTTTCACAAGACATCATTTTAATAGTTTGTTAAAAGCCTTTTCTTAATTCTGTGGGCTGTCGGCTTTATTTGTGCTAAAGTCAAGTAGTGTTTTGGTCCCTGGATCATTAAAGTCATCTCTGCTCTGTTGTTTAATAGTGAATGTTAACAGTCACAGCCTTTTGTGGCTGTTGCATGAAAACAAGTGAAGAAGACAAGATCTTAAAAGAAACAAACGGAATTTCTGATTTCCTAATGAATAACTGAAAATTATGTAAAATAACTTTGGCTGGGTGTCTGTTAAAATCTTTAAAATATTCTCCCCTGTGTGATGAAGCTATTCCCTCATGCATAATGATGAAGAAACATCAAAGATAATATCTGGCTGTGAGCAGAGGTAGCCAAGTAGAGTTTTCTTTTCCCAGTCACAAAGTTGTGTGGTTGTGTGCCTGATCTCTCTTACAGTGTTCTGGAGAATCACTGTTGAATGCATTAAGTTATGACAGCAGGAATTCTGCCCTCCCTCTTACATTAAGTATTGCCCATCCCTAATTAAATAGTTTTCATGCATCGTATGGGGTGATTTATAGCTCTTTACATGTTTTCCCTGAGGACTTCTAGAGCTCTCATCACCATTCTGTTTGATCACTTCAAGATTTATTACATCCACTCCCAGTACAATTCATACCATTCGGAGCTGAATTTAGGTGATGGACTGATGCTGCACAGGGGATAAATGTTAGGGACTTAATTTTTCCTTTATCGGGAATCTGACAGGAGAATAGTGGATTCCTCTGATTTCTCATCATGCCAGTTTGTGTTCAATCTATTGAAAAGCCTTCAGGCGTGAATGCATATCTATAAAATATCAGATTTAGTTTTCCATGGGTTCTTAGAAGCCTTCGTTACATGCAACCACACAGGCAGAGAAAATTTGGTTGCTCAACTATTTTGGTGTGAGAAAACAAGGACAAATGACAAAAAATGGTTAAATTTTAATGAAAAAAAAAAAAATTACAACAGACCTAGTCTGACCCTAACTGATGTCAATCCAAGACTATAGGTTTGGCTTCCAATCCTGTAGACTATGCAAGATTATTGCTTGCTTCCCCTTTGATCCAACAATAGAACTGCTACAAATGTCAGAGGGTTCTTGAAAGGTTTTACGTCTGAAAGCACTAAGAAGGATCATCTAGTCTAAATGCTTATGCAAAGCAGCTTTGAATAATTAAATCATTAATGTTTTCAAGGATGGAGATCCCACAACACCACTGGGATGCTGATGCAATTCGTGACCTGTTGGCATTTAGCACTACCTTGGACTCCTGACACTTTATGGTGTCTGCAAAGATCTTGCTGGTCTCACACTCTTCATGATGTTGTACATTCTGCTTATCCCTTCTGATAGATGTTTAACTGGCAACTCAGCAATTCAGCCAATGTACAGGTCTCCAGGTGAGCCTGTCACGATTCTTGACTCACTGAATAGCTGCTTGACATTTCCTGATTTTTAGTCAGTTGAAGACAGGTGTAGGTGCTTCCTAATCAGGAAATAACCAACTGGAGACAATTCTTAAAACTGACAGAAACAAGAGCCTATAAAAGCCTTCAGAATGAAAGCTACAGCAGCAGCAAACCACTATGAGTTCTAGGACAATAATCCCCAAAGCATTCCCCAGAAGTTTCCTGCATTCTGTAAGAACAGTAGAACAGCTGAAGTCTTTTGAGATATAAAAGTTAACAAGGCAAATTATAGCCATTTAATCTATTGTACTGTATGTCAAACAGTCTATATCCACAACTATGAAAGAGCAAATGCTTGGGTCTGAGAATGGTGCTACTTAATACATGGATCAAAGAGGATCAATTTTGCTTAAGTCTGTCCATCTCCACCATTCTTTAAGTCTAGTTTCCTTATATAAACTACACACATAAACATCACTACTCATATTTTCTCTCTTTGTTCAAAGTCTAAAGTGATTCTTTAAATTATTTGCTTAGACTGGATGATAGCTAAAGATGACAGAGTCTCATGACAGGTGTTCCATCTGTCTCATATAGAACATCAACACATCCAACAGAACCCAGACTTTGCCTCTGAACAGGTACTAATTTACTTGTGTCCCAGGACTGTTTGCAGCATGAGAGAACACAAATATGCTATCTCTACATAGATCTTAATAGGTTTATTCAGGGGAAATCCACACAGATTATTGGGAGAGGTAGGAGATGTGTTTGTAATATAGGTAAGTTCTGGAAGGATTTTTTTTATTCCTGGTTTTTTCCTACAGTCATTAACTTAGAGAAATTGTGTTCAGTGTTAGCTGACCTAAGGAGCACATTTATATTTGCTCAGGCAGCAAAAATGTAGACGAGAAAATGTCTTTTTCAGCAACATAAAGACAGATGAGGCATACAAGGAGAGTCTTTAGAATAATAATTATATAACAAACTTAATTAGTCTCTGATTCTATAAAAAGACAGTATGATAACACCAGCAAGTTGGTTTATGTCCACAGAGACTAGAACATTAAGAATGTACACAAAGAGTTCTCCAGGGTGTTGTGTTGTGTTTATTGCCCTTGGAACAGGGCAATCTACTCAGCTGGATGAAATAAAAAAATATGGGCAAATGTAAAACAGATTTTTATAAAACCATTTAGAAATTGAATGGAAACCTCCACTCCCCCAAAATTAGATCAAATAGAAGAATCAAGAATGTTTCCATCTTGGTTCTACTGTAGCAGTACTTTGGCACAGGGTCTCTACTGTACAAATTGTTCAAAGCCAAAAGTCCAGCAAAACAGGTCAAGTAAAGAAAGAGAGTAGCAAATAATGTTCCTAATTGACAAGTCAAGATATGAGGCTTCTCCAGAGTGACACAGTGAATCTATGAAAGCAGTCAACTGAAACTTGAGTTTGTCAATTTCCAATTAATTAAGGAAAGGACGTGAACATAAGACAGTTTTAATTTAAATTATTTTGCAAACCTATTCACCTCAGAGAAACACAGGCAAATTTTCACAGCTGGCCATTGTGGTGGTTCAGGACCACAATTCAATATTAAAGAAAGGAAAGCAAAGCAGTGAGGTCTCAGTGGCATCTCAGATAAAATTCACCAATTGATGGCTTAGAGAAACTCCAGAAAGGTTTATTAACAGTAACTATACACAGAAAAGGTTACACAAGTCGGTGCATACAAACTGTGTCATTAATGCCCTCACAGAACCTGAGAAAATAGAATGGGAAACCACTCCAGTTTGGGCCTTGGATCTTCTTCCAATTTAGAGACCTGGGAAGGAAAGCATGTCAGTCCAGGATGGCCTGAGTTTCTCAGCGCCCACATCTGCATCCCTCGGTGCAGCCGCATGCATTTCAGCGTNGGGCGCGGTGCGGCAGCGAGCAGCGGCGGCTCTGCGCTGCCGCGGCAGCGGGAGCTGCTTCAGTCCGGGGTCGCGGTGCATCCGTGGCTTTTTCTCCGGTCTGGGGCACTGCTTCTTAGGTCCGGGGCCGCGGTGCTAAGGCAAGCGAAGCCGCGATTCAGTGGGACCGCGCACCCGCAGCAAGTTGCGGCCAGGGTCGCTTCCAGACCCCACGGAGTCAGGTGCCCGCCGGCGGTGGGGTCAGTCAGGGGCCGGGGCCACGGCTGGTTCGGGAGCCGCGGTTCGCCTCGGGGCCGAGGTTTTCACCTCCTCGGAGCTGCAATCCCCCTCAGAGCTGCAGTTCCCATCCCCCGTTCCCGGGGCGGTGGAGGGGGTGCTCCCTTCAAGGCCACAGCCCGCGAAAAGAGGGCAAACAAAGACCCTGCCCCAGTTTTATAGGCTCCCCCTAGCCCGCCTTTCAGGGGCAGGTCACAGGACAGACGCTTCCGGGCAAGGGTCCTGTGACCTGTGCAACCAGGGACAGGTCCCCCAGAACACAACACAAATTTTCTTCCTAATGAAAGCACTTCTACAAGTTCTAGCAGTTCTCAAACTGCAACAGCCATATAAATCGTTTAGTTCCTGTGACTATCTATTCTCTCGCATCAGTTTTAGAAGGTTCCCAGAAGCTACAGAATTTTAACCGCATGGTATGGCTTGTCACTGAAATTACTTCAAACTCACTGTATCTGGTCAGGTTGTGTAATATCTATGGCAGCTTTTGTATTCTGATAAAGGTATTATTTCATGCATTCTGAGCTGTCTTTTAGCAAAACTCTATCACAGAAAAATACCAACCTTGGATATAAGTGACTACTATCTGCAATGATAGTGGTTTATTTTTTTTTCTTTCTGTCCAAGCTAACTGAAGAAGTCTAATGCTCACCAGAAATACTACTAAACACCATTTGTCTGAACCATTAGCAGAGTCTGAGGTGTGTACAGCATCAACAGTACCAAAATGTGCTTGCCAAGGAGGAGAATCAATGAGCAAGGTATTCATAATGGCAATACTAAGCAACAAGTACCACTGTACTCATGAACTCTCTGTTAATGTGAAAGAATGTGCATCTATAGAAAATTAAATACAGATAACTAGCAATATTAGAGGGTCTTCTGGACAGAACTATCACCCCTTTGAGAAGAAAAGGAACACTTATTTATTTCGCTTTGATGTATGGTTCTCCCCATCTCTTATTTTCCTTTACCGTATACAACTCTTCTAAATTATCTAAAAAGAAGTTTCCTTTCTAAATATTTTAATATAACTATTCTCTTGCTGTGAACAACTGTGATTTCTGTATTCCCCTGCCAGATCATTAAGTTCTATCCACACAGGGCTTTGAGGGTAATGAAATTAAAATTATGTGGCATGCTCTCCTGTTTCTTGCATTATGGAAGAGTGAAAATGGGAACAGAAGGGAAAAAAGATTGCATCAGAACTCAGTCTGAATTGATGTTCGACTCATGAATGCAGTTGTTTAAAAACTAAACCAGAACTAAAATAAATTAAGTAAAATGAAAGTAGTAATTAGGAAAGTGTGCACGAAAACAAGTGTATAAATCCACATCCCTTGATCTGTTTCAAGACACTGAAAAAAGGGTTCAGAAAGTGTATGAGAACACAAGTCTCTCTCCTCCCATCTTTATTCCTTTCTGTGCCTCACACACCCCCTCACATACCACTGCAGGTAACAGATAGTAAGTTTTTGTGGAGGAAAAAGTATTAAAATTAAATTTCATTTGAATGAATTATGTCTTCTTTCCAGAAAATATGGAAAGAGTAAGAAAGTAAGATGGGTTAACCCATTGCCTTTCCAGGAAAAACAGTGGAAAAGAACTCCTCAGTGAAAGGAATTATTTAAAACATATATGCATTTATGTGTAAATCCATACCCAGAGTTCTCTAATCACAAATTCAGAAAATAAATATTTGTTTAAAAAAAAATTAAGAATGTCACTTAAATTGTTATTGATTTTTTTTTTTTCTTTAAATGGATATGCTGTGATCTGATAATTTCTTAAGTCCAGAGGGCTCCATTTTGGCATTTTGCTGAATACTCTCCCTAGAACTGTCTCCTCTGAACATGAATGTGCCCTCTTCTTGTCCTTTGAGGTGAACCAAGCTGTCAGCTATCTCCCTAACATTCACCTTTTGTTAGGAAGATAAGAAATTCGGTGACTGCATCTACACTTGTTCTGCACTTCATTGCTCCATCATTTGATGAAAAAATCATTCACAATAACACCGTATCTTTTTAAGACTTACTTTATATAAGTATCTCTTACTTCATTTTGGTAGTACCAGTAGCAAATAAATTCTCCCACTGAGATATTAATTTTTACCAATAATATGAAATGAACCATCCAGATCAGTAGAATTCTTTACTGCAGATTTGAAGTTGAACCAGTGGAAAAATTTCACCTCTATTGGGTAATCTAATCAATATATGTGTCTGAGAAAGTAATGTAGATAAATATATTTAACAAGTTAATTTTTAGACATCTCAGGTTTGGACTTAATTAGTAATCTCAGAGTATCAGCAACCTCAGTATATCATACAGCTATAAACCAATAAAATGTACTTACTACTATTTATTTATTTGGTGTATCCGCTCTGGAAACAAATGTCTTCAAACTAGATTTGAAGGGCAGTGGGATGGTTGATGGGAGAGCACAAGTGGAGCAGAGCTCTGATCTTAAGGAAGAACAGGTGACCTCTTGCTGTCCTAGGGTGAGATCGGAGCGCTTGGCCCGCTCCCTGAAGTGCCTATACACCAAAGCACGGAGCATGGGGAGTAAGCAGGAGGAGTTAGAAATCTGTCCAGTCAGGTGGTTACGATTTGGTGGCGATTACGGAGACCTGGTGGGACAGCTGGCATGACTGGAATGTGGCCNAGATGGTGGAAAAGCCCACTAGGAGAGGAACACTGCGGGATCTTGTCCTTACCAACAAGGCGAGTCTGGTTGATGCAGTGAAGGTTGGGGGTTGCCTTGGTTGCAGCGA
>VXBP01002194.1:67328-91687 GCA_013400115.1 Rhinopomastus cyanomelas | reverse complement strand
AGGAGGAGGAAGGGGACAGTTCGTGCAGCAGCGAGGAAGGCAGCTCCTCGGGCTCGGAGAGCAGCTCGCTGTGCAGCGGAGACTCGGTGCAGAGCACCCGGTACAGGCAGGCGGCTCTGCCCCGCTTCCAGCCGCAGCCGCCCCGGGATCCTCCGGCCGAGGAACGTCCCGTCGAGCCCCCCCCGAGCGTGGTGGGCAAAGCCCTGCGCCCCGACGCCAACCTCCTCTTCCTCTCGCAGCACCTCTGGGCCAGGACTTGGCGAGCATCAACTTTGGAAAGTTTGAGCTCGGCTCCAGCGGTCGGCCCCGGGGTTCAACCGCTGCCGGAGCTTTACGCAAAGCAGGAGGCCTCCCCTTCCTCCTCCTCCTCCTCCTCCTCCCCTCTCCTTCCCTCCCCTAGCAGCACCCCTGGGGGGGGTGCTCCTCAACAAAAGGACGGAGGTTTCGGGGGCACCGAACCCTGCACCAAGGGGAAGGATTTGCACAAAGCTGCCCCGAACAATGGACCCTCGACGGGCCCCGCTGACCGGGGGCAAAGCGGAGCCTCAACAGGGCGACCCCCTTCCCCAGCACCGGCCTCGCAGCCCCCGGCTAGGGAAGTAGAGGGGGTAACGGTCGAGCCGCCTTCTCCCCCCGCCTCAGGGGAACCCCGACGGGAGCACTTTGACCGGCTCATCCGTCAGTCCAAGCTCTGGTGCTACGCCAAAGGCTTCAACCTGGACGGCAAAAGTCTGCGGCTCGGCCCTGGGAGGACGGAGTCCTGTAAAAGCGGAGAACCCCCCGCCCCCCCGGGCTCCAGAAGCTCGGAGCCCCCCGGCACCTTGTCAAACAAAGCTTTGAGGGGCAGCGGCTCGGAAAGGAATTCCAAGCGCAGACGCCTCGCCAGAGGCTCCGAGGCTGAAAGGCAGCGGGCCGCCCCGTCCAAAGGGAGGCCCCAAAAGAGGAGGAAGGGCAGGAAGGGACCAGCTGCCTGCCCCCGCCCCGCCAGCGCCGGGGCCCCCCCGCCGCGGAATTCCTTCAGCCTCATGGGCAACTTCCCGTGTGTCCCCTCGCTGGTGGTGGGCGACGACGGGGACCTGTGTCCGGCCTCTTCTCTGGGGGTCAAGAACTCCTGGGTGCTCTCCAAAACGCACCCGCTGTGGAGCTGGCACCTGGGGGGCAGCGCCATGCCCGTCCCCCCCAGCCTCAAGTTCCGGGGCTGTAGTCTGGAGGATCCCTAAGGACCGCGGCCGGCCCGGAGCAGAGGTTTACAGGGGGNGCGGCTTCGGCTTCGGGGGGGCCCCCTCTCGGTCTGGGGGGGCTCGATGTTGTTTGCCCGGGTATCGCGAGTTTAAAAGCCAAGACCAAACCCCAAGAGTGGGGGAACTCTGCCTTAACGCCCCCCTCCACCCTCCGACCCCCAACCGACCTCAGCGGGTTATTCCCAGCTAAAGGATTTGGGAGCAGCTCGGGAGCGCGGGGCGGGGGGAGAAGGAAAGGGCCCCAAAAAAAAGGAGGAGAAAATAATAATCGAGGGCAGAATAGATCTAATTTCCCCCTTTTTCCTCCATAAAGGCAGCGGATTAAAGTCATAATAATCCCACGCAGAGAGAAAGGGCCGCGGAGCGCAGCATCCCCCCCCGTTTTCGGCCCCAAATTGGGATCAAGCTCCTTAAAAACAACAAATCACACCCCCTCCAAAAAAACCCCCCCGACACCGACAGCGAGGTCGTGATTTCTGCTGGAAACAGCGGGGCCGACAGCAGCTGCTCTAAAAAAAGCCCAGAAAATCGGGTTTGCTGAGAAAACAGGAGGTTTGGAAGGGATCTCGAGGCTGCCGGTTGCAGGGGAAGGGGAACGAAATCAGCAGCGACCAGAAAAAAGGGGGAAAAAAAGTGGTTTTGGGGGTTTTGAGGTTCGTTTCTCTGGAGAATCACGCCGAGTCCCGGCGCCCGCAGGCAGCCACCCAGCAAAAGCTTTAACGGGCCCCAGGAACAGGAACCAGGAGCTTCAGGGGTCGGGAACAAGGTCGATTTGATCTCTTCCCGAGTGGAATGCGGACGGGGGGGGAGGAGGAATTTGCCTCTTCCCCCTCCCCCGAGGAAATCGAATCCCAGTTTAAACTTCGCTTCCAAACCAGTGCCTTTGTCGGGGGCTCCTCAGGCTGGTTGGGATGCGATTCCAGCCGGCTTCGGCACCAGAGCCCGACGGGGCTCTGCGAAGTCGCCTGGGCTTCAGGGCCGGCAGAGGAGTCAGAGCTGACTGGGGGGGGTGGGGTGTTTTGTTGGGGGTTTATCTCTGGGGTGGATTTTGGGGTGACCCCTTTTCTTCGCAAGAGGAAAACTAATTCGTCTCCGCAACCCCGAGCGCGCCGGCAGCTCAGGGCCGGGCTCCCATCTCGGGGACCTTGACTCTTCCCTGCTCAATCCGCCCTAAAAAATTCGCTCCCCTAAAAAAAACCCAACCCCAAACAAACAAAAAATAACCCCCCAAAGCGAACGAAACCCCCGAACCCCCCTCCCAGAGCCCTTTGCTGACAGGGGAGGGCGAGAGAATCAGGGCAGCACCGCAGAGGGAACCTCCAGCCGCGGCCCGGCGCCGGTGGGGTTCTGATCGCTGGGTTTTGGGGTTTCGCGAGTGGGGTGAAACACAACAGGGCCCCGGAAAGAAGAGGGAAGGAGAGGAGAAGGGCTCTTCTGAAGGCCGGGCGGGTGCTGCGCCGCGGAAGGGCTGTTGGTCTCGGAGGTGGCGGCTCGGTGCTCAAAGCTCTGTTTGTTTTTCTTGGGGGTTTTAGTGGGGTTTTGTTTTCTTGGGTTTTTTTTGGGGGGGTTTATTGCGGGGTTTCTTGTTCCCCACCCCCCTCCTGTTCCTCCCCCGCTGAGCGAAAATTCCGCCTCCTAAATATTCAGGTTTTGTATCCGCGGATGGTTAAACCCCCCTCCTTCCCCACTAAAAAAAGCCCCTTTTACAATCAAAGGTGAAAAAAATCCCCAAACAGTGAGAAAAGGCGATTTTAGGGTTTTTCTTGGGGGTTTAGTGGGGTTTTGTTTTCTTGGGGGTTTTTTGGGGGGTTTACTGCGGGACTTTTTGTTCCCCACCCCCCTCCTGTGCGAAAANTCAAACCCTGCAGCGAGAAAAGGCGATTTTAGGGGGTTTTAATAGGAATCGGATCAAACGGGGTTTTTTTCATTCCGTGACCCCCCCTGCTCTCCTCAGCTTGTCCTCTTCACCCCCCGTGGGGGACCTGCTTTGAGTCTGGGGGGGAGCGACCTCCTTTTCCACGTGCGATCGCTCGTTGCCCGCGGTTCCCCCCCAGACCCAGTCTGACCATTCAAACCGGACTGGATCTCCCAGGAAAACAGCAGGAACCCGACGGGAAAAGGGAAAAAGGAAGGAGAACTTGGAAAGAAGCCGCGGCCGGGCCGGCGGGGAGGGCAGCGCGGGGAGGGCAGCGCGGCCGCGGAGGTCTCCGCGGGTGGAAAAATCCCC
This sequence comes from Rhinopomastus cyanomelas, assembly GCA_013400115.1. Classification (NCBI taxonomy): domain Eukaryota; kingdom Metazoa; phylum Chordata; class Aves; order Bucerotiformes; family Rhinopomastidae; genus Rhinopomastus; species Rhinopomastus cyanomelas. Next base: position 88,219 of record VXBP01002194.1, on the reverse strand, counting down.
CCGAGCTCGCGAGATCCACGCTGGGAATTGAAGTGACCGTGGAAGTGAAAGGATTTGACCTGCAGAGAGCTCGACGGAGGCGGCAGAGCCCCGGCCCCGCAGCTCCGCGGGCGGCGGCACCCGAACAACTCAGGAATATTTTTTAAGAGATAAAATAACCTCGGAAAGTGGGGTGAGGGGGGCACCCACGCGTGTGCAGGGCCGCGGATATTTCTCTGCGGGTGTCTCTGCCCGGGTGGGTGCAGGGACACAGCAGAGCTCTGCGGGGCTGGGGTCGCTCTCAGCGCTGGCACTGTGCTGCCCCCCGCTCCCCGCCGCGTGTTTCTGCGCCCCCCGCACACACAGCTCCGTGCGTGGGGAAGTGCCGAGCTCCCCCGTGGGCTGTGAAAACGAGACCAAAATACCTCAGCAACTTTCTCCGGGTCAAACCCCACCCTGAAGGGCTCCTGGAGCAGCAGAACCTGCCCGTTCACAGCGAGAAAACACCCTCGCCATCGTCTTCCTCCCTCCCCGCCCTCCCCTCCCCGTTTGTTTTTAATTCAGTTTTAAGGATAAAAAGAGATAAAAAGGGGACGAATCTTCCCAGTAGGAGGCTGGAGAGAAGGGTGCCCGCTGAATTTTAAGCGAAATAAGTGAGGAAAAGCCAAAGGATGATGCGAAACTGAGCGGTTCGGGCTCGAAAAGGCCCGGGGGCGGCGGGTTAGGAGAAGCCGAACCTCTGCGGGGCCGCAGCGAGTGCGCGGAGGGCTCCAAACAACCTGGTTTTGAGTAAAATAAATGAAAATAAAACTAAAGTGACGCCGCCAGGAGAGCGAGGAGGCAGCGAAGGCACCTTCCTCACCCGGTAACTGGCGTTTCCTTGTTTCCTTGATTCCCGAAAGCAGCCAAACCTGATCTAGGTCTTTTTGTTTTTTAATTCCTCAGTTCCACCGAAAAAAAACAAAAAGTAATGAATTAAAAGAAAAAAAGGGTGTGTTAGGGGAGGAGGAAAGGGAAAGGATCTCGTGGAAGAGGAGAAGGAAGAGGGAGAAAATGAAGTGAAAAAATAAATCAAGGGAACTTTCAGGGAAGGGCGCTGCTGCCGCTGCCGGGAGGCGCCGCCGGCTTCGGCCTCGGGAACAAGAGGGCTCAGGCTCTGCCGGGATGGGGAGCGGGGCTTGTGGCTCTGGGCTCGGAAGGGTTGGTTTTGGGGGGCGGTGGGGGGCTCTCAGGGAACCTTTGCTCTTCTCTGTGCAGTGCTGGAACCAATAATCCTCTTCCCTCTCTTGCCCCTCCCGATCCGGAGGGTTTCAAAAACCATCGGTCGCCTCCTGGGTTGCTGGATCCCCCCCTCCCCACCCCCAGCCGGGACTCAGGGAGGGGTCTGCGCAGGGAGAACTTATTTAGGGGGGGGCCGTTACTGGGGACGGGGGTTGTTTCCCCGGGTCGGGCACATCCCGAGGCCCATGCTGCCTTTTCCCCCACTCCCCGGCCTCAGCCCAAGCCTAAAACCCCCCAACCCTAAACCTAAAACCCCCCAACCCTAAACCTAAAACCCCCCAACCCTAAACCTAAAACCCCCCAACCCTAAACCCAAGCCTAAAACCCCTCAATCCTAAACCTAAAAATCCCACAAACCTAAACCCAAGCCAAAAACCTAAACCTAAAACTAACCCTAACCCTACACCTAGAGTCTGCCCAGGGAGAATTTACTTAGGAGGGGGGTTGTGCTGGGGGTGGAGGTTATCTCCCCGGGTCAGGCACGTCCTGAGGATGATGCTACCTTTTCCCCCACTCCCCGGTCCAAACCTAAACCTACCCCCCTAAACCTAAACCTAACCCTAAACCTAAAACCCCATAAACCTGAATCTAAATCTAAAGGTAACTGTAAAGGTAAATCTAAACGTAAAACCTAAACCTAGCGCCCCCCCTAAACCTAAAACCCCATGGACCTAAACCCAAAGCTAACACATGAACCTAAAGCTAAATCTAAGTGTAAATCTAAACCTAAAACCTAAACATAAATCCCCCAAACCTAAAGCTAAATCTATACCTAAATCTAAATCCTAAACCTAAAACTGAACCTAAAACCTAACCCCCCTAAACCTAAATCTAAACGTAAATCTAGAACCTAACCCTAACTCTCCCCTAAACCTGAATCTGCAACCTAAATCTAACCCTCACCCCCCATAAACCTAAATCTAAACGTAAGTCTAGCCCTAGCCCTAGCCCTAGCCCTAAGCCCCCTCGAAGCATCAGGGGAGGAGCAGAGCCTTCTCCAGCCGCGTCCGGGGCTCTTCGTGTCGGGGGCGGCCGGACCCTTATTTATTTGAACTGGTCGTCAATGTGGATGGGACTGGGGGCTCCCGCGTGGCTCCATGTGGTCCAGCCCTGGAGCCACACGAGATTCTCCATCCCGCTCGGCCTGGGGGGGGATTTAGGGGAGTTTGGGGTTGTGGGAGGGCTGAGGGTTTCCGTGGGCGAACGCAGCCCCCAAAGGAATCTGCCCTGGCCGTGCGGTGGGAAGTCGGTCGCCCCCTCGCCCTCACTCGCTGGCCAGGCGGTTCCTGTTCCGAGGGCCTTAGTAGCCAGCCCCTGCCCGGAGGGAGCAGCCCGGGGACGGTCTGAGATCCAAAGGAAAACGCGGCCCGAGGGCAGCGGATCCCGGTGGAGGCGCCGCTAGAGCCAGATCCGACTGGGATCCCCGGTGCGAGCGACCCCACAGACTGGACGTGGGGGTTTGTCTGTGGCGACAGGAGCCTGAGGTTGGCGAGCTGGGGTGTGAGGTCGGGGGGAGGTTGGAACTCGCACCCCGGGAGCTTGTGCCCGGGAAAATTCTCTCTCCAAAGGGATAAAAAGATGGGAAGAGGAGGGGGCTGCGGCCCCAGTTCAGTCCGGACCTCATCTGATGACCCGGGAACCCCCCTGAGACCCCAGTCTGGATCTGCGAACCCCAAGCGCTCTCTGGAAACCTTTCCCCCCTCTGCCTTCTGGAAGGGGGGGGGGGGGGAATCCGACAGGCAGCTGCTCCCAGTTAAAACCAGTTAAAATTTCGAGAGGCGAAGCCCGAGAGCAGCCCGGGGAGGGGGCGGAGGGACCCCATCACGGGGTAATCACCCCCCAATGACCCCGCTGTTCCCATGATGAGCCCGTAAAGCAGGTAATTCCTTAATGACGTTAATTAGCTGCAGGAACCAGGGCGGGGCCCCCCCTCCCAGGAAATCTGAGGCTGGTTCCTGCTCAAAAACTCGTGGGGGGGTGGGAAGGGGAAGAAAAATCTGCACCCCGGAGGAGGATGAAGATGAGGAGGAGAGGGGGGAGCAGCGTTTATTTAGTTCGGTGCCAGGGGGTTGATGATAGATTGGGGCAGAGGAGGGGTCGGCAGAGCCGCGAACTGGGAGGAAAAAACCAGCNCTGGGGGGAGGGACAAAAGGGGGTTCAAAACCATTTATAAAGGTAAAAAATGGTGAAAAAAGGTAAAAAAGGGTTAAAAAAGGGGTTTCAAATTATTTATAAGGGTAAAAAAGCATAAAAAATGGAAAAAACCGGTTAAAGGGGGTTTAAAATCATTTAAAAGGTAAAAACCGGGGGGTTTAAATGACTTAAAAGGTTAAAAAGGGGGTTTAAAATTATTTAAATGTTTAAAAATGGTTAAAAGGGGGGGGGGCTTAAAATTATTTAAAAGGTAGAAAGGGTAAAAAAATGGTCAAAAGAGGGTAAAAAATGAAGGTAAGAAGATAAAAGGGGGGAGTGTTAAAAAGGATTTGAAAATGTTTTTAAAAGGTACTAAATGGTAAAAAAGGCCCCAGAGCCCTCGGGAAGACCCCTCGGCTGCTCCATACGGAGCTGCGGGGCTCTGCGGGGCTCAAAGAGACTCCCCTAAACGCGGCCGTGTGGGACCCTGGGATCTTCCCCCGCAGCCGGGGTCGGGGCATCTGGCCTCTCCTTTGCCGGCTAAAGTGGGGGCCAGGGCAGGGTCCTGGGGAGAGGGATCCATCCCCTGCACCCTCTCCCCCGACCTTCAAGGACGCTGCGTAGGAACCTCCGGATCCTCTCCCGAGGAAGTGACCCCCCCCCCCGCACCTGCGATGGATCCTCTCCCAGCATCGAGGCCCGGGTCTGGGGTCGGATGGGAACCCCCCCTGGGCTGCAGGCAGAGGTCTGAGCTGCTCGGTGCTGGGGGGTTCGAGGGGTGAGTAAGTGGGAAAGAACAAGCATCGGGGGGCTGTAGGGTGCAGATCAGGATGGAGGACCATGGGGTGCAGGACCCGAGGGTAAGGGTCAGGACAGGGCTCCCTGGGGTGCAGGACCATGGGGTGCAGGTCCCTGGGGTGCAGGACCCTAGGGTAAGGGTCAGGACAGGGCTCCCTGGGGTGCAGGTCCCTGGGGTGCAGGACCCTAGGGTAAGGGTCAGGACAGGGCTCTCTGGGGTGCAGGGCCTTGGGTTGCCTCTCCACGATTTTAAAGGTCATTTCATTGACTTTAATCTCCCCTATAACCACGAGACTGAAGCCCCCTGCACCCTCCGCTCGCCATTAACCCTTTCCTGCTCCTCCCCAGACGGTTCTGGCACTTTTCCTCTCTCTGGCATCGAGATTTTCGCTAAATACTTCTGGGGGCAGAGAGAAGAGGGACTAGAACTCCCTCAGCAGCAGTTGGTGAAAGAGAACCGCTCGGGCTGCGCTGGCAGAGGGTCTGTCTGCCCCTGCCCCCCCTCCAGCCCCTCTTCGTGAGCGAAGGCAGCAGCTTGTGCAGCCGGATTTGTGTCTGATGGGAGAGACCCCACGCAGGCCCCCCCGGGTGATGGGTGAGGGGGGTTCGGGCCACGGAGGAGCATTGGCGCCGCTCCCCTGGGCAGGAGGTAGTGGGACCCTCCTGGGTGCAGGGTCTTCCCCCACCCCCAGGACTGATCGGGTGCTGCTGGAGGCCCTTCGGAAGAACTAAATCAGGTGGTAACCGGAGGAGAGGGGGCTGGGGGGGCTAAGGGGGAAGGAGGGGGTTGTGTGTGGGGCTGCTTCTGGGAAACCCTTGTAGCATCTCCCAGCCTGGAGATGAGGGGAAACTGCGGGGCTGGAGCTGCCACCTCCCCATCAATCACCCCCCCATCAATCCATCACCGTCCATCCCCCCCGTATTTGGATCACAGCACCCCAAGGCTGCAGCTCTGCCCCTCTCCTGGCTGAAACAAGACCGGGCAGTGGGTTTGAGGGTCAAAAGGGAGGTGGGGGAGGGCTGTCCCCTACCTACCCCCAGACAAAGACCCCTTTGATGCCAGTCAGGCGGAAAAGAAGCCCCTTCCCTCGGGGGATTTGCGTTTGCTGGGAGGGGAGCGGGCTGGGGGCTGCCCTGGAAAGGAAAAGGGAAGGAGATCCTCTCAAATAAAGCCCCCAGCCCAACCCCAGTCCTGCCGCTTTCCCCTCGTGGATGCGGCAAAGGGGAGGGGGGTCGGGGTGGTGCCCAGTGTCCCCCAGGAGATCGTTCCCACAGCGGGGCTGACCCCGGCTCCCCCAACACCCCGCTTCCTGCTGTCCATCCCCCGCCCAGCCCAGCCCGGGGGCCCCAGGACCCTCCTGGTGCTCGAGGGGTTTCCTGTCCACGGGAAACTCTGCCCCAGTGGTGGCCAAATGGGCTACTGGTCTCGCAGTGGGGTGGCCGCAGCTCCCTCGTAGCCCCTTTTTCGGCGGCACCTGGGGCTGGTTTTGAGCCTCCCTCCCAGTGGCTTTGGGGGACACCCAGTTCCCCCATCACCTGGGACTTGTTTTGAACCTCCTTTCCAGTGGCTTTGGGGGACACCCAGTGGGCGGAACCTAGCGAAGAGGCGTCGGAGCGCTCCCTGAGCTGCAGCTGGAGCCCACACGGTGGCAATGTCAGCCCGGCAACTGCTGGCCCAGGTAGAGCGGGGTCATTGCCCAGGAACTGGTGGGGGTTTGGGCTCAGAAACGGGGTTTTGGGGGGGTTTCCTCAAAAACGAGTGACTTCTGCTGGGCCGGGGCGAGGGGCGGGGTCTGCCTCCCCTCTCCGCAGGGGAACGGCTGGGGCCAGGGGTGGCTCATCCCGGTGCTCCCCGTGGTGCCACCGCAGGTCAGGGGTGCTGGAGGGGGCCGGGGAAGGTTTTGTCCTGCCTCCTTCTCCACCCTGGAGCCCGGGAGGGCTGGGGAGCTGCACCCCCCACTCCTGCTGCCAGACCCCCACCCTGCATGAGATGGATCTGGAGGTTGAGGTGGGGCTGGAGCTTCTCTTCTGGCCCTGCAGACCCCTCCTGGATCTGGTGGGGCCCATCCCACCGCCCAGGGGTCCTGGGTTGCTGGGACCCCCCCAGCTGCAGGGTGCTCACCGGGACTGGGCAGCTCCTAACGCCCCGATGTCTCTCTTGTCCCTCTTCACTGGGGGTGAAGAGGAGGGGGCTGGTTTTACTGGGCGGTTTGGGGGGCTGTTTCCTTAGAGCCAGTGGCAACCCCCCAGAGCTCTCTGCTTACTGAAGCCTCTCCCTCCCCACCCCTCTGAAACGTTGCTTTCGCCCCCCTGTCCTGCCCCCCAATAAATCAGAGGGTGAAATGGGGTGCAAGCAGCGGCACTCCGGGCTCTCTTCACCCCCCCCCCCCCCGTGAACTGGGAAACGCCTCCACAGCCCCGATTTCGAGGGAAACTGGGTTCAGACACCCGACCGGGTGGGACTGTTCAACGAAACCCTAATATTGACTCAAAACATCCCCAAACAGCCCCTGCTGTTCCCGGCTAGCAGATGCCAGTGCTCGTTAGCCCGGATGCTCTCGAGGAGCTGAGCAGCATCTCGGGGCTGAGTGCGTCCTGCTCCCAGCCTGAGCTCCCTCCCTGTGGACCCCAGCAGCTCCCCATCCCACTGGTGAGCACTGGGGGCCCCGGGGCAGGAGATCCCAGTGTGGAAGTGGAGGGAGGGGATGGTGTGTGCTGGGACCACCTGGTTGGGCTGGAGCTGCCTCTCCCAGCCCTTTCCCTGCTCCTGTCCTGCTGGTGTGACTGGGGAAGGGGGGGTTTGGGGAGCGGGGGCAGCCCCCCGTTCTTCCCTCACACAAGTGTCCGGGGTGGATCTGAGGTGCTGGGTTCCTGGGGGTGGGTGCTGGGGGGGAGCTCTGCGCCGGTGCAGCCTGAGGGGAGTCTGAGCAGGAGGAAGGGGCTGGTGGCCAGCTCACACGAGGGGAACTGGGGGGCCCGACTGGCACCCACCTCCAGGCCATCACTCCAGGGGAGGAGCCCCCCCGCAGCACCCCCTGTCCCTCTGCCCCGGCTGAGCAGCATCTCCGGGATGATGGATGTGGGGACATGGGGAGGGTCCAGATGCCCCTCTCCCCCAGATGGCCCCTCCAGATCTGCTGCTGTTGCCCCTTTCTCCCTCCAGAGCCCACGCAGGGGGCTCCTGAGGCAGAGGCCGTGGCTAACACTTCCATTTCGCACCCCAAAACGAGACGGAGCAGGGGGAGAGGGGGGAGGCAGCTCCTGCCAACTGTTGCTATGGGAACGGGAGGAGAAGCCCAGTAGCTGATGCTCTCCTGGGGCTCTGGGGCCGCCTCTACCAGCAGAGAGGTTTTCTCATCCCTGCTCTGTCCCCTTTCTGTCCTGATTGGGGTGTATTTGGGTTACCTCACCCCCCAGCCTGTCCCATTCAGCTCGGCACCGGCCACCACCTCAGGGCTCGGTGGGCTCTGGTAGCCCAGAGGGTGTCCTGTGCCCCCTGCCCACCTCCTGCCTGACTGGGGGCTGTGGGAGCCGTTTGGCCCCCCTGGGGAACACGGGAGCTCTTGGAAAGACCCAGACCCACTCAGGGCTCTGCCTTGTCGCAGGTCCTCTGCCCCAGGGCATCAGGGCGACTTGGGGGGTCAAAACGTGCTCCAAGGGCACCGGACCCTCGACTCGCCCTCTGCAGGGGCTGCTGCTTTCAGGCTTCCAATGGACTCCGAGGGCTACTGGGAGGGTTTAGCTGGAGGTCCTGCTGCTTCATGGGGGTCCTGCTGCTCTCCCGACCGCCCAGAGAGCCCCTCGCTGCCAGCAGCTCCTCTTCCAGTGCCTTACTGGGAGCTGTGGGCACCAACTTGATGGTTGGACTCGATGACCTTGTAGGACTCCTCCGGCTGGGGTGGAGGGGAGCTGCTGGTGCTGCTGTGGGGTGGGTCCCGTGGGGTCTCCTCTTGCTGTGAGACCCCTGGGGAGGGTGGAGCTGCTGCTGGCCCGTGGCTGGGCTGCAGCTGCTGCCTCGTCAGGGCCTCGTCAGGGCAGCCTGGAGCAGGGGAAGGACTGGCCAGCTCCCAGTTTCAGGGGTGGGCTCGCTGACCTCTCAGCAGGGCCACTGCACCCCGGGATCAAACCCTGCTGCCCACGGTGGGTCCTGATGGGGCAGGAGGGCGCAGGGCTGCCCTCCTGGTGTGAGAGAGGGTCCCCTTGGTTTGAGGGGTAGGAGGGAGGCCCCCAGCCCCGTGCCTGGGCCAGCTGCGCTCACAGGCCTGGGAAGCAGCTGGCGAAGTCATTCAGGGGAGGGGAGAAGGGCTCTGGCAAGTGGTGGCTAATTGGCCCCGCGAGGAGCAGTAATTGGCAGCCCCGAGCTGCAGGGGGCCAGGGCCCTTGTTCTCCTCCACCCAGCGTCAGATGGGTCTGGGGGCTAATCTGTAGGTCACGGGGGCCTATGTAGGGCTGCAGCACCCACTGAGGGCAGGAGGATGACGGGCTGGGAGCTGGGGACTGTGTCCCACCCACCCCACAGAATCCCTTCCCGCTCATCACCTCCTTCAAACTGGGCTACTGCCATCACCCCCCTCCCCTGGCTTCACCCCTGGGGCCGGTGTGATGCCCAGGGCTTCGAGGGGCTGCTCCCTTCAGGCTCCCTGCACCCCAGCCTGGACAGGCTGGGTGTAGCTGGGGGGGTCCTGTTCTCCCCTAACGGCCCCAAATGGTCCACAGCCACCCTGGGCAGCGCTGCCACCCCCTGCCAGCCCTCCCTCTCCATCACCCACTGATCCCGCTGCACCCAGAGCTGCCTGGCAGGGGAAGGGGGTTTCTCTGCTGCAGAAGGGAAGCCCCAAGGCTGGGGGAGGCTGAGCCTGCAGCCACATCCCCAGCCCTGGGCAAGGATAGCTGGGTCCAGCAAGCCGAGGGGTTTGAGCCCAGCAGGGCTGGTGGGGGCTGCCAGCCTGGGGCCAAGGGGGGGCTGCTGTGGCTTGTGGAAGGGAGCTGCACCCCATCTCCCTCCTCTCCAGCCTCCTGCAGCCGGTTTCTATAGCGACCGTGTCCCTGCCTCTCCCATGGCCCTGCTGCCTGCACCTGATTCTCATGCAGAGCATCACCCTCCAGAGGCAGAGGGACCCCAGCAGCAGCAGCCCCAGAAGCTGGGCGCATGGGGGGGTCTGAAGGGTCATCACGCTGCTCGGAGGAGCGTTTGGCTGCTCCAGGTCGCTGTGGGGGTGTCTGCTCAACAGTCCTGCAGGGTTCTGCCTCAGGCAGAGGCTGGTGGAACCCGTCAAGGTCCTTGGTCGGTTTGGGATCTGGACCCCCACCTGCTCTGAAGCACCAGGGTCCCATTACAGGGCCTGGAGGAGCCTGGGTCACTCCCAGACACCTTTAGGCTGAGAACATGGGAGCCAGCCTGGCCAGGACGGACGCTGCGGGCTGGGAGCTCAGGCAGCTCCGGGGGGAGAGCTCTAACAGCAGGGGCTCAGCAGAGGTTGGGTCTTGGGTTGTTTTCTGGAAGCTGTGACCTGCTGGAGGCTCAGCTGGGAGCTCTGGGGAGGAGGAGGTGGCGGTGCCTTCGTGCCACAGCCGTGGAAACTGCAGAGCTGCTGCTGCTCAAGGGCCGGCTGCTCCCTGCTGCAAACAAACGGGCCACTGGCAGGGAGGTGGGAGCCCTGTGCTGGTGGAGCTGGGGTGTCCTCCTGTGGAGCTGTTGCAGCAGTGGGGTCTGCGGAGACCCCAGGCAGGGGATGATGCAGTCTGCTGGCTGCTGCCACGAGGCTTGGAGGGGCTTTTCCCACCCCACCCCTCGGTCCTCCCAGGTTCGGGGCTCTCTGGGCCTGGTGGGGGTTTCCCAGAGAGGGTCTGAAGAACACTGGCCTCCCCCACCCCATCTCCTTGCATCGCGCTGCTGATGAGCTGGGATTTACTGGGATCTGGGCTCCCTCTGCTCTGGATTTCAGGCTGTTTAATCAAAGGGTCCCCAGAGGGAGGAGAACCCCCGGGTTTGGAGCGTTAATGGGAAACGCTGCGGCTTGGGGACGCCAGGAGGTGGGTGCTGGCCGCTGGCCGCGTGGGTTCGGTCCTTGGGCCCACGAGCAGGAGAGGGGAAGGTGCTGGTTTCGACCCTCTCGAGTGCAGCAGCGGTTGCTGCCGCCGCTCCCTCGGCTGATGAGATCCACCGCGGTGCTCTGGTCCCTCATGATGGTTCACCGAGGTTTTCATTAGGGGAATCAATGAGGCGGCTCATCCCGGCGCTGTCCCGGTCATCGAGGAGCATAAATAAGGCTGGAGCCTGGTGTGTCTCCAGGGCAACGGGAGGAGGCATCAAGCAGGTCTGGCTGCGCGCAGAGCACCCTCGACCTGCCAGCCCCGAGGGCTCCAGCCTCAAGAAACACCAGCCCTCTGCTTCTCTGCAGACCTGGGCTGCGGGATGGGTGACACCGGCTCGGAGGAACCCAGGCTGGGCTGGGAGTGTGGAGCTGCTCCGGCCTTGGGCTGGGGTTCTGCTCCATCCTCCCCTGGGTGCTGCCCCATCCTCCCCCTGGATGCTGCCCCATCCTCCCCCTGGGTGCTGCCCCATCCTCCCCTGGGTGCTGCCCCATCCTCCCCCTGGGTGCTGCCCCATCCTCCCCCTTGGTGCTGCTCCATCCTCCCCCTGGGTGCTGCCCCAGCCTTGCCCCGGTGCCTGTACAAGGTCACTTTGCCTTGTTCTTCGCCTGCGGGGAGAGTCCCCAGGCTCCACCAGCTAAAGGTCTGGCAGGAGCCTCTGCGCTGCAGCCACCCCCGATGAACCTGCTCGGTCTTTGCCTCCGTCGCGCCCGGACAACAGCAGCCGCCGGACCGGCCGCTGTTAGCACCTCTGCCGGCGCCGCGGGCTGTGCTGGGCGGGTGCCCGCCCCGTAGGACACGACGGGTCTGGAGGGGCTCGGCCAGGCTTCGCCCCCGGCGCTGCCCTCCTGTCCTGCCCGCGGGCACCCTCGCGCAGCCGCCACCTCCCCGTGTGGTGCCCCTGGCATCGCTGCTGCCCTCCTGCCTCCAGCCCTGCTGACGGCCTCTCTGCCCCCTCTCTCCCTCCCCGAGCTCCTCACAAATTGGTTTCTGTTGAAAATTGCCAACGATTCCGCTCGGTGGGAACCGGGAGCGGAGCGTCTCGGGTTCCTCCTCCTCCCTCCTCCTCCTCCTCCCGCCGTCTCCAGCTGCCCGCTCTCCCTCGGGAGTTCTCTGCATCCCACTTTCTCCTCTGATTGGCACCGTCTGCGAACGGGAAGGCACCTGAGCGTGAGAGCGAGGACGTCTCCTGCTCCTTCCCATCCGCTTGGCTGACAACAACCTTGAGCTCTGCGGGGCTATTGGGGAGGGGGAGATGCCACCAGCCCCTGTGCTGGCTTTGGTGGCCGTGGGGGTGATGCTGGTGCCCCTGGGGGTGATGCTGGTGCCCCTGGGGGTGACCTGGTACCCATGGGAGTGATGCTGGTGCCCCTGGGGATGATGCTGGTGCCACTGGGGGTGATGCTGGTGCCCCTGGGGGTGAGGCTGGTACCCACAGGGGTGATGCTGGTGCCCCTGGGGGTGATCTAGTACCCGCGGGGGTGCTCCTGGTGCCCCACGACCCCGAGCAGGGCAGAGCAAAGCCAGCCTCTCTGCCTCCAAACCTCTCTGCCTCCTCCGCGGGCGGTGGGCATCCTCCATCCGGAGGCTCTTCCCTCCCGGGGAAACGATCTGTTGACTGCGTCTTCTGGACCCGGGTGGCATCGAGCGGGGTTGCGGGCGAGCTGGTGCCTGGACAGGCTGCTGGCGTCGGGAGCGCGGCAGCACCTTCTTTCCCCCTGGATTCTCACCCTCTTGCTCCTTCCCTGCCTCACCCTGGGGTTGTGGGGAAAACAGACTCATGGGGCTGGAAGGGACCCCCAAGGGCTTCCAGTCACAGGATCCCAGAGCGTCAGGGGCTGGAAGGGACCTCGAGAGATCAGCCAGCCCCATCCCCCCGCCGCAGCAGGATCCCCCGGATCCAGTCGCACAGGGACATGTCCAGGCGGGTCTGAAACGTCCCCGGAGAAGGAGACTCCACAGCCCCCCTGGGCAGCCCCTGCCAGGGCTCTGGCACCCTCAGACCGCTCCCAGGACGGATGAGGAGGTCGCCCAGTTCACCCCGCGGGCTGGTCCCCGGCTTTCATAAGAGCTCTAAAAAAACCCCTCCAGCTCAACAGCTTGTAAGAGTCTCCCCGCCGCCCACCTCCCCTCCGCGGCAGGCGAGTGCGGATGGCCCAGAAATAGAGACGAAGAGCCCCGGGGGAAGCAGATGGGGCTCGGTCCCTGGCTAGCGGGTTGTTCCGTCGCCGCTTTAACCGGCTCATCCCCCTCCCCGCCCGGCTGTGCAGGGGCTAGACGGGGGCTGGCGGGTTGATGCCCGCGGGGGCACCTCAGGACCACCGGGGCTCAGCGATGGGGGAGGTAGATTAGGGGAGGTTCCCCGACGGTTTCAAGCCGCGAAGCCTTTGGAAGTCTCCGATCAGCAGGAGCCGCGTGAGGAGCAGGTGGGAGCAGCTGGAGGGAAGCAGAAGAGAGCAGTCAGAGCCGCCCGGGTTCCCGACGGCAAACGGTGCTTGAACGTCCCTGTCCCGCGGCGACCGTCCCCCGGCAACTGGGGGGATTCGCTCCCCCTGCCTGTGGGTCATGGCAGCAGGGCTGGGGGTGCCCCCTGTGCCATGCGGCCACTGCAAGCCCCTTGGCAGGGCCACCGGGCTCTGTGGGGTCCAAGAATCTGACCCCTGAAGCCAGGCCCTGCTTTTGGGATCCGGGTAGTGCCTGCAGCAGCAGCAGAGCTCTGGGGCTCCCCCGAGCTCGTGAGGGAGCTGGGACCCACCAGCAGCGTCAGGCACCTTGTGGCACCAGGCAGGGCTTGATGCCAGGGAAGGGCTCCACATCCCACCCTGACCTGGGTCCTGCAGGGGGTCCCCATGGACCTTCTCCACCTGCTGCTGCGGCTGGCAGAGCCAGGGAATGGGGGGTCTTGCTCGGACCAAGCAGCAGGTGGGACCCCTGTGAGCAGATGCTCTGGAAGCAGAGGGCTGCCTCCAGCTCGGGCTCCGCTGCTGCAGGGACAAACTTGCAGGGAGGCAGCGCCTGCAGCCAGGGTGTCACTGGCTCTGGCTGGCAGCCCCAGCCCCGGTGAAGCCGCACTGGAGGGAGGAGGGGTCGGCACTTCCATCCTGGGGAGCAGCGTCCCAGGAAGTCCTCAGGATCAGGGCCAGGAGCGGGCGAGTGCCAGCGCTCGGGCCCCCGTCGTGGGTTGGGGGTGGTGGGGTTGGTTCCCCAGTCCTGACCCCTGACACCCCCTCGGTGCAGGGCGCTGAGCTCTGGCAGGAGGGGGCACCCAGCCCTCCCCTCCTCGTGGGCCGAGCCAGGTCCTGCAGGGGGGTGAGCTGGGCTCCCCGGTCCTCTGCAGCTCCCTCTGCATCGCACCTTCCCCTCCTGTCCTGCGTCCCCTGCACCCTGCGGGGCTGAACAACATCTCCACAACCTCTTCCCCACCTGCAGCCGGGCAGGTTCCACCCTGCCAGCCTGTGTTTGCTGGTTCCCAGGGACTGCAGAGGCTCTTATCCCTGTCGGAGCCGTGGCTGTGCCCTTTCCAGCTGCTACCCTGGGGCTCAGCCTGGCTCTGACTTAAAGGAACAGTCTGCTGGTGGCTGTCGCAGGAAAACAAGGGAGGACAAAGACATCCAGAGCCCTGCTCTCCTCAGGGCTCACCAGGGCTCCTTGCCAATCCCTCTCCCAGATGGGTTCCCCATCCAGGTGACCTCAGGGCTCCTTGCCAATCCCTCTCCCAGATGGGTTCCCCGCGCAGGTGGTGGCTTTACCTGCCCCTCTGCCCCTTCACAAACTCAAGGCAGCCTCTCTCCAGCGGGAGGAAGCTGGGAAGGAGGATGTTTCGTGGTGCAAATCCAAGGGAGAAGGAGTCGTGAGCAGCGGGAGAGGCTGCTGCCTGCGCAGGGAAGAGGAGGGATGCAGCCCAAGAGCTTCAGCTCTTGAGGAAGAGACTCTGTCTCCCCCCACTCTGCAGAGTTTCTGACTCCTCAGAAGCACCCCCCCCGCTCGTACTGGGATGAACCCAAGTTTCCAGCGGCGGCTGCCAAAGGCCCCTCTCCCTGAGCATCTTCTCCTCCTTCCTGGCTGCCAGGAGAGAGGAGCGACGGCGCTGGAGCTGCCAAGCGCCGCCCGGTGAGTCGGGGGAAGAGAAGCCTCGTGCGACGCTCCTGCTGCTCATCGATCGCTGGGGCTGAGCCGCCCCAACCTGCTGGTCCTCCGGCCTTGGAGGACCACAGAATCACCGGTCCTCTGGTCCAACCCCCCGCGACAAGCAGGGCCGGCCCTGGTGAGGACCGACGGCTCAGGGCCACAGCGGCTCCAGGGACGGGGCCTCCGGCGCCTCTCCGGGCAGCCTGGCTCCTCCGGGGAGGCACCCGGTGACTCCTCTCCCTTCTGACCTGGATTCCAGGTGCCTTCTGCTGCACAAAGAGCTCCAGCGCCGCTCCTTCTGGGCATCTGCACGGCCCCAGTCTTGCTGGGTCTGCACCGAGGACCCGCCGGGGCGGCGTCGGGGCGGGCTGGCAGCGGCCCCGGCAGCTCCGGCACAGCCCTGGTCAGTAACACTGAACCCCTGCCCCGGAGCCCTGGCCCTGGCCCGCTCCTGCTGCTGGGCAGCCGCAGGCAGGGCTGCTCCACTCGGCTCCGCTCGGGATGCGGCACCTACCCACCAGCGAGGTGCCAGCCGTGACTCAGCTCCCCCCGCCTTCCTGCCACTCTCCTGGCAGCTCAGCAGCCCCCTTTCTGCTTCTCTCTTGGCACCACACGGCGCCCAAGCTCCGCTCTCCCCATCTCCTCTCAAACCCATCGATGGGGCCTCCTCTGCATGAGCTGCCCTCGACTTCGGCCAACATCCTTGACCTCAATCAATAGCCTTGGCCTCGGTCAACACCCGTCCCTTCGATCAACACCCTGGACCTTGGCCAACACCTTTGACCTCAACCAACACCCTTGAACCTCAACCAACAGCCTTGACCTCAACCAACATCTTTGACCTCAACCAACACCCTCGAACCTTGATCAACACCCTTGAACCTCAACCAACAGCCTTGACCTCAACAGACACTTTGACCTCAATCAGCACCTTTGACCTCAGTGAACACCCTTGACCTCGATCAACACCCTTGACCTTGGCCAACACCTTTGACTTCGATCAACACCCTCAACCTTGATCAAGACCCTTGACCTTGGCCAACACCCCGTTACCCTGAGTGAGCCCTCAGTGCCCTCTCTCCCTCTCACTCTGTTGTTGCTCAGAGGTCTCCTGGGGGTGTGGAGCTGTCGGCCCCCCGCAGGGCCACCAGCTGCCCCCACTGGTGTGGCCCGAGGTCCCACAGAGCAGCTCGGAGGAGAGCAGGGAGCTCCATGAGGTCTGAGGGAGCAAAGGGCCCATAGGCAGCAGAGGAAGGAGGCCAGTGGGGGCAGGAGGGAGGGCCCCCAACTCTCAACTTCTCCTCCTCCATTTTCCTCTTCTTCCTCATCCTGTTCCCCCCCCCCACTCCCACGACCCCACACGCAGCATCAGCAGTTCTTTGCCCACCCAGCACTTGGGGAGGGCGACCAACCTGGCTCCCAGCTCCTCCCCGGCAGCCCCTGCAGGGATCCCCCACGAATCACCCCCTACCCTCCTTTCTTTGTGGGGTGAGGGCAGCCCCTACAGCCCCAGCTGAGCTGGAGAGCCTGGCTGGGGGGCTCCAGGTGGGCACCCCAGCCCCAGTTCCCTGGGGTGACCTCGCCCAGGGCCCCTGCTGCAGGGCTGGGGCATCTATGGGGTCCCACAGCCCCCGGGGTACAGGGGCTCCTCGTTCAGCCCCCCGGCTGCTGCCGGCGGAGCTCCAGCAGCAGCCCTGGTCACATCTGTCCGCTGTTGCCATGGAGACTCCTCCCGTTCCCGGTGCCCACGGGGAGCGGTGGGTAACGGCAACAGCCGGGAGCTGCTGCCCGAGACCAGCATCACCCCGCAAACCCCAGGGCCACCCCTTCCCTGGAACCCAGCCGAGGGTCCCAGCCTCCCAGCCCAAGGTGCCTCCTCTCTTCCCAGATCCCAGCATCTCCCCTTCCAGCCGCTCCGGGGGAAGGTTGTCACCTCCATCCACCACCCCCTCCGTGGGGAACAGGGGCGGTCGCCCCCCTTCCTGACGGCTGGGATCACCGGAGCTGTGGAGCTTCCTGAGCTGGGCAGACTGGTTCCCGGTGGAAACCAGCTGCGGACAGGCTGTGGGAGGGACGGCCGTGCCCTCTCCAGATGGGAAGGGACGCGGCGGCCTCAGAGGGTCCCTTCCTGAGACCGCAGAACCTGTTTGGTGCCGACAAACCTCTCCCCGCACAGACGTCAGGGTCCTGCTCTCCAGCCCTGAGCCGCCCCTGAGGGACTGGTCAGCCAGCTCCTCCCAGTTTCACCCCCGACATGGTCGGGCTGGGGGACCGGCTCGCGTTTTGCAGCGGCTCCCCTGTCCTGGGCAGCTCGTGGGGCTCAGCCAGCCCCGACGGGGAGGGCTGCTCCGGCTGCTCCGCTGGGCTTCAGAGGCTGCCGGCCGCGGGGAGAGGGGAAGGGGCCGGGGCTGCGGGGCAGCGCTGAGCCCCACGCAGCCCACGCTCGGCGCGTTTCCGCCCCTCTCCTGCCCTCGGCGTGGGGCAGAGTGTGGGGTGGGCACCCAAGCGGGATGGGCAGAGCCTGAGCCTTGTCCCTGCTGTCAGCTGTGGGGCTGGGATGGAGCTGCTGCACAGGGGGCATCCAGAGGGAACAATACTGGGGGGGCAACCTCAGGGGAACCCCCAGGCAAGGGCTCGGGGTGCCTGGGTGATGCTTGAGGTGCCCAGGTGGTGCTCAGGGTGCCCCGAAGGTGCCCGGGTGATGATCAGCAGGGTGCCCAGGTGATGCTGATCTCCCACTCCCAGCCTCTGCCAGGATCCTCCCCACAGGTGGAGCTGGGGGGGATTTAAGGAGGGGCCCGGGGCAGCTGCAGGCTCTCTGTGCCCCGGGATGGTGCTGCAGAGCCCCTCGTGCAGAGGGGCTGAGCTGGACTGTGAGAGAAAAACCCTCCGAGACCGGGACCTCACTGCTGGGGGGGTCTGCGAGGACCGAGAGGAAGGGGTTTGTAGGGTGGATCCTGTTGGCACTGACGGGGTCCATCCTGGTGCTGACCCCCGCCCCTCTGTGGGTGCTGGTGGTGGCTCTTTGGAGGGTCCAAGCTGCGGGAGCTCCTGAGGAGAGAGGATGAGGACGGGGAGGGCTAATGAAGGGCTAATGAAGTCCCCAAATCTCCCCCGTGCTGGCTGCGCCAGAGGACGTTTTAAGGACAAATCAGCCCGAAAAAGAAACCTCTGATAAATAATTGAGGGCTGAGGCTCTGCTCTCTTGTTCCTCCCGTCCAGCCCAGCAGCAGAAGGACCTTGAGCCCCTTCTGCAGGGGTTTGGGGGCGGTGAAACGGGGACAGTGTTGCTGCTGCCGCCGCCAGGCTGCAACCTGGTTGAGGCGGGGGAAGGTTTAGGATCCTCTCTTCTTCCTTCTCCCTGTTTTACTGCAAATTTAAGAGGCTGCAGGTCCCTGTGGTGGGGTTGAGGGAGGTCTTGGGGGGTCTAGGCGGGGTCTCGGTGAGAGGCAGCCCCTGTGGGATCTCCTTCCCACAGCTCTGAGGTGCCGGCTCCATCACTGCAGCTCCAGCTCCCAGCACCTTGTGGCTACACCCAGTGCCCCCCTTCCCTTTCCCAATCCCATTCCTCTCTCTCACAGCTCCAGGACCTCCCTTCCCCTCAGCCTCCAAAACCAGCCCTCAGCACCTCTGAGCTCCCTCCCAGCCCCTTCCAAGCAGCTCTGGGTGCTTCCAGGTGACCACCCACCTGGTTTCCAGGTGGCAACTGGCTCTTACCCTTTGCCCACAGGGTTGGCTGCTGTTAGGGGGTCACCCCAAGCCCACCCCTCTGGCCCCAGTGAGCCTGAAGGGGTTGTCGGGAAGCGGGAGGTCGCCCCGGCAGTGCCTGGAGCACAGGGCTGGGGGAAGGAGCCCCCCGAAGGTCCAGATGCCCCTGCCTTGGGGACCAAGGGGGGTTCAGTCCGGTTCAGTCCGTTTCTCGCTCTCAGTTCTCTCTCCCTCACGTCTGCCTGCGATGACTGGGAGCTCTGAAGGGGGTTTGCAGCCTGGTCGGGGAAGAGAGGGGCCGGTCGGGCTGCAGCTCAGCTCGTTCAGGGGAGGCTTCAGCTCCTCGCTTGGATCTGCTGTGACCAAAACGTGCTGGCTCCCTGCGGGGCAGCTGTCAGCCGCTGTGGGCCCGGTGCTGGTAGGAGGCTCCCAGGGCATCGTGGGCTGGCTGCTGGGGTGCTGGCTCCACAGCTCCCCATGTACCCCAAAAGTCTCTCCTCGGTGCCCTGAGCGGCTCATGCTGCTGGGAGGGAGCATTTCCACCTCCCTCCTTGGACGGCGTGGAATGACCCCCCCCCAGATCTCATTGCGGAGAGGTCAGAGGAGGTAGCAGTGGGGCTCAGAGCCAGAGTTGAGGGCCTCCCAGCCGCAGTTGTGGGGCTTCAAGACAAGGAGTGAGGGCTTAGAACCGGGGGGGGGGGCTTTCACTATACAGTGAGATCCCTTCTTGCCTTCACACTGGGCAGTGATGTAGGGTCTGCAGTGGGGAAGCCCGGAGCCAGTGGTCAGGGCAGGATCTGCCCCATGGGGGTCCTGCCAGTCAGGCTGGGGAGCTGTGGGGAGGGTCCAGACTTCCTGCAGCTCAGGAGTTGCTGTTAGACACCAGACTCTCAGTGCCCCAAGAACTTCAGCTCCTCTAATCTGTCCGCTGGGGGGGCACCGAGCAGAGGGTTCCCCTACGTCTCACAAACACTTCACCTTTCATGACATCTCCAAAGGGCTCCCGGGTCCAACCCTTCCCAGCCCCACTCTTCACTCATGTCTCTCCCATCCCTTCCCCAGCAGGATGAGGGGGCCTTCTCCCTGCCTTGTGGGGCGCTGGGGCTGCCCCGGAGCCCGACGGGCACCATCGCGGGGCAGGCAGCACGTTGCAGTGGGTCCTGTGCCCGTGCCAGCCTCGGGGTGCCCCCAGCCCTCCCCCCCCCGGATGCTTCCCGCTGCCAGGAGCACGTCGGCCCCATCAAGATCCGCTCGGCTGCCGCTGCAAAAGGCTTTTGCCCCACGGACGCTCTCTAATGGAGCCGGCGATGCTGCGTCCCCCTGCGCCGCTGGGCAGCGGCTCTGCAGCTAATGCAGCGCTGCGGGGGGCCGGGGCTGGCTGGCATCGCCTCCACCTCCCAGTCACCTCGCTGGCCACCGGCTGCTGGGGCTGCCTGCGACGGGGGCTCACAGGTTGGTTGCCCTTGGCCAGGAGGTGCCAGCACACGGATGGGTGGGGGGTCTGCTCTCCCTCCCAACCCACGGGTGCTCAGAGTCTGCAGTGGGCACTGCCAGGCAGGGTCCCAGTCCCAGCCCTGGCACAGGGTGCCCTGGTGCCACCAGTTCTCTGCCACAGAGGGTCCCTGCAGGTGTCAAGTGGTGGAGATGGCTTGTTGCTGCGGAGATGCCAGTCCCACGGGGCTGAGGATGATCAGGGCTCTGCCGGCAGCACCTCCACCACCCCACTCCCCCCGAGGCAGCCCCTGCTGTGGCTCAGTGGCACGATGCCCTCCACCTCACCCCCGAGCCATCGTGCCACCCCTTTCGAGCCACCAGACGCATCCCAGCCGCTGCTCCAGCCTCTCCCGCGGGTCCAGCCGCCTCTCCCACCGTCCGCGCCCGGTGCCGCCCGCTCGCCGCCCGCCCCGGCTGAAGCGCTCGGGGGGCCTTTAAGAGGCAGCGGCGAGGGGGAGCCGTCTCCGCGCACGTTAATCTCTCATGAGCTAATGTGTTTTTCCCATTTGCTCCTTTGTAGAGCGGCGCGCTGCGCGCTCCCACGCGTGCCCGCCCCGCCGCCGCGCTCCCGCTCCGCTCGCACTCCTCGCTCTCGCCCTGCCCATGGTCGCCCGGGCCTGAGCCCCTCTCCGAGAAGGGACCGAGGCAGCCCGAGGAGCAGGATGGGCAACTCTCCCTCCCAAGGCAGGTCTCTCTCACTATGTGCACCCATTCTTAAGTAGCAGGTATTTTTATTTCTTCGTGTGGTTTCTCTGCCTCCTCCTCCTCCTCTTTCTCCTCTTCCTCCTCCTCCTCCTCGTTTTGCACCGCTGCTGATGCTTGGGGTGGGATGTGGGGACTTGAGCTCGGGGTGGGTGTGGAAAAGCTGCTCCCAGCGCTGGACTTTGTTGGCTGGGAGGTGACACCCAGGAAGGGTGGGGGTGGAGGTGGTGGTACCCTGCAAGGGGGCTGGTGATGCTCGGGCGGTGTACGTGATGCTCCAGAGGGGTTTTGTGATGCTCTCTAGGGGGTTCGGGGGGGTTGTGCTGCTTTAGGGGGTTTTTATGGGGTTTTGTGATGCTCCAGAGGGGTTTCGCGATGCCCTTTAGGGGGTTCGTGGGGCTTTGTGGTGCTTTGGGGGGGGGTGTTGTGATGCTCTGGGGTTTTTTGTGGGGTTTTGTGATGCTCTCTAGGGTTTTTGTGCTGCTCTGGGGGGGGGGCTTGTGATGCTTTAGGGCTTTTTGTGGGGTTTTGTGATGCTACAGCGGGGTTTTGTGCTGCTCCTTAGGGGGGCTCTG
>VXBP01002194.1:42506-66910 GCA_013400115.1 Rhinopomastus cyanomelas | reverse complement strand
TAAAGCTGCTGCTTCCCTTTCTCCCGGAGCTTGGCGAGACAGATGGGTGAGGAGGAGGAGGAGAGGAGGAGGAGGGAGGCTGCAGGCTGCAGGCTGCTCCCTACCTGCTCTCTGCCCTTTTCCCTTCGCCAGCAGCAGACACAAAGGGCAGGGCCGGCTGCGGGGAGCGGGGTCGCCCCTGCCGGGAGGGTTCAGCAGCCTCTGCGGGAGGGAGGGATCCAGGGCACAGACCCGGTGCTNCCCCGCGTGGTTTTTCTGGGGGCTCCCTTCGCCCGCCGTGGGTGGGTGTCCGCGGCTGCGCCGGCCCCGCCGGGTTCCGGGGGTGCGAGGCAGGGCTGTGGCACCCAAGGTGGGGGCCCTTTGTCCGCCCTGGCTGCGGGGAGCCGCCAGCCGTCACCTCGCAGCCGCTCCCCTCTTTGTTCTCCTCGTCCGCGCCCCGGTCGTGGCGATGGGCTGGGCAGCGGCGGTGCTCCAGCCCCCCCTGCCCACCCACCCGCGGCTGCGTGGGTGCCAGCGCCCGACTGCCGGGCAAGTTGGTTGGGGCGCTGCTCGGCCCCCGGAATCCGCCCCGCGCCGGCTGCTGGGGGGCTCCTGGGGGCTGCGCCCCGCCTCGGGCGGTGGCCCTGGGGTCCCAGCCACGGCTGGGGCGGCCTCGGGCAGGGCTGGGTGTCCCCTGCCTCACGTCGCGCGGGGAGCCCAGCCCGGCCCCGGAGCTGGGTCAGCCCCAGGGACCCCGGATCTGCTCGGGGTCCGCCAGCCCCAGGGGGGCGGGCCGGAGCCTTTCTGGTCGCCCCACGGCTTTCGTGCTGGTGGGGGGGCTGCCGTGCAGGAGCCACCTCCCCCTGGCGAACGCGGCCCTGCCCCCCGAAGCTGCCGGAAGCCCCCCGGTCTCCGCAGCCCCGGGGGGGCTCTTCCCTGGTTTTCAGTGAGCGATGAATTTCCGAGGTGCTAATTCTCCCCCCGCCCCAGACCGGCCCCGGAGCTGCTGCTGTTCCCACACCCCGGGAAATGGCTGCGTGCTCCTCCCCACGGGTGCCCAGTGCCCTCCCCGGGAGCTGCTGGTGGGCTGCCAGTGCCCACCCTGCAGGGGCCGGGAGGGTGCTGGGGGGCGTCCCAGGCCCTGGCAGGGCTGCCGGGGTCGGTGTCTTTGTGCGACCGGGCTTTGTGAGGAGCCGACCCTCCCCTCCAGCAGGGTGGGCAGCAGCGGGGACGCTCAACCCACGCGGGTTCGAGGGAGTGTCCTGCTTGTGGGGTCTGCGGGATGCTCGTCCCGCTCCTGGGGAGGTGGGGTGGGCTGGGGGCAGCCTGGGTGTCTCTGGCAGGGTGGGGGTGACGCTGAGGACTGGTGTGACCATTGCAGCGCACTGGGAGGTGCTGGGGCTAGCGCTGGTTGGGGAGGGGGTTGGCGCTGGTCAGGGGCGTCTCAGTGCCGCTTTCCCACAGAGGAAAAACCTCAGAGCCCCCCAGAATGTGGGGCACCCACCCCAGCCCTGCTCCCACCAAGAGATCCTCCCCGTCACAGCCTTGCGGGGCGGAGGGGAGGCTCTGGGTGCCCTTTGCCGTGGCAGGGACCCGGGCGGGTGCTGCCGGGGCGCCCCAGTCCCCACGGAGCCGGCTGCTGGGGTGCGTGCGGGGCGGTTGCTGGGCGGGAGGGCCGAAGCTCAGCAGCTCCGGGTTTAATTATGGCCATCGATCCTGGCCGCGGCCACTCATCGATCAGGGCCGGGCTGGGCCCCGGGAACGCGCCTGGCACCCACGGGCGCATGGCCCCGTGTCCGGGGGGTGCAAGGGGCGCCCCAAAGCACGGGACCGGGGAGCGCCAGGGCCGGGCTGGCCATGCTCATCTTTGGGGGGACAAGAGGAGGTGAAAGGGGTGCGGGGAGTCCCCAGGGTGCTGTGTGCAGGGATGAGCCTCGGCAGGCTCCCAGGGTGCTGGGGAGGGGGTTCGGGGAGGCTGGGGTGCAGCAGAGTGGGGAGGGGGCTGGGCAGCAGGGTGTGTGAGTGGGCAGGAGGGAGGGTGCTCTGCCCTGGGTCCTGCTTGTGGCCAGGAGCGACGTCTCCCGCATCTCGCTCTGGAGGCACCGGGCCCCCAGCAGAGCAGCGACGGGGGTCGGCACCCACCATCCTGGGGACGGGCTGGGCTGGGCCTGGGTGGGGGATCCCGGGGGCAGTCTGAGCAGGCCAGAGCCTCCCTCTTGAGCCAAGTCTGTGGCTGTGAGGTCCTTCCAGCACCAGCCCTGTGCCCAGCTGGCTCTTCCCCAGCCGCTGTGGCTGAGCTGCTTCATGATTGCTGTTGTTATTAAACCACCTCTGGGTGCAGGAGGTGCGAGATGCTGGGCTGAGCTCCTGGGGTGGCAGGAGGATGGAGCCAGGCTCTGCCCAGGGGCACCCAGTGACAGGACAAGGGGCAGCGGGTGTGAGCTGGAGCAGAGGAGGTTCCACATCAGTGTGAGAAGGACCTTCTTCACAGTGAGGGTGCCAGAGCCCTGGCAGGGGCTGCTCACGGGGGTTGTGGAGTCTCCTTCTTTGGACACGTTTCAAACCCACCCAGGCTGGACCTAGGGGATCCTGCTGTGGCCAGGGGCTGCGACTGGCTGATCTTTCGGGGCCCCTTCCAATCCCTGACGTTCTCTCCTAGGGGGGTTATTCCCCTCCAGAACACCCAACCCACAGTCACCCATCTGTGGGACCCCTGGTGCCCATCAGTGGGTCTCGCCCAGCGCCTCCTCTCCACACGGGGATGGGCGGGAGGGTCTCAGCTGGTTGCTGCCAGGAGGCCCTTGAGCCGGAGCTGGGCTCCCGTGCGAAGGAGCCCCAGTAGCCCCCCCGGCAGCGGCGGGCTGCAGGTGCGCCCAGGGCCGTGGCTGAAGGAGCTGCAGCCTCGCTGCAGAAGGCGCCGGTTTGCTCTTCGCGGGGACAATAAAAACTTCTCGTCAGCTGCTCCGGGGGTTTTATTTACCCTCCCTCCCCCTTCCCTGCTCGGTTCCCATTTTCAGAAGAAATTCAAATGAGGGGTTTTTTTGTTGGAGTTTTGGGTTTTTTTGAGGCTGAAAATTCATCTCCAGCAGAAGGGCTGATGGGGAGGGAGGGGAAGGGAGGGGAGGGGGAGAGCGAACACTTAGCTGTGGTTTGTTCTTCTGCCTCTTCTCTATCCTCCTCCCCTGTCCCTGCTCTCCCTGAGGAGGAAGACGGTGCTCTGGGGCCTCCGGGATGGGAAGCAACCCCTGCCAGCCGGCTCCCCTGGCGTTCGGCAGGGGCAGGTCCTCCCGGAGCCAACGCGCAGCCCCCAGGGCTATCGGCAGAGATGCTCTTGGGGCACCGGGAGGCTGGGGGGGCACGGGGTTGGGTTTACCCTGTGGTTTGGGGGTAACGGAGCCGCTCTGACAAGGGAGGAGGTGTCACTGTGGGTCTTCGTGCCTGGAAAAACACAGCAGGAGCCCTCTCGGGTGGCTGCGAGAGACGGTGGGGAGGGCTGGAGGTGGTGTGGCCACCCCGCGCCCAGCCGTGGCCAGTAGGATCCTTTTGCTGGCCTCAGCAGCCTGTTGGCAGTGACCTCCCAGACCCAGGGGGCCCACGTTTGCTCCTCTTGCCCATCACCCAGGTGAGAGCACCCCGAGTCATTCTGCCTCCCGGGAGGGCTGGGTGCTGGTGGCTCTGTGGGCGACCGGGGTGGTCTGGGGGGGTGTTGGTCCCACTGGTGCCCCTGTAGAGCATCTCCAGTGGGGATGCACCAGGGGAGGGGGAGTTGGCCCTGAGGAGAAGCTGCTCCCTGGGCAGGGCCCTCAGCCCCTGGAACAGGCTGCCCAGGGACGGGGTCAAACCCCCAGCCCTGGCCAGGGTTCCCGGTCGGGGGGATCTGGAGCTCTCAGAGAGGGTTTGGGGCAGGAGAGCTGGGGTCAGGGCTGGACTCGAGGGGCCTGAACCCCCTGGGGGAGTCTGTGCTTGAGCAACCTCTGGTGCCCAGCGGCCCCTGCGCCGGGGCAAGGAGGGGCATGAGCCTGGTACCGGTTGGGTCCTGCTGGGGTCAGTGGGTGTCGCCAAGGAGGATGGAGGCTCCTGCAGAGCCGTGGGTCCCTCAGAGGAGGGCACAGGGCTGTGGGTGGGGGTCCTGTCTCATAGGACCCCAGGCTGGAGTGGGAGGGAGCTCAGAGCTCGCCCAGCCCCCTGCCAGGGGCAGCGATGCCTCTCCCCAGAGCAGGTGCCCCCAGCCCCAGCCAGCCGGGCACCTCCACGGCCCAGTGGCTACCAGCGAGCGGCGGAGCAGAGGCAGCATCTGCCGCCTCGGCTGAGCAACAGGCAGCCCTGGTGCTGCCCGGGGGCTCCAAATCTGCCTCGTTTCAGGAGGATTAATGATTCCAGAGCGATCTGAGCGACACTGGCTCGTTACAGACGCGTTGCCCAGCCCCAACCCGCTGCCCCTGCGGTCCCTCCCTGTGCCAGCCCCCGGGCTGCAGGGGGTGGTGGGCTGGGGCTGAAGGCTCTGAGGCTGCGGGGTGCCGGCCCCCCTTTCCTTCCTCATCCAGCTCCTCCTGGGAGCCCTTGGGGGTTCTCCTGCCAGCGCGGGTTAGGGTTAGGCTTAGGGGAGCGCAAGGTGTCTCCTTAGTGATGCTGAGGGGTGGGGGGGTGGCTTTGGGGCCATCACTGTGGAGCAGCCTCCCTGCTGGGCCTCGGGGAGCCCCTGTCCCCCCAGAAAGGGACCTGATTTCTAGGGTCTGGCAGGGCGGAGGGGACCAGCAGAGCCTCCTCTCCCCCACTTGCTGCGCCGCTCCCTCCCCTCCCGCCCCGTCCCTCGTCGCTCCTCGCCGTCGCCCGGCAGCCCTCCCCGCGGCGCAGGGGAGCGGGTCGGGACGCGGGTCCCGCTCGAGTGCCGCATACGGAGCGAGCGGAGCCTCCGGAGAGCACCCAAGGACACCCAAGGACACCGCGATGGCGCCCGCCCGCCGCCTCTGCAGCCCCCCTGCCCTCTCCCCGGCGGAGGGCAGAGCCCTGCTGGGGTGACGGACGGGGCTCGGCCGGGCTGTCCCGCCGCAGCTCCCGGCTCCGTCCCTGCCCCCGGTTCGTTCCCGCTGCGCCCAGGGCGGGAGCAGCATCTGCTCGGTCCGTGGGCTCCCTCGGGGCCGCTGGAGCTGCGGGGCAGGGACCCACCCTGCTCCCTGGGGGTCCCAGGGCAAATCGGGGTCCCTGATCCTGCTGAGCCCCACGAACAGGCAGCGCTGGGTGGCTCAGGACGGGGCGACCTCAGTCTGGGTGCTGCCGGGGTCCCCATCCCTGGGGTGCAGCAGCACCCTGAGGGGGTCGCTGGGCCACTGGGTGACTCCGTGTCTCAGCCAGAGTCACTGCGGGGAGCTCGTGATTCCCCGCAGAGGGGAGCCGGCTCCTGGCAGCAGGTCTGTGACCTCCCTCCCACTCCCGGGTGCTCCCAGGGCACCTCCTTGCCCCAGCTCACACAGGGTGGAGCAGAGACCAGCCCCGGGAGCTGGGACCTGCCGCTGGGGATGTTCTGCGGCAGGGGCAGCGCTGACCACTGGAAACCGCCCCCTCCGGTGGCACCAAAGGTTGGAGAGCTTGGTCCTTCTCCATGGGAAGTGGCCTCAGCAGCCCCTCCTTCCCCTCGTTCCCGATTCCTAGTGGGAATTTGTCTCCGAGCTCTCAGTGCACAGGAGGGCAGAGGCAGGCTGGTGATGCCAGGCGGGTCTCCAGCACCCAGCAGCACCCTGCCATGGCCAAGGGCTGCCCCCAAACCCTGGCAGAGGGACCCAAACCAGGGCTGCAGCCACCCCAAGGGCTGCACCCAAACCTTCCAGTCCTCACCCTGATCCTCAGGGACGCCAGTGGCCCCAGCCAGTCCTGGCACTGGTGAAGTTGGGAGGCTGCACATCTCCTCTCTTGGGTCTGAGGGTGAGAATTCACCCCACAACTGGGTGTAGTGGGGCTTGCCAAGCCCTGGGAGCACCCCAAGACTGGTGTGAGGGAGCCCCAGCAGCGCTTGTGGGGCTCTTGAGTCTCTTGGTGCCGTTTCTGGGGGCTGCAGCCGCATGAGGGTCAGCGACGACATCCATCACCCTGACACCCTCCTCCTCCTCCTCCTCCTCCTTGCTGGGAAGGGAGGGGGACCTGCAGAACCTCCCCCTCTCCCTGCTCTGAGCTGCCTGGTCTTGTCCCGGGACTGAACCCAGAGGGTGGGGATGGAAAAAGTGACCCCGAGCGATGTCCCGTGGGAGGGATGGAGGAGCCCAGCTGCCTCCCGGCACTGGGACGGCTCTGCCCTCTCACTGGGCATGAAAGAGGCCCTTGTGGGTGCTGAGGGCCCTATGGCTCTGCTGCCCCTGCCCTCGTCACCCTGCTCCTCCAGGCACTGCGGGAGGAGACAACCACCCCTGTCCCTAGAAACAGAGGCTGGACCAGCTCTCTGGGTTGTTCTGCCTGGGTGAGGGGGCTTGGGGGTCCTGAGCCGTGGGGCAGAGGACGGGGAGCCCTGAGCAGCCCCTTTCTCCTCCCCAGCAGCACCCGGCTCCCTATGGGGGGCAGAGCAGCCTCCTCCGCTCAGGGCCCATCTCTGCCCGAGCCCCCCCTCAGTGAGACCCCCCCGGGTGGCAGCACAACGGGGCATCTCAGGGTCCAGCTGCAGCCCCCGTGGGGTCATTCACCTCTTTACATGGGGGAACCCCCCCATGACTAGGGGGCCACCGCAGATGTGGGGTCCGAGGGCGCTGGTGCTGCGGTGCCCACGGAAGGGGGGCTCAGCCTGGGTCCCCATCGCTCCCAGCTGCCGGTGATGGGGTTTGCTCGCCGGGATTGCTGTGCTGCTCCCCGCCCCGTCCCCGGCAGAGACCCCCCAGCACCCCTCGGTCACCTCCATTCATGAATCTCCTCCTTTCCTGTCCCTAACCAGGGCTCCATGGAATTGCAGGAGGGAAGAAGCCAGGACTCTGTTCCCTCTGTTTAAAGTCTCCAGGTCAGTACCGGGGGGCCGGGGCCAGCAGCCTGTTCCTCACCCACCCCAGCTCTTCTCCTGTCCCACGGTCGCCCCCTTCCCCGACCTCTCCCAGGTGCGGGTGAGGGCAGCACCCACAGCTCATGGCCCTGGGTGCTGAGAGGAGGGTGCTGCCTGCTTTGTAGCCCTGGCTGAGGCACCAGCTCCCACCCTGTCGAGAGGGGAGGGCGTGTTGGGGCTGGGGGCTGCAGCAGGAGCTCCTGGAGGGGAGCAGGCGCCTCCCTGGCAGGGTCCATCCTCGTGGGGACGGAAAGCTCTCAGGAAGGGGCAGCGAGAGGGAGCAGCCGCCTCTGGGGTTAGGTGCTGGACGAAGGGCCGGCCGGGGGGGGCTGCTCCGGAGCAGCTGCCAGAAGGGGATGTGGGGGAGCCTGTTCGGCAGCAGCCCCGGCCGGGTCTGTCGGGGTGGAGGATGTCAGGGCTGTGGCATCTGCTGGCCCCGAGAGGGCTGCTGCTGCTGCTGGGGGAGGCGCCGGTGCCTCAGCCACGAGCTCCCGGTTCGGGAAGGCACCAGGGCTGGGGCAGCCGCTCTGAGCTGGGACGGCCCCCGGAGCAGCAGCAGTGCTGACTGGCCCAGGCGGCCAGGACACCAGTTGCCTCCAGAAAAGCCGCTCAGCCCTCCAGCAGCACCTAGAGCCCATCCCCTAGCCTTCCCCCAGGGCTGGGAGGGATCCTGCAGCAGCCCGGGAGGGGGGACCATCCCCTCTCCTTCTGCTCTGGGTTTGTTTATCCGGGATTTCGGTGGCCTCTTGCCCTGGAGCAGGTGGGCTTGGGGCTGGTGCCAGCTGGAAGGGCAGAGGAGCAGGTCTGTCTGTCCCATGGGAGGTGCCAGGCTGTCGGGCAGCTGGATCCCAGGCAGGGCTGTGCTGAGGGCGACAGCCTGGAGCTGCAGGGGCTGAGAGAGGGGCTTTTTCTGGTGCTGCGACAAGGGAGTGAGGTTCAGGCTCCCAGAGGGGAGGTGGAGATGGGATCTCAGGCAGAAATCCCTTCTTGGGAGGGGGCTGAGGCCCTGGAACAGGCTGCCCAGGTGGGTTGAGGCTGCTCCATCCCCCCTGGCAGCGCCCAAGGGCTGGCTGACTGGGGCTGGGGGCACCCTGCCCTGGCAAGAGACAGGGGGTTGGGGCTGGGGGAGCTCTGAGCTCCCTCCCACCCGACCCCAGGCTGGGATCGTGACTCCAGCTCACAACACGCAGGCTCTGCCCATCCTCTCGACACCAGACCCCTCTTGCTGTACGATCAGGCTGCTGGGCCAGCGCAGGAGGGTCCAGCGTCACCTCCTCGAGTCCCGACCAGCCTGGAGCAGGGAGGCAGCACCGAGGCAGCAGCTCGGGGCTGGGGCTGTGGGTCCGTGGCTCTGGGTCCGTTGGGGAATCTCCCCGGGGTGCCCAGTGCTGGCTCCAGCCCATTCCATTAGGTTCTTGGAGCCCAAGGTGCCCGTGGCCACCCCTCACCCGCAGAGCAGGTTGTGGGGCTGCTTCCAGGGGGCTGAGAGGGAAGGGAGGTCCGGGGGCTGCAGTCCTCTGCAGGAGCTGGGAGCTGGAAGCAGAGCCAGGACTGGTGGGTTGGGGGGTGGCTGCAGGTCCTGCTGGTCACAGACTCACTGGGGTTGGAGGACACCTCCGAGCTCATCCAGTCCAACCAGCAACCCAACCCCACCCTGCCCAGTAAACCCTCTTCCCTAGGGTCACAGCTGCTGTTTGCTGATGCTGAACCCCAATATACTCGTGGGGGGACTAGGGGAGTGGGGGAGTGAGGCTGCCGTGTGGGGGTTTAGGGTCACAGCTGCTGGTTGCTGATGCTGAACCCCAATATACTCGTGGGGGGACTAGGGGAGTGGGGGAGTGAGGCTGCTGTGTGGGGAGGCAGGTTCTTGGGTGGGGTGGGCAGCAGTGGGAGCTGTTCGAGCCCGGCTGAGGGGAGCAGGGGAGGGGAGGGATGGGGTCTGTAGGATCGGTTGGTTTCGTGGGTCCTTCCCAAGGCCAAGAAGACCCCTGTGACCCCTCTCGGGCTGACAGAGGCCACAAAGCTCCAGCAAACCCGCCGACCCCCGGCTGAGGGGCGTTTACCGCGGAAGGGCTTCTGCACCCCCCAAATGACGCAGCAGCCGCCCCGCCAGGGCGGACCCCCCCGTCCCGTCCCCCGGCAGCCCGCGCTGTCTGCTCCGCGTCCCCGGCGCCTCCGCTCCCGGCCATCAGATCTTGTTCTTCCTTCGTCTGAACAAGATTAAAGGGCCCCCGGCCTCGGAAGCTGCGTCCGGGCGGAGGGGAAGAGCATCTGCGGCGACAGGGTCACCCCGCAGCCGCCTGACGCCGCCGCGTAATGAGCCGGGGAGACACAAGAAAGGCGCCCATGACCCCGAGGGGGGTTCGGACCCGCTCGGGCTGTGCCGTCGCTCTCTCATCCCACCCCCGGTTCCGGAGGGTCCCCTCCCTCATCCCCTCTCTGCTCAGGGCTCCCCGAGCCCGGGTGCTCGGCCGGCTGCAGCCTGCAGGCAGCCTGGGAGGGGTAAATCATAGAGTCAACAGCTCTTCAGCATCTGCTGCTCCTCAGGCTCCGTTTCCAGAGCCTCGTTCGGCTGTTAATTAGAGCGGTTGCATCTCCCCACCGGCGGCAGCTCCCCCCCGCCGCAACCAGCAAACAGCCTCCCCCGACCCGTCCAGCCTCCTCCTCGCTGGTGCTGCCGGCGCTTCCCGGCCCAACAGGCAGCTCCTGGGACGGAGCCTCCTCGGCTCCGGCCTCTTGCTGCTGCGTGGCTGCGGCTCCGGCGCCCGGGGGTGGCCCTGCCCGCCGGGCTTGTGATGCGAGAGCAAGAAGTCCGGTGGCAACGGAGGCTCCGGAGCCCTGTCCCGGGGCCAGTCAGGGCGCTGAGCTGAGCCACGGGCAGAGGTCAGGCTGGCACCCGCGGGAGGCTGAGGTGCCCGGGAGCGGGGTCTGGGGACGTGGGAGCCTCCGAGGTGCTGGGCACAGGGAGCAGCCGCCTGCTTCTCAGCCGGTGCCAGGGAAGTCGTGGGCTGGGAGGGAGGGAGCTCAGAGCTCCCCCAGCCCCCTGCCAGGGGCAGCGACACCTCCCTCCAGCCCAGGGTGCCCCCAGCCCCAGCCACCCGGCCCTCAGACGCTGCCGCGGGGATGGAGCAGCCACAACCGGGGGATGGAGCTCCCTGTGCCGAGGGCCGGGGCCGGGGCGGCAACGGGGTCAGCCCCAGCGCAGCGGAGGGAGCCCGGGNGCTCCATCCCCCCTGGCAGCGCCCAAGGGCTGGCTGACTGGGGCTGGGGGCACCCTGCCCTGGCAAGAGACAGGGGGTTGGGGCTGGGGGAGCTCTGAGCTCCCTCCCACCCGACCCCAGGCTGGGATCGTGACTCCAGCTCACAACACGCAGGCTCTGCCCATCCTCTCGACACCAGACCCCTCTTGCTGTACGATCAGGCTGCTGGGCCAGCGCAGGAGGGTCCAGCGTCACCTCCTCGAGTCCCGACCAGCCTGGAGCAGGGAGGCAGCACCGAGGCAGCAGCTCGGGGCTGGGGCTGTGGGTCCGTGGCTCTGGGTCCGTTGGGGAATCTCCCCGGGGTG
This sequence comes from Rhinopomastus cyanomelas, assembly GCA_013400115.1. Taxonomy (NCBI): domain Eukaryota; kingdom Metazoa; phylum Chordata; class Aves; order Bucerotiformes; family Rhinopomastidae; genus Rhinopomastus; species Rhinopomastus cyanomelas. Next base: position 56,351 of record VXBP01002194.1, on the reverse strand, counting down.
CCCAGTGCTGGCTCCAGCCCATTCCATTAGGTTCTTGGAGCCCAAGGTGCCCGTGGCCACCCCTCACCCGCAGAGCAGGTTGTGGGGCTGCTTCCAGGGGGCTGAGAGGGAAGGGAGGTCCGGGGGCTGCAGTCCTCTGCAGGAGCTGGGAGCTGGAAGCAGAGCCAGGACTGGTGGGTTGGGGGGTGGCTGCAGGTCCTGCTGGTCACAGACTCACTGGGGTTGGAGGACACCTCCGAGCTCATCCAGTCCAACCAGCAACCCAACCCCACCCTGCCCAGTAAACCCTCTTCCCTAGGGTCACAGCTGCTGTTTGCTGATGCTGAACCCCAATATACTCGTGGGGGGACTAGGGGAGTGGGGGAGTGAGGCTGCCGTGTGGGGGTTTAGGGTCACAGCTGCTGGTTGCTGATGCTGAACCCCAATATACTCGTGGGGGGACTAGGGGAGTGGGGGAGTGAGGCTGCTGTGTGGGGAGGCAGGTTCTTGGGTGGGGTGGGCAGCAGTGGGAGCTGTTCGAGCCCGGCTGAGGGGAGCAGGGGAGGGGAGGGATGGGGTCTGTAGGATCGGTTGGTTTCGTGGGTCCTTCCCAAGGCCAAGAAGACCCCTGTGACCCCTCTCGGGCTGACAGAGGCCACAAAGCTCCAGCAAACCCGCCGACCCCCGGCTGAGGGGCGTTTACCGCGGAAGGGCTTCTGCACCCCCCAAATGACGCAGCAGCCGCCCCGCCAGGGCGGACCCCCCCGTCCCGTCCCCCGGCAGCCCGCGCTGTCTGCTCCGCGTCCCCGGCGCCTCCGCTCCCGGCCATCAGATCTTGTTCTTCCTTCGTCTGAACAAGATTAAAGGGCCCCCGGCCTCGGAAGCTGCGTCCGGGCGGAGGGGAAGAGCATCTGCGGCGACAGGGTCACCCCGCAGCCGCCTGACGCCGCCGCGTAATGAGCCGGGGAGACACAAGAAAGGCGCCCATGACCCCGAGGGGGGTTCGGACCCGCTCGGGCTGTGCCGTCGCTCTCTCATCCCACCCCCGGTTCCGGAGGGTCCCCTCCCTCATCCCCTCTCTGCTCAGGGCTCCCCGAGCCCGGGTGCTCGGCCGGCTGCAGCCTGCAGGCAGCCTGGGAGGGGTAAATCATAGAGTCAACAGCTCTTCAGCATCTGCTGCTCCTCAGGCTCCGTTTCCAGAGCCTCGTTCGGCTGTTAATTAGAGCGGTTGCATCTCCCCACCGGCGGCAGCTCCCCCCCGCCGCAACCAGCAAACAGCCTCCCCCGACCCGTCCAGCCTCCTCCTCGCTGGTGCTGCCGGCGCTTCCCGGCCCAACAGGCAGCTCCTGGGACGGAGCCTCCTCGGCTCCGGCCTCTTGCTGCTGCGTGGCTGCGGCTCCGGCGCCCGGGGGTGGCCCTGCCCGCCGGGCTTGTGATGCGAGAGCAAGAAGTCCGGTGGCAACGGAGGCTCCGGAGCCCTGTCCCGGGGCCAGTCAGGGCGCTGAGCTGAGCCACGGGCAGAGGTCAGGCTGGCACCCGCGGGAGGCTGAGGTGCCCGGGAGCGGGGTCTGGGGACGTGGGAGCCTCCGAGGTGCTGGGCACAGGGAGCAGCCGCCTGCTTCTCAGCCGGTGCCAGGGAAGTCGTGGGCTGGGAGGGAGGGAGCTCAGAGCTCCCCCAGCCCCCTGCCAGGGGCAGCGACACCTCCCTCCAGCCCAGGGTGCCCCCAGCCCCAGCCACCCGGCCCTCAGACGCTGCCGCGGGGATGGAGCAGCCACAACCGGGGGATGGAGCTCCCTGTGCCGAGGGCCGGGGCCGGGGCGGCAACGGGGTCAGCCCCAGCGCAGCGGAGGGAGCCCGGGGGGCTGGGATCCCCGGAATAGAGCTGTGAGCGGGGAGGGGAGAGGCCGGGGCCGCTGCCGGCTGCCCACGGGGCGTCTGCAGCCCCACGCTGACAGGTGCCGGCTGACGCGGCGCCCGTCAGCGCCGGAGCGGTGCCTATAATTACCGCGCGATGCCAGAATTAGCCGTCGAGCTGCGGCGCCTCTGCCGACGTGCCTGTCCTTGGCTGCGAGCGAGGGCTCCCGCCGGAGCGAGCTGCGGGGAGAGGGNCCCACTCAACCCAACCCCACTCAACCCAACCCAACCCCACTCAACCCAACCCCACTCAACCCAACCCCACTCAACCCAATCCAACCCCACTCAACCCAACCTAACCCAACAGGGTTCACTGGCCTGAGCTTCCCCGTCCTCCAAACCCCACCCAAGGCCTCAAACCCCTCAGCCCCTTATCCAGAGCCGCTGAAAGCCCCCAGGACAGCCTCACACGTGGCAGCACCCGTCAGCTCCAGGCAGTTACCAGCCCCCTCCACCTCCTGCATCCTTTCCCTGCTCCTTGCTGGGGTTTCTGCTCCACAGAGCAACCACCCCAGATCACCCCCAAGCACCCCAAATCACCTCATCCTGGAGGTTCTGGATGGGCGCAGCTCCTGAGTGCCGCCATAACCCCCCCAAAATCACCCCCAACCCCCCCAAAACACCCCATCCTGCAGTTTTGGTTCCTCCCCAGAAGCTCGAAGCTCGAGGATGGTTCAGTGCCGGAAGGTTTGAGGGGTGAGGACCTCCTTGGGACTCCTCTCCCTGCCGAAGGGGGGCAGCTTGGGCCCCCCGAAAGCCAGCACTGCCCGGGCCGAGGTTTCTCACCGCATCGTGGTCATTTCCAGAGCTAAAAGGGACCTGGGGCTGCAGCAAGAGCTGCTGCAGCTGGTGCTGGCAGGTGCTCCTTCTCCTCCCGGGTGGGAGGGTGGTGCCTATTTTGATGCAGAGCGGGGCACGGCTCCCACAGCCCCCCCGGCTCCGGATCCTGAGCTGGGGAGTGGGGCTGGCTGCATCTGTGCCGCCGGGCGAGCGAGTGACGGCAGGGATGGCGCCGGGCTGCGGAGGGGCTTGGTGCTGTGCCATGGCACCAGGTGGGCGCTGGGGGCTGCGGCTGCCAGCCCGGCCCCGCGAGGTGCTGCCGCGGCAGCCCGGGCTGTGCCGGCTGGGGAACAAGTTCTCACTTGCCGCTTCCCCAGGTGGGGTTCGGCTCCTCCGCCAGCTGGGGAGCAGACCCCCGGCCCCCCGGGCGCCGCGAGGGAACAGCTTGAGCCGCCAGCGGAGCCGTGACACCGGTGGCCGTGGGAGGCTGGTGGCGATGGGATGGGATGGGCGCGTGAGGCAGGTCCGTCCCGCTGCCAAGTCCTCCCCTCTGCTCCACCTGCCGCCGCCTGGCTCTCCCGCCCGGGAGCGGTGCCGGGCGCCGCCGGCACTGCCAACCGCGGCAGATGTTGCCGCCAGCCCCGGCCGCGTGGCTCCTGTTGCCTTCGCTCCTCCATCATCTCCGGAGCTGCCTCGACGCCTCCGGCTTCTCGCCGGGCTCAGAGGAGCTTTTGCTCCCGGAGCGCTTCGCGGCCGCCGCTCGGCGGAGTTAGAGACGTTGCCCCCGGCAGCCCTCCGGCTGCGGGGGGGGCTGTGCCGGGGGGCTGTGCCGGGGGGCTGCGGTGGAGCCATTTCAGTCCTTCGAGCGGTCTCTCCCCTCTGTCTGGAAGAGGCAGGGAGGACCCCTCCGTCCCTGTGAAATAGCCCTTGACCTCTGATTTGGAGAAGGGCTGGGCAGAGCCCCCTGAGCCGGGAGCTGCCTGAGGGTCTTTTCCCACTCGTGACCCCCCCGAGGTTCTTTTTCCCACCCAAGGACTGGGATAAACCCTGTTCTAAGCAGCCCAACCCAGTCTCCCAGCCCCTGCACCCACCGATCCCGAGGTGTGACAGCCCTGGTTTGGGATAGACCTGGTGTCTCCACGTGGCCTCTCCCAGCCCGGGGCTGGGTGCTGCTGGGTGCTGCTGGGGTGGGGGCAGCTCCTGTGTTTGCTGGTGAGGAGCTGGTTTCCCATCACTTCTCCAGCTCCGAGCTCTGCAGCTCAGCATCGCCCTTGGGTGGGGGCTGCTAGCAGAGGCTCCTTCTCCAGCTGCCCAAGGCCTGGGGACCACAAGGAGGGGACCCAGAGGGGTTCCTCAGGATGCACAGACCAGCTGCTGCAGGAAAAGCTCCCATCCCACAGCTCATTCGCCCCAACCACCGGGAACAGAGGGGACATCCGCTCACAGGGGACCCACCGGGGTCCCCCAGCCCAGCCCAGAGCATCGCTGGGGTTTCTGTTGCGAGACCCTCGGTGTGGATCTGCTCCTACCGGTCTGTTCGTTGCCTCTAGGCTGGGAAGAGACCTCCTGGCCCTTCCCAGCCCCATGGCAGGAGGCTGTAGGGAGGCCAGAGTTGGCCACTTCTCCCCAGTGACTGGAGGAAATGACCACCGGTGGCCCCAGGGGGAGGTCAGACTGGAAACGAGGGGAACTGATGTTAGGGAAAGAGCAGGGAAACCTTGGAACAGGCTGCCCGGGGCAGTGGGGGGTCCCCACCCCTGGAGGGGTCCCAGAGGCAGCAGATGTGGCCCCGGGGACAGGGTCTGGTGCACCGGGGATGTTGGGGTGAAGGCTGGACCCGATGGTCTTGGAGGTCCTTTCCGACCTTCTGGGATGGAGTGGTTGCTGCCGGCCCTGTCACAGCCCGCTGCGCGGGGCGGGGCGGATGCTGCTGGGCAGACTGGGTGTACTGGGCAGACAGAGCTGCTCTGTCCGTCCCGCGGCAGCCTCTTCCCACCCGTGACTGCCCCACTGTTCCCGGGGAGCGGTGCCGGGGCAGACGGGGGTCCATTGTGCGGGGCTCTGCTCTCTGAGACTCAGCCCTGTTTGTGGGGAGCAAACAGCAGCAGGGAGAGGCTGCGCGGGAGAGCCGGCCCGTCCGGGGGGCAGAGCATCGCCCCCAGGCGCCGCCCCGGAGCACCGGGCACGGAGGGTGCTGGTGTTGTCTGGGCACGGCTCGTCGGGGGGCTGCCGAGGGCAAAGCCGTGTCTGTGGGGGTAGGGGTCTGGCCCCGGCGTCTCAGCTGCTCTCACTGGCCTCCTCCTGGGGATCGCCGGCACCCGGCGGGCAATGGGGAGCCCATGGGCTGTTGGCTGGTAGGGCGGCTCCTGGCTCCCATCGTCGTGAGCAGGGGGCAGGGGCCCCCAAAATTAAAAATGTAAAACCTAAAAATGAATCTCAATTCTAACATCAAGCAAAATTTTAAAAGTAAATCAAATTTGAGCCCCCAAATTTTACAAATCAAATTTCTACCACAAAATGCAACTGAAAAAGAAAACGAAAGTGAGGGGAAGAATTCTGAAAGTAAAAGGAAATTTAAAATAAAGGAAGATTGAAACAAATCAAATAAAATCTGAAAGAAAAATCAAACGAAATTAAAAAGCCCAAATCAAATCGGATCTCTGGGAGGGAGCTCAGAGACGCCGGAGGGAAGGAAAGAGCAACGAGGGAGAAGGGGAAAGCAGGGAGGGGAGAAAAGTTGCCGGAGCAGGGGGGCGTTGGGGGGTTCACGGCTGGCTCTGAGCCGGGAGGATGCCGTGGCCACCGGCAGAGAGGGTGGAGCAGGGACCATTAGCCCTGGAGCCAGCCCCGCTGGCCACAGGCCCTGGCTAGAACGGGGGGGTAGCTGGGCAGCAGCAGGAAGCTGGTTCGGGAGCTCCTGCAGTCCTCCCTCCGTCCATCTCTCCCCCCGTCCCTCCCTCCCTCCCTCCTCCCCGGCTCCCAGCGGGTTCAGCTCCGGCTCCGCGGCCGGAGCCTCCGCTCGGTTCAGCCCCGCGTTCGCTCCCCCGAGGCCGGAGCCGCGGATCCAGGTCGGTACCGATCCGATCCCCCCTCTTCACCCGGAAGCCACCCGGCCCCGCTGCTCCGTTAATTAACGCAACCGGCTAATTAACGCAACGGGCTGAGCGCAGCGCCTCCTCCGAGCCGGCCGGCAGCTCCCCGCAGCCCCGCAGCCTCGGGGTGAAGGTTCCTCAGGTCCTTTGGGGTCTCCCTCCAGTGTCTCCCCGCCCTGGGTGCCACCCTGGCTCCGGGCTGGCCCCAGCGTCCCCCAGAGCGGTGCCAGGGCTGCGGGAGCCGGGCAGAGCCGCTGTAGACTGCTCGTGGGGATGGGATGGGATGGGGGGGTACTGGGTGATGTTGGGGCCTCAGGGGTGGTGGCAGCCCCCACACAGGTGGGGGGCTGCCCCAGGAGCTGCTGGCACGGGCTGGGCAGAGCGCCTGCACTGGTGGGAGGAGCGGGCAGGGCTGCAGGCAGCTGCTGCTGCCCTCCTTCTGCTTGACTAACCCTCCTGCCTGGCCGGCTTCGGGCTGGGGCTGGTGGGAGGGCTGGGTCTCTCCCCAGCTCGGGGGTCAGGACGGGCAGCGGAGGGCACCGAGGGGGTCTGCGCCGCGCCGCAGGGTTGGCGTCTGCCTCTGGGCACGGTCGTCCTGCTCTGGGGGGTGCTGGGGGATGTGGTGGCTGACGGGGGAGCCCTGCGGGCACCCCCCCGCGAGCAGCGGGGCCGCACGTGGCCCGGCAGCAGCTCTGTGCCACAGCGGTGGGTGCCCGCAGGGCTGGGCCAGCCGAGCCCGGTCGGATCGTGCCCTGGGCTCCGTGCGGAGCCGGGCAGCTGCTCTTCGGGGTCCCTGGCTCCCGACTCGCGGTGACTCCCCAGCCTGGCACCGCCTGCCCCCCGGGCCGCTGCGGGAGGGGGCTCTGATCCGTCCGTAGGTGCTGATCCAGCGAGAGAGGGTCTTATAACCAAGGGGAGCTCCGCACCCCCTGTGGAGCAGCTCCTGGGCTCCAGAGCCTCTTCGCATCCCCAGAACTGCTTCTTCCAGCTGCCAGGGTGGCATCACCCCATCTCCAGGCAGGTCCCCCCCCAGTTCCTGTGGGAACGGGGCTCGCTGCCGGGTTGGACCTGCTGAGCTCTGGGAACTGGAGGCCAAGCGATGCAGCAGGAGCCAAATCTTCGAAAGAGTCGGGTCCCCCCTGCCAAGGCAGCGTCGGGCCAAGGCTGGTGCCAGGCTGAGCGTGGCGCAGCCCTCCAGCGGCAGCAGTGCCCCCCCTTCCTGGGGGCTTCCTCGTGGCACTGAGCGCTCAGCAGAGCCCAGGCTCAGGCTCTGAGCCCGGGCTGCGGGGCGAGGCCTGGCGATGCCGGGGGTTCACCCCAGATCCCGCCCGTAGCAGCTTCCCCAGGAGCTCCTGCTGCCGCGGAGAAGCTGGAGGGGCTGCTGCCTCCCTCGGCCTCTCCAGGCTCTCGGAGACGAGGATTTGCTCCGGGTGAGGTGCAGCCGGAGCTGCTGCCGTGGCCACACCGGAGGCAGGAGATCGCCATCGGCATCACCCCAGCAGCCCCACGGCTCCTTCTCCCCCGGTGCCAGAGCAGTTTGTCCCATCCTCGACCCTTCCTCTGCCGCAGCCTTGGTGCCTTCTCTCTCTGCCTTTGCCCCGCAGCTCTCCGGGCCAGAGGTCGCCCGGGTTGCCAGCCTGGAAGGGTGATGCCTGGGCCATCCCAGATGGGCTCATCCCAGAGGGGCTTTTCCTCCCGTGGGGTGGGCACGGAGTGGGGGACATGGATCCTCAGGGCTGTCGCAGCCCTGAGCCCACACAGGCCCTGCCAGGAGGCAGCTGGTGCTGGGGGCAGCCAGTGGCATCTGCTGGGATGCTGGGGAAGCTCCAGACCCCGTCAGAAGGGCCAGATACCCACCCAGGCAGCGGGCACGAGGGTGGCGCCTGGCTCTGCCCTCTGCTCCAGCCTGCGTTTGACCCCCCTGCTGTCTCCGCATCCCTTTCCCAGCCCCCTGCCTCAGTTTCCCTCTCCCTTCCACAGCCGATGGGGGGGATCCCCAGGCTCAGACCCAGCTGGCATCACCCAGTCCGGCCGCCGGCTGCGTCGCCCCGCATGGCTGTGTGGGTGGGAGACAAGACGGGCACAGAGCGCCCTGTGTTGGTGCTGGGAAGAGCAGAGCCTGGCCCCTTCCATCCTCTCCTTTATTTTTATCCGGCGTCCCCAAGCTGCTGGCACCTCCCCAGCCCCTGTGCCAGCCCCTGCCAGCTGGGCGCCCGGCCCCGTGCCAGGGCACATAGGGCTCTCGCTCCTCTGGTCCCCGGCGGGGAAGGCTCTGCCCTGGGCTCTCCCTCGTGCAGAAGATGCCGCTGGCTCCGGCCTCGTGCCAGGGGTTGGGGAGGAAGCTGATGGCAGGAGAAGGATCTGCCCTGGCTGTGCCAGCTCTGTGCCAGCCTTCGGTGCCACCCTGTCCTCCTCAAGCTCATCCTCCATCCCTGTTGTTTTCCTTCCAGCCAGGGAGATGCTGAGCTGAGGAGACAGGAGGAGAAGGAGGAGGAAGGACAGGGGCCACTTGGTGCTTTTCAGCTGCTGCCAGCAGGCAGGGGCCGGGCAGCAGCGGCAGGAGCTCTGCCTGCAGGCAGCTGAGGTGGGCAAGGCTGGAGGAGCCCCTTGGGGTCCCAGGTCACCCTTCCACGGGTGACAGCACCGGGATCAGCCCATCTTGTGCCCCCAGATGGAGGGAGAGCTGTGGGGAAGGGGCTCTGGTCCCAGTCCCAGCTGCGTGTGTTGGTCCTGAGCCTGGCACTGCCACCCATGGGAGTGGGGAGGTGAGCGTGTGCCCCCCTCCCCATGCCCACGCGTGGGTGCGATGGCACCGGGGAGGTGGGAAGGAGCCGCTGCTCCTCACAGGGCTGCCCAGATGGGATTTCTCCTTTGCTTTAGGATTTGACAGTGCCAGGGGGGTTTATCTGGTCGCTTCTCAGCTCCCAAAAGCAAAGGAGCTGTTTGTCTGAGAGGTGCCAGCTGGGCCACCCTGAGCACCAGCTGGGAGCAACCAGTGCTCACCAGTACAGCGAGCGGCTCCATACTGGCTCCCAAACGGCCGCAACATCCGTGGGGATGGTGCTTGTGGGGTGCAGGCGGTGGGATCCAGGGCACGTAGAGGCTGGGGACAGGCAGTGCCAGGGCTGCAGGGTGGCATCCGGATGCTACAGTGCATGGGCACCGTGCCCCTGCCCGCCGTTGAGTTGCCCAGTGGTGTCCTGGTGCCGATGGAACTGGGCTGTGGGGTCTGTGCTGGTGCTGCTGGGAAGTTCCCAACGAATGGGTCAGTGAAGGGGGGGGTGTCTTCTCGGTTCCACTTGGATTTGGGAGGGGGAGGCAGAGCAGGGAGTTGAGCCCAGTGCTGTGGGGTGGGGATTCCCCCTGGGGATGGGGCGTTGGGACAGCTGCATCCCCCACCTCTTGTGGGGCTGCATCCCCCAGCTCCCGGGGGGCTGCCGGGCACAGCCCAGGCATCAGCAGGATTTATCCCAGGAGGATGCTCATGGTCCCCTGGTCCCTCGTGGGTGCCCTTGGCATCACCTGGCTTCTCCCAGTTGCACCAGTACCACCTCTGCATCAACCCAGCGGCAAGGGGCTGGCAGGGAAGCCTCATCCCAGTCACCCATCGCCCTCCCCTCCCCGCAGTGCCCACCCGGCACTGGGCCAGGGCGAGTGCAGCCCCCCCATCACCTCTCCTGCTCTGGGCATCCCATTCCCTCCATTCCCACGGGATAGGGGCACCGTGGCCCGTGGGCTCAGCCCGCTGCAGCCCCCTACGACTGGATTTGGAACAAAGGCGGCGCTGGGACCCGCTGGGTGACGCTGGCCCTCCCCTCCCCAGCGCCGGCCCCCGGCAGCAGCGCGGCACGGAAAGGGTTAGCTGCGAGCGGGGTGCGGGGTGCGGGGTGCTGGGCAGCCTCGCTGGGTGCTCTGCCAGCCGGCAGTGGGCTGGCGGCGCCGCAGCCGCAGCCTGGAGGGGAGCAGCGAGCTCATCCCGCTCTTCCCCAGCGCGGGGCGGGGACGGGGCAGCAGCATCGCTCCGGGGGGCGCCGCTCCGTCCCCCTCCTCAGCCCCTCTCCGAGGGTCCCTGTCGCCGCGGGGTTTTCACGCTCCGCTCCCCCGCCGCGGCTTCGCTGCCTCTCGAAGATTTATGAAGCTGCAGTAATAAACCGGGATCGACCGATCCTTCCGAGGAGCGAACCCCTGCCCGGGGGTTTGGGGTCGGAGCGCGGGGGCACCCGGACCGACACCCCTCTGATGCTCTGGGCTTTCGCGGAGCGGGATTTTGCGGGGGTTCTCCCGTCTCCACCTCCCAAGGAGGGCGCAGGGGGCTGCTGCTGAAGGATCAGAGCCGCGTCGGGGTCCGGAGCCGCCGGTGCTGCTGCCGCTGCCTCCCCGGGAGGGAGGGGATGGCTGCTGCATCCCGCTAGCGCCCGGGCTGCGGCCCTGGCACCGGTGCCCGCCGGCGAGGGCGATGGATGGATGAATCGCCAAAGGGAGCCGCGTTCCCCGCACCCCCTGCTCCTCGGAGAGGGGTTGGCCAGGATTTACCGGGGGATTCTGGCTCTGCTGGGGGTCCTGCGCCCGGACAAGGAGCCGCCTCCAGCTCCCAGAGCCCCGGGGGCTGCTGACCCCGAAGGGCCGAAGCCGTTCTCCGGCCGCCGCGGGAGCCGTCCTGCGCCCGCGGGTAAGCGGCGGGGTGGTCCCTGCGTGCGGGGACCCCCGGCTCTCCCACCCCAGTCACCGGCTGGGAAGCAGAACTTCCCAGGGGTCTGCAGGCAGCACCCGTCGTGGGGGACCGCTCGGTGGGGGACTTTGAGGGGCAGGATGTGCTCGTGGGGTGAGGATGAGGCCGGACCGGGTGGATTCGCCCCGTCCAGGGCAGCAGGACCACGGGGGATCCATCCAAAGGACCCCCCCATATCCCAGTTGCTGGCTGTCCCCACACCAGATAGTCTCTGCCCACCCCACACTGGGATCAGGAGGGCTGGTGGCTGCTGGAGAGGCTGGTGGCTGCTGGAGGGGCTGGTGGCTGCTGGAGGGGCTGGTGGCTGCTGGAGGGTCGGGCACTGCTGTTTGTGGTGGCTTTTCCTCCTCTCAGTGGACTCTGGTTTATGGGGTTCGTGGGGTCGTCGGGGCTGGCACCCCATGATTCTTACCCTGGTGCCTGGTGAGTGGAAGCAGCAGAGCTGGGGGGGATGGAGGAGCCCCCTGCCCAGCACCCAGCGCAGCTCCAACCCTCCAGCACAGGGTGCAGGGCTCTTCAGATCCGCTCCCAGAGCCTGGAACTGGGGAGCAGGGAGCTGCATGCTGGTGCCTGACCAGGGAGCTGGAGGAAGAGGAGGATGGGAAGGAGCTGGGAAGGCAGCTTCACCCCGAAGCTGCTAAACCCGGGGCTGCTGGAGGCTCTAGGAGGTGGCTGCAGGGAAGCAGCCCCACTGAACCTCCAAAACCCCCCACCCCTGCACCTTCCTCTGGCTCAGACCTCCTCACTGCCTCCAGTGAGGGTGAGGAGCTGCAGCTCCTCCGTCCCCCCAGCCCTGTCACCGCTGTGGTTGGGGGCTTTCGGGGTGCCCCATTGCCCCTCACTCGCAGCATCCCTGGGCTTGTTGTTCCCGTGGGGTGTCCTGGGGCTGGGAGTGGGCATCCGGCTCTGCAGAGGGGCTGCTTTGCTAGGAACAGGCCATACTGGGGGGAACTGGCCCGTGCCAGGGGGATGACTGGGGTCCCGCTTCTCCTCTCATCAGAGCTCTAAGGCTGTGGGCACCCAGTGCAGGGGCTGGGCGCTGGGTGCTGGGTGCAGAGCCACCTCAGCCGTGGGGTCTGGGGTGATGCCCTCAATTCACCGCCTGCCAGCGACAGAGCAGGGCGCCCCCTCTGCCACCCCTGTGGGATCTCAGGGCACCATGAACAAGGTGCCACCTCCACGGGGACCCCTCTGAGCACAGAACCAGGCGGGGAGGGACCTTCAGCTCCCTCCCAAATCCTGCTGCCGGCTACCAGGGTGCTGGCCCCCTGGCCAAGGTCAGCTCTGGCGATGGAGCCGTGGAGGAAGGAGCTGGAGCAGCGGTTTTGTGGAGGAGGAGAGGGATGGAGGGGTAGATGGGGGTGAATCCTTGTGGGGAGGGGGTGCCATCCGCTGCCAAACCCACTCCTCTGACCTTGAGCAGCAGCGCTGCGTCTGGGGCTCTGTCCGGAGCCCTGTCCCAGTGGGGACCCGCGGGGCTCCTGCGGTCGGGCTGATGGACGGGAGGGGACGAGGACAAACCCCCCGGAGCTGCGGCAGGGAAGGGGAGGGAGGGGGAGAGGATGAATAAAAGGACGAGGAAGGGAGATGAATAATGAATCAAGGTTAAACGCTGAGGAGAGGCAGGCGCGGTGAATCCCTGCCCCACGCGTGTCGCCGGCTGCCAGCCCGCTCCGTGGCATCGGGGCTGGCACCTGGGACCACAGCAGGGTTGCTCAGGCAGCACCGAACCCCTCCAGAGTGGCCCCTTTTTGGGGTGAGGGGTGCTCTGTGCGGGGCTGGGAGCTGTGGGGCGGCCTCGTCCTGCAGTCCCTGAGCTGGCAGCATGTGGGGACTCCCCGGCACTGGGTACCGCTGGCACTGGGCACACTGGGCACAGCCGGGAATTGAAAGCGCTAAGGAGTGGTCTGGGTCAGAGGGACTGGAGCCTTTTGCCCCCCTCAGCACCCCTTTCCCCCCCAGGATGGGGGCAGCCTGCCATCCCCAGCCAAGGGCTGGGGGGGTCTCTGGGGCACAGCAGGCTGCAGGATGGTGGGGGGTNGGCCCCCCCCGCAGACCCCCCGGCAGTGGGGCCACCCCGCTGACCCCCCTCCGCCTGCTGTCCCTTCCCGCGCAGATCCCGAGCGGAGCAGCTCCCACATGATCTCCGCGGACGATGCCGAGTACCCGCGGGAGTACCGGACCCTGGGCAACGGCACCCGGCGCTTCTCCAACGTAGGGCTGGTGCACACCTCGGAGCGCCGGCACACCGTCATCGCCGCCCAGAGCCTGGAGGCCCTCACCGGCCTCCAGAAGTCGGAGATGGAGCGCAAGCGGGACGCCTTCATGGACCACCTCAAGAGCAAGTACCCCCAGCACGCGCTGGCGCTCCGCGGGCAGCAGGAGCGGCTGCGGGACCAGGTGCGGGGTGTCCGCTCGCGGATCGGGGCCGGGGTGCGGAGTGGGGACCCCATCTTGGCCTTCGCGCTGCTTGGAGGAGGAGAGGGTCAGAGGATGGGGCATGAGATGGGGGGTCGCCTGCAGTGGCTCTGGGGCTGCGGAAGGGCCTCCTAGGTGTGAGGGAAGAGAGCATCAGGCAAGCAGGGACATCCCAGGTCTCAGACCACCCTGGTCTGGGGAGGACATCCCAGTCTGAGGAGGAACATCCCAGGTCTAAGTTCATCCCAGTCTGAGGAGGAACATCCCAGTCTGAGGAGGAACATCCCAGTCTGAGGAGGGCTATCGCAGGTCTAAGATCATCCCAGTCTGAGGAGGAACATCCCAGTCTGAGGAGGAACATCCCAGTCTGAGGAGGAACATCCCAGTCTGAGGAGGGCTATCGCAGGTCTAAGATCATCCCAGTCTGAGGAGGACAGCCCAGGTCTAGGATCATCCCAGTCTGAGGAAGCTCATCCCAGTCCGGGAAGGACATCCCGTTTTGAGGAGATCAACCCAGTCCAAGGAAGAGCATCCTCCAGCCCTGGGCTGTGGGATCACCCCCTCTCTCCCCAGTTTGGGGGTCCCAGCTGGATTTCCTCTGCCAACCTCCCAGCCATTGCTGTGTGCTTGGGGTCTGCCTGAAGCCTGTGACCCCACTTGGCTGCTCTGGGTGGGGGCTGGCAGGGCCCCTGGGGCTGTTGGAGGGTTTTGGGGGGCTTCTCCTTCAACAGTGATAAGAGACAGGAGAGGATCTGCAGGTTCAGGGGGGCCCTTGCTCTCCCCTGCCTCAGCAAGGGGTCCCCCAGCACTGCTGCTGGGTGGGTTGGAGGGGTGTAGGGGGGAGGTCAGGTGGGCTGGGGGGGGGTTGTGCCTCAGTTTCTGCAGATAAAGTGGGGGTGGGGGTGGATCCGGGCTGCTTCCCCGCTCTGCCA